>JAJIBD010001239.1:0-117368 GCA_021461705.1 Cryptotis parvus
TTTCTGTGTTCTTTGTTTGCAGGACACCTAAAAGCCTAGGTCTCTGCATCGTCCCTGGATTGCCTCCTGCAGGTCACTTCATAGATAGGGGGTAGTCTAAATATAGCAGTCTTATCTGACCATGTATTCTATACTTGCTGGTATAAATATTCTCTCATGCTACCGCAATCATCGTGGGACTAACTAGATCTTACCAGCATATTTGCATGGCCACGTTGGATCTCTAAGTGATTTGACCAGAGAGAAATGCTGCTTGCCTCCAAGCAAAGCAAGCATGACTCCCCTGATAACTCAAAGGCAACTAAAATACAAAACTACCATGAAGTAGAGGAGACTCTTGTGAAGGCTTGGAGAAATATTTAACTGGCATTAGTATTAGTCTTTGGTACAGAGACATGCCATCTCAGAAACCCCCTTTTCTACCCTATAAAGGCAATTCCAGGCAGATCTTGGCTCAAGACATTAGGTGAGATGCTGGGAGATTACCTGAGGGCATTTGACCCTCCCTGCCAGGGGAGTTACATTTAGCTTATAGCTTCTCCCAGCTCTGCTAGGAGGCTTTGAATTAGCTCTGGGTCCTTGTAAACAGCCATATGGCCTCCTGAAGTTGCTCCATTTCTATAGAGCTATTTTCCTGTTTTCCTCTCTAGATAGCCCAGCCCAGAATGGGCTGGGTTGGGGGGAGTTTGGGCAGATTTCTAGCTATAAAATAAGCTGCAAGAAGAAAGAAGCTCTCTTTTTTCCCCTTTTGCCATTTCGGCTTCCCTTGGCCTTTTGCTTCTCCGTCCCTCTCCATTCTCTATTGGGCCTCAACATGTGGTAGCAGCCTTCTTGGCCTACACATGGCTCGGACTAAGCTGGGAACCCAGAGTCGGAGGTTTTCCCTGCTCTTGGATTGTATATTGGAACCTGTGATAGTAAAGCCCTTTTAAAATTGCATCGGATTCTTGAGTTTTCATTCATTCCTCGCCGGCTTTGGAGGTAGAAGGGAACTCACTTACGCGGCACTGTTGGGGAACCTGGCGGCTTCCCCACAGTTCTTTTGTACATTTACTTAACCAGTCTTAACTCCTCTTTCTTCACTCTTCATTCCCTCCAAACCCTGGTATTCTGTAAAGCTTTGGGGCACTGAACTCTGAACATTTTTCCATCACAGAATATCACATACTTCCCTGCATCAACATATTTCATGCCTTGTCGGGCACACCGCCAGGGTCCCCAACAGTTCGGGAAGCGAGTTCCCTTCTACCTCCGAGCCGGTGAGGAATGGATGAAAACTCAGGAATCCGATGCATATTTTAAAAGGCTTTACTTATCACAGGTTCAGGCATACAAATCAGCAAAAGGAAAAGCCCGGTGCTTAGGATGCCAGGCTAGAACCCCAGCCACGTGTAGGCCAAGATGGCGGCCACCACGTGTAAAGGCCCTGTAAAAAGGAGAAGAAGGCAAGACTCCCAAGAAGGGTGAGTGCTCACAAAGAGAGAGCCCAAAAAGAAGCGTGCGAGAGAGGAAACCGGCTAGGTTTATACCCCTGCAACTCAGACTTTCCTCCCACTGTTATGTAAAGCAGGGAGGGTCAAATGCCCTTAGGTAATACCTCCCTGAACCTTACCTAGGCCCTTTTGTATGCTAATGTTTTGAGCCAAGATCTGCCTGGAAATGCCTTTATAGGGTAGAGAAGGGGGTTTCTGAGATGGCATGTCTCTGTACCAAAGACTAATACTAATGCCAGTTAAATATTTCTCCAAGCCTTCACAAGTCTTTTCTACTTCATTGTAGTTTTGTGTTTTAGTTGCCTTTGAGTTATCAGGGCATGCCTTGTTTGCTTGGGAGCAAACAGCATTTCTCTCTGGTCTAATTACTTAGGGGTCCAGCGTGGCCAGGCTAATATGCTGGTAAGATCTAGCTAGTCCCACGATGATTGTGGTAGCATGGGAGAATATTTATACCAGCTAGCACAGCATATATGGTCAGATAAACTGCCACATTTAGACTACCCCCCTTATCTACGAAGTGATTTGCAGGCGGCAATTCAGAGCAGATGCAGCGGCCCTTAGGAGTCCTGAAACAATGCCTATCTTCACCCACATAAGGAAACATTTCAATCATTTCATACTGTAAAGATGACATTAACCCAACTTGCCTCTATTTTAACAAAAAAAAAAAACTCAGCTGATGCATGGATTTATGATTAAATTCCTACAACAGCTATTCTCTGAGAAACTCGAAAACATTCTCCCCATATTGGGAAAAAATTTATACATGGAAAAATTTTAACTTAAACATTCTTAATGTTGAGACAAACTAGCAAATTAGCTTTTCTATTTCTCACTTAGATGGTAAATTCCTTTCATGTTGGTGTGTATATTCACATACGTTTACATTTTAAAGTAAGAATAACAAATAGGGAATAGTCAGTGCTAAAGTAATATTTGTTGAAAGAAGAATTTAAAGAAGAAAGTTTTCAACTTTTTCACATTAGAAGGAAGAGTTAGCAATTGACTTTTGGAACACTTGATATGAATTTCTATGTTGTACCCAGTAACTATAAAAATTCTTTACTTTGAAAAAGAAACTATGCTTACTTATCGTAATATGTATTTTGAAAGGACAAAAGCAGATAATATAGCCTTTAAAATTATTTATCAAAATGTTTATAAGAAATATAATAGAAATACATTAGTATACAGTACTAATGCATAGAGAATAAACTGTATAATATGATAAAGATTAAATTTAATTTAAGTATAGAACTAAATGAAAATGAATTTTTTGGTGCAGAGAATCAAACTTATACATTCAAACAAATTGCTTAACGCTCCACTGTACTGTCTCTCACATCAAAATTATTCATTTCAACTATACTTTTATTATAATTTTAACTAATCTCAATTTTTAATTTTATTTGAATATAAAGGATTCACAGAAACAGATAAAGGGAAAATAAAATTTAAATGACAAAAATATAGTTTCACTCAGAATTGGTTTCAGCAAAAAGAATTCCAAATTTATGAATTGTTTATGATGGTAAATAAAATATAAAAATTGGTGAATTATAGGATAAATTGATTTGTTACTTTGCCTTTAGCCATTTGGAGCTGGCTTTTTGTAAGCTACCTATCTTCAACAATGACTTATGCCAACTGCCTTAATTTAATTCTGTTGCGAAAAATTCATAGAGGATCAAGTAGTTCCCAGTTGAATATTTCTGTATAAAGGTATTTATTGTTATGTGGGAAAGAAAGCATGAAGCATGAGAGAGGCTTGAGGGCCAGAAGAATGAAGGTAAAGACCACTGAAAATGACAGATATTGCCCCCTCTAAGTCTGTATTTTGACAGAATATTCATGTGAGAGTACATTTGCTCATTGAATTTTTCAGGATAGACACAAGAGAAGAAAAATGAAAGGTAAGTCACCTCTTGCCAAGAAATATTTATAATGCCAACAGGGAATTTGCAGTAGATAGAGAGAAACATAGAGAGTAAAATAGAACAAATGAAACAAAAGAAAGAAGTTTGCAAAGTAAATGAGGTATGAAAAGCAAGAAGAGAACATAAAACATAGAAAAGAAATAGACATTGGTTTGTAAAATAATTTCTTCCAATTTAGATATTCATATATTGTCTATTAATACTCGTTTTATTATTTATTACATTGCAGTTTTATGAACTGCATATTGTTTTATATGATCACGAATGCAAGGGGAATGTGTATAACAATTATCACTGATGTTCCAAAAATTCCACTATTAGGAGTTTGCCATAAGTAGGAGGGGCAGTGAGGATAGAGAAAGGACCAGTAAAACAATAATAGTTGGAAATGACCAACCTGGATAAGAACTGAGTGCTCTGTAGGTAAAGGCATATGCATGATAACTTGCCAGTACCTATATTGCAAATCATAATGCCCAGAGGAAAGAGGAAGAGAGACAGAGGCAGAGACAGAGGTGATGTGCCTGCCATAGGAGGCAGGCTGGGGGGGGGTGGAGGGCAGTTGGGGGTGTGGTAGGGAAACTGGGGTCATTGGTTGTGGGGAATGTACATTGGTAAAGGGATGGGGGTGTTGGACATTCTGTGTGAACCTAATTATCAACAACTTTATAACTATCTCATGGTGAATCAATCAATAAAAATATATAAATAAGATCTTTCATGCACACTATCAACACAGTGATGGCACAAAACTGAGGAATCTAGAAGTTAATGATTGTTTGGATTTCAATACTCTACAAAGATTGAATCAGAAGGAAGTATAATACATGAAGACACACATTTCTAACATGGAAATTGAAATAATAATTAATAGTCCCTCTTCACCCATTGTGGAGTGGGGGAGATAGTAAAGCGCAAAGGGTGGTGGTACTTTGCAGTTCTTTGCCTGAAGATAGGTAGCTACAAAAGCCAGATCCAAATAGCTAAAGGCAAAGTACCTATGTGCTTGTGGTACTCACATACACAACCATCGGGTTCAATTTCGCCAGCACATATAGTCCATCAAAACCCACTAGGAATGATCCCTGTGCAGAGCTGGGAGTAAGTCCTGACAACCACTTGGGGTGATTCAAATACCAAAATCTAAAAAATAAATTCCCTTATAAATAAAAGTCTGGGGGCCAAAGCAATAGTCCAGCGAGTAGGCGTTTGCTTGCATGTGGCAACCTGGGTTCAATCTCCGGCATCCTGTATGGTCCCTCGAGCACTGCTAGGAGTAAATGCTGAGTGTAGAGCCAGGAGTAACCCCTGAGCATTGCTGGGTATGACCCAAAAAAAAAGAATAAAAAAAGAAAATAAAAATAAAAATACGTACATAAAAGCCTGCAACTGAATGTGTTTACTAGTGATTTATTTTAAATTTAATTTCAAAGAGCTAATTCCTATCCTTCTCAAGAAAGGAAGGAAAAGCTTTCTTTCTTGAGAAAGGAAGCCTAAGAGAGAAGGAAAAAACAGAAAGGTCATAGGACAATAGTGGAGGTATATTGCCATACAGTTGATGGGTGCAACCCTGTTTACCTAAGCATTAAATTTTACACTAATGTAAATCATTAGACCTCAATTAAACAAACATGATATAATTGCAAGGTACGATGGGGTTTACTCCTCCAGTTTCATAAAACTTTTATAGTAAAACTATAAAATAGACCCCAAATTATAACAAATATAATTTTATATCTGGAATTTTACTGAGTCAAATGTCAGAAATCTTCAGGCATATAGTGGGGAACATGTTTTCCTATGTGTATCCTTTTTGGAAGTTGGTGAATAGATTAAAAAACCTAAATAACGGAGCTACCAAAGAGTAAATGTAAGGACAGTAAACACATGCAACTGGGAAATAATTTCACATGATTTCTGGGGAGTTGGAACATAAGGAAATGCATGTGAAATAAGAATGGCTTGAAACCTGGAGTATGTACCATTTATCACCATATAAGAAAACCTGTTTAAAAACTGTCAAAAATACCATAAACAGCTATTTGTGGAAATATTTTCATGGTATATATGTATCTATGTATCTCTCTGTATAAATACAATAATTTACCATGGTATTGAAAGGCTAGAAGGTGCTGATGAAGGATGATTAAAACATCACTGAAAATATTAAAAAAAATGAAATGGAAAAATCAATTAAGATAAGACAGTATAAGCAGAGGTGTGATAAAAATGAAATCCCCAAATAAACAGAGTTTTTAATTTTTTTTCATCTGTCAGAACTTTATTAGGAGGAGTTTGGGCAAATGAGAAAACAACTGAAGCAGCCACCCCGCTACTCCAGGGCAGCAGACAGGAGCCTTGGAGCTACGCCTGACCGAGTGAAAGCAGAGATTTGATTTTTGTGTTTTTTTTTTTTTAAGTTGGACTGACTGGACCTCTCTGAGCACAAGTTCAGATTATTTTTAAAATAGTCAACCAGAGGAAGGCAAGTTCCGCTACCTTTGGGAACCAACAGGTGCCAGTTTTGATTGATTAAAATTATGAGGAGTAAACAGTTGCAAAGTTTCTACTTTTGTGGGACATTTGGATATATAAAGAATATATCTTTTTTTAAAGATTTTAGATTTAAAGCTGGGACATGCAATTTACCTGCTCTTGCAAGGAAGTCTTCAGTGTAGTACTCAGCCCTTTCAGAGTCTGCAAACAGAAATCAAATGTTCTCATCATCCATCATTTTACTGGCACAGAGATACCTGGTGACAGAAAAGGTAAAGAATAGGACATTTCTATATGGTAGAACAAAGCTCTGAAAGGCTCTACCACACTTCTTAGGTATCTATGGGTCACTATCCTCTTAATTCTGGGTCTGCTTCTGTTTAGTGGTACCGTTCTTTAAAATCCTGTTGTTCTATTGTAATTTCTTAGTTTCTGCTTTAGTAGCATCTGAACTATGACTGCTAAATCTGAAATGGTCTGAGTAGGGAATAAGATAGCGCTTTCTCAGTGAATTACTCATGGGTATTATGGCATATATCCTAATCATACAGCTTTATGTGTTTCATTGTTAGACCACACATAAGTACTCTTTTTTTCAAAAACAGTATAATAAATTTATTCCCGAATTCTATGGATTGATACGAGTATGAGATGTTAAGACCCTTGCCAAAAATCATAATTTTTTCAAGAGTATTTCAGTCCCAGCAATATTTCTATTGTTTTAGAGCTTCTGTTTCATACAACTGCATAACACAAGTGACAGATTTAAATACTGATATTAATACATAGAGAAATTACAGAATAGAAATTACTCACCAGAAAAAATTATTTGTGAACAATTTAAGTCGCTGGTTAAGAAATGAAATTTATAAAAATTATATATCTTCCTTGAATTACATACTTATAGATTGCTCAAATACTAGCAAAATTGAAGTCCCTGTTTTTGGCATATTGTTAATTTCAATACCATAAATGAAAATCATAACTCCGACTTTCTAAATGACACTGTATAATATTTTCTTTTCAATTATGTTTTCAATTATGAACATACACTACCTCCTGAGGTTTTCAGTTAAGATAAAAGGATATGTCACAGTTAGGAATATTCAATATCAAAAGTCATGGTGTGAAGTAGTTTCTAGAAATCCCTGCAAGATGGAATTATTTGCAATGATGAGTGATTTCAATATCTGAAGAAGTAATTTATAACCTATCAAATAGGTTATAATGAATATAAGATATAAAATTTGAATGAATTTTGTATCACATAACAAAGAATCTATTTTATCTGATTTTATTTTTAATGGAACACTTGGGTTGCCATTTATCTGTCACTACATATATAACTGTGCTTAAATACTGAACTTAACAAAAATGTTTTTCAGTGCATTTAATTTCAAAATTAATTTCAGCTAATGCTTCTAAACACTGGCTTTTGTGATTTTCTTCTAACTGGGGAAGACTCCTTGCAGACTTTTCTATAATATGAAATTATTATCATGATGAAAAGTCAAGGCAGAGATTTTATTTAATACAGCAATAAAAATGTTGGCCTAATATTTTACATTAGTATCCTATACTTAGCATATATACATATTATTGACATATAAAGTTTATATTAATATATTTTAAATTATAAAACTTAAAATATATTAACATAATACTCAATTAAAAACTTAAAAAATACATCTGAAGTTAAATTTAAAAATTTTCATTCAGTTCACATTGTTTGAACAAGCACTATTCTAGTAAATACATTTGCTTTCCCCATAGTATTTTTAAAGGGCATTTTATGTTATCTTTCTTATGAACTGTGTTTTATAAGAAGTTCATAAATATTCATAAAATAGAGAGATCATATTTCACCCATTTGATTCCTTGTTAACAGAGAAATTTCATGGATATGCAAAAGAAAAACATTTTCTACAGAGTAAAAAAATCTTACTTCTGTAGGCTTACTTAAGCTTTTTTTTGGATTTCTAATACAAATAGTAATTTTGATAATAGTAGCAAAAGTAGTGAGAGAAATAGCACTATTCCTTTCTGGTCCTTTGTGACAGCATCATGCAGTGTTTTCAATAACAATTATGACAGTCCTATAAATCTGACAAATTATAATCGTTCTGTTTAAATACAAGTAAGATTCTTTTTGCAAGTTCACATAGGCGCTGTAGCGCTACTTCTTTGCTTATAGTCAAAACCAATCCAACAGTTTTAGTTACTTGCCGTAACTTCTGTTGTAACACTGATAACTTGAGGGTTTCAGAAGAAGTATGGAATACTTCTTGGAAAGTACGCTTCTTGGAAAGCATGGAAGTAAGAGAGTATGGAATTTGGGCATAATAATTTTATCTTTGGGGATGACCCAAGACAATACCAGTGAGAGAAATTCAGCCTGACATGCAAAATTTGTAAGAGGTTTGCGAGAAACTTTTGTTCCTAAGTCAAATAATTATTCTTAACATTTTGTAATTGTTAAACCCAAGGTCTGGGTACAAACAGCTAGCATAAATAATGGAAATGTTGAGTGTACAAAAGGTCTGACCAGACCCTACTTCAAATACAGGCCCACCGAACCACTAGAGTGTATCCCTAAGCAAAGAATAAACCCCAAGCACCACCAGGTGTGGCCGAAAAAATCAGGAAAATATCTTAGACAAACACACTGTCCGAAGAAATCTCAGAATCATATGCTCTTAAATCTAAACAATTCCATATGAGTCCGTTATGTATTCTAGACTATAAGTTTTCTTATCTCTGACCTATTCAGAGCTGAAAAGAGATTCGTGTTCATCTTATTTAATATAAAGTCAGCTTTAAAATCTTGCGAGATGCCAAAAAATCTTATAAGAAAACTGTTGACCTAGCTTTAGAAGCTGAGAATGCATGACAAAATCTCTATGGCTAAAATATGGAGGCAGCATGCCATGACATCAAAATCTGCTTTTCTCTGGCTTCCATCCCTCTCTCCTTCATAGTACCTTGCCGCTTGTATTCCCATTGCTCATTTATTTGCTCAAGTAGGTGCCTGTAACCTCTCCATTTATTGGAAATGAAGTCCATTTATGTTACAGTTCTTGGCTACCATGGGTAGCTTGCCAGCCCTGCTGTGACTCTGGATTCATCCCAGGGGACCCAGTCTTTTTCTATATCAGACCATCAAACATCATTCATCCAGGGCCTACTGGGCAGAGCCCTGGGTGTAGATAAGCCTGTCTCCCAGCTGCCACCGTGATGCAGCTGGGTACTGCAGCCACACATGCAACATCTTGAGGGGCAGAATCTTTCATAGTAGCCACTGTTTTTATATGTACTTTACTTGGGAAGGCTCCATATCACCACTGATAAGAAATAGCTGTCACTTCAGCATTAATAAAGAGGCATGTAGAGGATATTATAGTTCTCACGAGAATTTTTTTTTTTAATCAGTTTTTAGTCATATATTAATAGAGAAGAGTTTAAATCTGCACTAGCTATTGATTACCCTGCTCTAGCCTGTGCTTCAGAGAAGGATTTCCATTTCTAAGATTCACTTTCACAAGTTGAAAACTTACTTTAACTGGCAAAATAAAAATGACAACTAGAAATATCCTCATTTCAATCCCTGGAGTGACCCCCAAATTTATTTTGTGCTTTGTTAAATATATAAGCATATTCTCATTTTTCTAGGGTAGCTAGTCCTGCTGAGTATTGCTCTGAAAGCTTGGAGCTTTCACTACCTCCTTGCTTCCCTAATTCATTTGGACATTCCCTTTAACTCTACCCTTATTTTGCCCAAACACTATACTGTTTCAAAATATCAAAATATTTTAACTTCTATGTTGTTCCATGTTATACTCAATCTGATCTCAGATGAACAATTAATTTACAGATTTATAAAATAATTTTAATTCAAAAAGGTATAAAATTCTAGTTTTGGTCCCCCAAAGTTCTCTATATAATTATTACATAGGGTAAGCTATTAGTTAGAATAAGCAGATCCACTAGATCACTTTCTGGGAGAGCTGCCGGGGTCCCTGACGGTGCCGGGAAGCATTCCCTTCTACCTCCGAAGCCGGAGGGGAATGGATGAAGACTCAGGAATCTGATGCAGTTTTAAAGGGCTTTACTATCACAGGTTCCAATATACAATCCAAGAGCAGGGAAAACCTCCGGACTCTGGGTTCCCAGCTAGGCCCCAGCCAGGTGTAGGCCAAGATGGCTGCTACCACGTGTTGAGGCCCAACAGGGAATGGAGAGGACGGAGAAGCAAAACACCAAGGGAAGCCTAAATGGCAAAAAGGGGAAAAAGAGAGAGCTTCTTTCTTCTTGCAGCTTATTTTATAGCTAGAAATCCGCCCAAACTACCCAGCCCAGCCCATTCTGAGCTGGGCTATCTAGAGATGAGAAAAGGAAAATAGCTCTATAGAATGTAGCAACTTCAGGAGACCATCTGGTTGTTGACAAGGACCCAGAGCTAATTAAAAGCCTCCTAACAGAGATGGGAGAAGCTATAAGCTAAAATGTAACTTCCCCTGGCAGAGAAGGATCAAATGCCCTCAGGTAATTTCTCCCAGCACCTCACCTAATATCTTAAGCCAAGATCTGCCTGGAATTGCCTTTATAGTGTAGAGAAGGGGGTTTCTGAGATGGCATGTCTCTGTACCAAAGACTAATACTAATGCCAGTTAAATATTTCTCCAAGCCTTCACAAGAGTCTCGTCTACTTCACGGTAGTTTTGTATTTTAGTTGCCTTTGAGTTATCAGGGGAGCCATGCTTGCTTGCTTGGAGGCAAGCAGCATTTCTCCTGGTCTAATTACTTAGAGATCCAACGTGGCCAGGCAAATATGCTGGTAAGATCTAGCTAGTCCCTCCATGCTTGTGGTAGCATGAGAGAATATTTATACCAGCCAGTACAGAATACATGGTCAGATAAGACTGCCACATTCAGACTATCCCCCTATCTATGAAGTGACCGGCAGGAGGCAATCCAGGGCAGATGCAGAGGCCTAGGCTTTTAGGTGTCCTGCAACAGATCACTAGACATCCCCCATTGTTCATTGATTTCCTCGAGAGGTCGCCAGTAACATTTTCATTAGACCCTATCATGTGCCAGTAGCCCAATGCATCTGCTTGCTTCAGGAATACTAAGAGCCTCAAACCATTCATTTAGGGTCTTGACGAAGAAGTTTTACCATCGTGTATATGGGCTGCACTGTATGTAAGTAAAATAGTTATTGCAGTCAAAAGAATCCTTATAAGTCATGGTTTTATACATGGTTTTATTTTTCTTTCTTTTTGATTAAGTACCTAGTTGAAGCTGTGGTATCTTGATTAAGAAAATAAGTTAAAATATTTCTCTGTTAGTCATTTTTTGATTCACACATTTGTTCCCTACTGTAGGGAGGCAAAAAACTAATTAACATTATGGTTTTATTTCAAGTCTTGTAGTTGAGATGACTGATTCTGCAAGCAAATCTATCAGAAAATCTGTTGAGTTTAAAGAAAATAAGGAACATATATTTTATTATTATTATGTCTCAAATATTGTACGGTATAGAGTTGTTAAAATTATTTCGTATTTGCAAGAATTTCAAGTTTAACTGGAAGTTCTGTTAATGTTTTTGTAATTGTGTAATGTTAATAATTAATGAAATAATTTTTCACATATCTAATGATTTTGTGTACTCTTTTTGTTTTTAAGTTAATCTATAACAAAAAAAGTTTTGCAGCTCAAAACTTCAAAATGAATTAGTCATAATTCAATACATATTTTTGTGGTTGCTGCAAATCAATATTAGTTAAATTTCTGTCCATATATTTGCATATGTAACTAAATAACTGTAGTTGATATAAATTGATAGTGTTATTATATTGATTAATTATACCCTCTAAAGAGTTATAAAACATGAGTCAGAAAAAAATACAGTTTTTAAAGTGGTATATTATTTGCTTATACTTAACTGACCTGGGTTTAATTTCCACCATACACATATGATTCTTTTAGCTCCTGTTCTCTACATTGCTAACTACATTAAATTTGATTTTCGTTGTTGCTGATGTTGTTTTAAGTACTCATATAATATAAATGGGGTTGTATATGTTGAATATCAAATCTAGGTTCCAAAATACCAGGAAGATCACGAAACTAAATTTTTAACAAGAAGAAAAGGCTCACTAGCAGAATTTTGGGTTTAAGAGGATGACATCATTTTGAAATTATTCAGAGAACATTACACATTACTATAGAAAGATACTAAAATTTGCAGTTGCTAAGCTACTGTGCAGAAAAAAAATGTTAATGATAGTTTCTGTGAATGTAGGACTTAGAGCAATCAAATGTTTTTTTTTAAATAACGGAATAAATATTTAAATATGAAGCCATATGACTGTAAGTAAAAATATGTTAAAATTAAAAAAAAACAGGAAATCTAGGGACTGTGATGGTAATACAACTTGTAGAGCATTTGCCTTGCATACATCTGACCTGGGTTCAATCTCCACCGCATCTGGTCTCCTGAGCACCACTAGGAATGATCCCTGAACATAGAGCCAGGAGTATGCTCTGAATACTGCAGAGTGTGCTCCAAAACAAAAACAAAACCAAACAAAAACAAAACATGAAAGTAGAATTTTATAACTTTTGAATGAAAGTGATTTTATAAATCTGTAAATTAATTATTCATCTGAGATCAGATTGAGTATAACATGGAACATAGAAGCAAAAGAATTTTATCTTCTGAAACAGTTAATAATCTGATTTATTAGATACAAATCCACAAATGACTTTAAATACAGTAAGCTAAAAAATATTCTGAAGAGAACAAATTGGAACTTGACAGAAAAATAATTAAGAAAGAGATAAGGAATGGGTCAAATCAAATTTAAGCCCTTTCAATGCACTTCCTTGGATAACTTTATTGTTACAACTCTTATTGATGTCTTATTTCTATATTTGTAAAGATACATTGTGCACCATTACCTGTGACATTTATTTGCCATTCTGATGAATTTAACAATTCCTATCAACAATCCATGGTACAAGATTTTCTTTTACAGGGCCAGAGCGATAGTAGAGCTGGTAGGGCATTTGCTTGCATGTAGTCAACCAGGGTTTGCTTCTGGGAATTCCATACGCTCCCCTGAGCACCACAAGGGAGTGATTCCTGAGTGTAGATTCAGGTAACCCATAAGCATTGCAGGGTGTGAGCCAAAAAAAAAGAAGAGGAAAATAAAAGATTTTCCTATTACATTCTTTAGTAGTAATGTTGTGTTAAAACAATTCTAAATTCAGAGATATTGTTGGCTTAAAAAGTATCCTCTCTCATTCACTCATCTGAAGCAAAGTGAGAAACATTATAAAGCAAACATTATAATGTTATTTTTACAAGATTATGTCATTTTTACAAAGATTATTTTTTCATGTAACTTATTTCAGAAGCACTAGTCTTTCTATGAAATTTCTATTTTTGATACTCCCTCAAATATAAATAACCACAAAACCAAAGTCACAACTAATGTAAAATTCATTAATATGTTTTTCCCAAAGTAAAAAGAAGAATGGACAGAAACTGACAGAGGCAGGGTTATATGTCCTTAGGTATATTAGAGGCGCACAGGTGTAGTATATAGATATAGCTATAGCTATAGATATAGATATAGATATAGATATAGATATAGATATAGATATAGATATAGATATAGATATAGATATAGATATAGATATAGATATAGATATAGATATAGATGATATAGCTATAGCTAGAGATAGTAGATAGAGATAGATAGAGATAGAGATAGAGATATAGAGATAGAGATAGAGACAGAGATAGATATAGAGATAGAGATAGATACATATATACATATATACATATGTATATGCTTATATATAGACACACATATGTGTAGGGATAATACATGACTTCTACTCAGATCTCTTTGATAGCCACGTCCACCTGCCCACATACCAAATTCCGCAGGATGGACATGTCGTTCCCAATGTTCTCCATTCTGAAATCCAGCATGCCATTTTGTCAGGAAAGAAGGGAACAGCACCAAGCCCAGACAAAGTCAGACGCGAACACCTGAAGAATCTGCCTTCAGTATTCATCAATACAATGGCTCGGCTCTTCCACACACTACCTGTCCGAATGCTAGGTGCCCTCCCAGTGGAAAACCAGCAGGACAGTTCTACTGTTCTGTTCAAGAAGGGAGACATCCACGACATTGGCAACTATCGCTCCATTTACCCGTTGTTTGTCATCTACAAGATGTTCACTCAAGTTATCCTGAACAGGATTGGCAGAACATTAGATGAAGGGTAACCATGAGAGCAAGCTGGCTTCCGAAAAGGATTCAGCACAACCGACCATATCCACATGGTAACCAAGCTCATTGAAGTTTGTAGGGAGTTCAGGATGCCACTCTGTCTCATGTTCTTTCCGAATTTAAAGAAAGCCTTTGATTCTGTGGAGACTGTAGTGGTCATAGAAGCCCTAGCCAAACAGGGTGTTCAAACCCAATACATCAAGATCCTTCGTGAGCTGTATTACGGATTCACCACCAGGATCTCACCATTCTACAAAGAAGTGATCATTGATGTCAAAAGAGGGGTTCGGCAGGGTGATACCATTTCACCAAAACTCTTCAGTGCCACACTTGAGAACATCATGCAACAATTAGAATGGGAAGGAATGGGAGGGAAGATAGATGGTAGGCAACTACCACCTTCCGCTCCACTGATGGCATAGTTCTAATAACACCAAACATTAGCCAAGCAGACTTCGACCAAGAATGTGGAAAGATAGGTCAGCTGAATCTTAGCAAAACTGTGTTCATGAAAAACAAACTAGTTCCAGAGGCCCCATTCACTCTCAATGGAACAAACATCTCTGAATGCAACAGTTATGTGTACCTAGGTTGAGAAGTCAACATGATGAATGACCTAAAACCTGAGCTGCGCAGGAGGAAGAGAGTGGAATGGAATACCTTCAAAAGCATCGAAGAAATAGCAAAAAAAAAAAAAAAAAACCAAAGAACCACCGGCTCCAGGCACATCTCTTCAACTCTGCTGTTCTCCCCGCATTAACATATGCCTCAGAGACCTGGGCCCTATGAAAGCAGGATGAGAATGTTATTTGGATATACCAAAGAAGAATAGAAAGAGCTATGCTTGGAATATCAATCCTCATTCAAGTGAAGGAGGGAATCTGGAGTTCTGACCTCTGTTGCTGTTCCAGAGTCAGGGACGCTGTCTCATTTGCCAAGGCATCGAAAATCAGATGGGCTGGACATGTAATGCGATTTGGAGACGACAGCTGGACTAGAGCTGTTACCGATTGGATCCCACAGGATGTCAAAAGATCAAGTGCCCGACCACATAGAAGATGGTCAGACTTCTTCATCAGGACCCTGAACGAACGGTTTCAGACTCTTTGTATTCCTGAAGCAACCAGATTCCATTGGGCTACACTGGCACGTGATAGGGTCAAATGGAAATATTACTGGTGCCTGCTCGAGCAAATCTTGAATAACAGGATGTCAAGTGATCAAGTGATTTATTCATAATACATATATTTTTATATGTAACAGAACCAACAGCACTGTAGTCATGGAACTCAAATTACAGTAAATTTAACCAAAATTTAAAAAGGTGCCTTCTAAGTGGATGGGCTGGGGAGTTGGAAGCCAGGGACACTGAGATGTCACTGGTAGTGGGATCAGTGTTGGGACCTTTGTATGCCTGAATCTTTACTGTTATTTTGGAAACCACAGTGCCTTACTTTAAAATCATCAAAACTTAAAAAAAAATATTTCCCACAAATGTTCTTTAGCTTCAAGAAATAACAAATTTATATTCTTTTTACTTATTTATACAGAATAGATGCTTATGTCTATCCCTGCTAGTTATATGTGAAAGTGCTAATCCCTAACATTACTTTCTTGGTGAAAGGCATGGGAAGAGGTGTTAAAAGTTAAATAGAGGGGCCGGAGCTATAGTCCAGCAGGTTGGGCATTTGCTTTGCATACGGCCAACCTGGGTTGGATCCCCGGCATCCCATATGGTCTCCTGAGCACCACTAGGAGTAATTTCTTCCTGGTGTGACCTAAAAAGCAAAAAAAAAATACAAAAAAAGTTAAATAGAATATAAAAAAATCTCAATCCAATCACCCATTGTCCTTTTCAAAATAGGGAGAGGCACCATAGCTCTCTCAGGGAGAACACAGTGAGAAAGTTCCATCTACCTGCTAGAGAGAGTCTACTCAAGGATATATCCAAATTAATCAAGTAGTATCTTAATATTGAACTTCTCAGTTTCTATCACTGTCTTCCCGTTCATCATCGATTTCCTCGAGCGGGCCCCAGTAACATCTCCATATGTCCTGTCTCATGTTAGTAGAGCCCAAGGCATCTGCTTGCTCCAGGAACATAAAGAGCCTCAATCCATTCCGAATGAGGTCTATAATTGTTACTGGTATTTGGCATATATATCAAATACAACACGGGTAGCTTGCCAGGCTCTGCCGAGCAGGTAGCATACTCTTGTATGCTACCTCAGATTCTATAAATAAGGAAAATAAAATGTCTGTTCTTAAAATCTACTATATAAAGTATGTTGTTATGCAACCTGGAAAATCAATCTATCAAAGTGGGTTTGAACCAGGCAGGGCATGATGCTTGAACCATCACCTCCCGACTGACAAAATGCTGGGGAAGTCCAGATTCACTAACGTCTCCAAGGAAGGACACAGACTTCCTCAGATGGAAGGAGAACCCGATCAAGATAAGAGAAATTGCCGGGAGGGACTGCCTCTTTGTTTTTGTAAGACTGGTTTTATCAACCTTTTCTAAACTGTCCTGGTTTGGAGCATTCTGTGCAGTTTTGTTGCTGCTAAGATGTTTTTAGAGAAAAATGGTTTTGAACTTTCAGAAGAAATGGTTTCTTCTTTCATTGTCATATTAGGTCTTTTTTCTAAGAAGAGTCAGAGTGTGGTAGATTTAGAGCAGTATGAATATTTTATCTCCCAAGGCACCTAGTCTAGCATCTCATGCAGAGTAGTTGGCCAATTTAATTCTTACTAAATTAAACTAAATGAATCAATATGCCAAATTAAGCTTTTAGTCAGTATTGTAGAAATAGAAAACAAGGTTTCTGGTGACATTTTTTGAAGATTAGAAGTCTGAACTTCCTGCTACTATTACTTCCATAACAACCTGAATCTTGGGCATTAAATTGTTTTCCATATTAAAGAAGTAGAAAACATTAAGACCATAACTTTGGGGAACAAAACACTGCTGTCACCTCTTTGAAGATCTAGCAAAAGCCTGTCTTTATTCCAGCACATTGTAGTGATGTTTTAAGTAAGACTAGAGTTTTATTGCACTTGCAGAGATCAGTCCTTTTTGCTGACCTTGTGGTGTTATATTTAGCAATTTCTTCTGTCTCTTCCTTTAGCAGAAAAGGAGAATAGCCTTGTGAAGTAGGGTCCTTGCAAAGGGTCATAGCATTGCTTGTTTAAACATGTTAGCAGTGATAATTATAGTGCTTGCATTGGTTCATGCATATTAAAACAAGTCCAAATATATCCACATGGAGGCCAATAAGATTGCCTAAAGTCGTATATTTAATTTTATGGTGGCACTAATGGACATAGACATTAAGTTCAGCATGGCATCAGCAATTAGAACAAAAAAAAGTGGCCTGGAGAAGCTATTGAGAGCCAAACTCTAGGACTGAATCTCTCTACCATAAATTCTATGTACTTTCATTTTTTACCTCTCAGCACTTCAGTTTCTATACACTAAAATGAGGTAATTTAGTGCCAATCTCACAGGACTTTTTTTAGGTATGAAAGTTAATATTGAGAAGCTAAAGAGATTCTACAGCAGGTAGGGTGCTTGCCTTGCACTCAGCCAACTCAGGTTTGATCCCTTGCATCCCATATGGTACCCCAAGGACCGCCAGTAGTAATTTCTGAGTACAGTCACATCTAAGCAATACTGGGTGTGGCCCCAAAACAAAAATAGTTAATAATTATAAGGTGATTAAACTTGAATATAAAACATAAACAGTTTTGACAAAGCGTTGGCATTATGCTTGATATGAACTATATTTCTCTACTCCTATTTCAGTTCAATTTACTAAAATTATAACCATGATTGCATTTTTTCTTATAAATATGCCTTCTTTCCATTTCAAGTTAAAATATTTTCTATCTCTTAATGTAACTGAAGAATAAAACTTTCTATATCTCATCAAATACATTTAAAACAAATTATTACATAAATCTTTCCAGAAAAATACCTCTATTATAGTATAAAAGTTAGAAACTACTGTAATGAAAGATATGCTGATATTTCCACTCAGATGAGGTTTGCTGGGAGAAACTTTTTCTTTCATTATCAGTGACTTTAACTGTGTCACCTATTTGATTTTTTTTTTAATTCACTGTGATATATAAAGCTTTTAAAAATGGGGGTTTCAGACACTCAGAATTCCAACTCCAAACCTGTCACTAATGTCAGTATTCCTAGACAGGTGATCCCAGGTTACCTCCCTTTCCCTACCCTACTAAGTTTTTCTATTTACTAATTACAGACTGGGACAAGTGATTAGAATAGTGTTGGCTCTAATGGTTTTAAGTTGCATATTTACTAAGGGAAGTCCGAAATGTGGAAAATGGAGGCCCTCATGGAGTGGGGGTCATCTGGCTTGTTGTGAGGCTCTGGGCTGGATTAAAAAAAGACGGCTGCAGGGTGGATCTCAATGAGCCGGGTTGTGATAGGCTGGTCTGCTGGGTGGAGTGCTGACAAGGGGAAGTCCAGATGTGAAAATGGAGGACCTCATGGAGTGGGGTCGCCTGGCTTGTTGTGAGGCTCTGCTGGGGTGGCGGGCCAGGGCTAGAACCTGCCATCCCTCCTGGGCGCCTCATGAGCAGCCGGCTGGGCACAGGGATTGCCAGTAGCAGCTCTATCACAGCCCGGCTCCCGTGCGGCTGCTTGCAGCCTCTTGGTTCATCAATAAATGCTGGATTTTGAGATGACTACAATAGTATGCTACCCGCACGGCAGAGCCCGGCAAGCTACCCATGTCGTATTTGGTATTTGATATGCCAAATACCGGTAAGAATTATAGACCTCATTCCCATGACCTGATGGAATGGTTTGAGGCTCTTTATGTTCCTGGAGCAAGCAGGTGCCCTTGGGCTCTACTTGCATGAGACAGGTCATATGGAGATGTTACTGGTGCCTGCTTGAGCAAATTGATGATGAACGGGAAGACAGTGATACAGTGATTTACTAAGGGAACATCACTGAAATGTCCAGACCATTGACCATTGATTTTATATTATCTCTTATTGGCCTCCTCATTCCTCTCTTTAATTTTTGTTGTTTTAGGGCCATACCTTGAAGTGCTCAGAAATTCCTTTTGGCTCTGTGTTCAGGAATCATTTTTGGCAGGATTCAGGGAGCCATGTACAGTGCCAGATACAAACTTGAGTCAGCTTCTTGCAAGGCAAACACCTTACTCACTATACTATTCCTTCTGTCAAAGTTGATATATATATTACATTAGAATCCAAAACTATGTCAATGAATTAACTTAACAAATTATTCTCAATATAAAATTTAAAATATAAGTCAAGATTTACATTACGACTTAAAATTATATCATTTATAAATTAGAAATATGTAATAGACCTCATAGTAGGAGTAACCTGAAATTTGATTGATCACACAATTTTACATCATATTATTTGGGGGATCATAATATTTTAATAAAAATAGGATATCAAAATATAATAAATTTTAATATTTTAATATTAAAGCATTAATATTAAATTATTAATGGGGAAGAGCTGTCATGGGGCAGAGCTGCAACCAGCTTTCCCTGTGCACAGCCGCTCATGAGGCGCCTGGGAGGGATGGCAGGTTCTAGCTCTGGCTCGCCACCTCAGCAGAGCCTTGGAACAAGCCAGATGCCCCCCCCACACCATGAGGGCTTCCATTTTCCACATCCGGACCCCCACTCTTGAGAACTCCATCCAGCAGATGAGCCTTTCACAGCCTGGATCATCGACACCCAACCTGCAGCAGTTTTTTTTCAAATCCGCCCAGAACTCCTTCCTGCAGATGAGCCTATCACTGCCCCTGAATATTGACACCCACCCTGAAGCAGTTTTTTTCAAATCTGGCCCATTGTATGCTGATCCAGAGATTTACAGACATGGGACAGAGCTGATACCAGCTCTCCCTGTTCCCAGCCGCTCACTAGGCGCCCGGGAGGGATGGTGGGTTCTAGCCCTGGTCCGCCAGCCCAGCAGAGCCTTGCAATAACCCACTCCATGAGGGCAGCCATTTTCCACATCCAGAACTCCCTCTCGTCAGAACTCCATCCAGCAGATGAGTCTATCACAGCCCGGCTTGCGCAGCATAAGCGGCCTTGCAGTTCATCAATAAATGCTGTACTTAGAGGTGACTACAGGAGTAGTCAAGCCTGGCAAGCTGTCCGTGTTGTATTTGATATGCCAAATACCAGTAACACTTATTTTAGGTCATTCCTATGACCTAAAATGGTTTGACGATCTTTATGTTCCTGGAATGAGCAGATGCCCTTGGGCTCTACTAGCATGAGACAGGACATATGGAGATTTTACTGGAGCCCTCTCTAGCAAATTGATGATGAATGGGAAGATAGTGATAGTGATAGATAGGATATTAAAATATATTGAAGATCTGATTTATATCTGTATTTTCTTTCTTGCCTGAAACATTATTATAAAGTCATTTACTATTTCTATGCATGACTATGTATTTCATTACCTAGTGTGACCCTTGAAATGCATAATATCATTCTGCGTTTGTAAGGTTTTCATAATTGCTCAGCCAGGAGTTAGCTCTATGCACTTTTTCTGTGACCAAAACAAACAAACAAACAAACAAACAAACAAACAAACCAAATAAAAAAACAATTAAAAAACACTTCTAAAAAATAACTAAAAGAATAAGGATCACCAGTGTCATACCTATTAGAGAAAGATAGTAAAGAACATAAATTTCCCTCTTTCCATTTATCAACAAATTGTTCTAAAAACATACCAAAAAAAATCTGGTTTTGTTTTACTTGGATTGGAAAGCAGATCAGGAAGTTTAGTAATGATATGAAAGAGATAAAAAAATGTTGCAAGTGAATGTAGGTGACAGACTCAAGATTTGACTGTAAAGGAGGGGATCCAGATTATGCAACCCTCATTATAATATCTGAGATATAAAGTAAATAAAAACTACACTATTTAAGACCAAGATGACTGCCCTCCGGGCGTACTGAAGGATCTATTACATCTTCTAGAAAGGCAATGGAGAAGATCGTCCATGACTTCTACTGAGATCTCTTTGATAACCATGTCCACCTGCCCACATACCAAATTCCACTTGATGGAGTTGCCATTCCCAAAATCTCCCTTCTGAAAACCGACAACCCTTTTCGTTGGTAAAGAAGGGAAGAGCAACAGGCCCAGACAAAGTCAGACCTGAACACCTGAAGAATCTCTTTTTATGTCAAAAGAGCGGGTTCGGCAGGGTCATAACATTTCACCTAAACTCTTCAGCACCACCCATGAGAATGTCATGTGACAATTAGAATGGGAAGTAATGGGAGGGAAGAAAGATGGTCGGCAACTACACTACCTCTGCTTCGCTGATGGCATCATTCTAATAACACCAAACATTAGCCAAGCGGCACAAATGCTGTCTAACTTCGACCGAGAATGTGGATAGTTCTACAGCTGAATCTTAACAAAACTATGTTCGTGAAAAACAAACTAGTTCCAGTGGCCTCCTTCATTCTCAATGGAACAAACATCTCTGAATGCAGCAGTTATGTGTACCTAGGTCGAGAAGTCAGCATGATGAATGATCTAAAACCTGAGCTGCACAGGAGGAAGAGAGCGGTACTGAATGACTTAAAATGCATCAAAGAAATAGCTAAAAGGACAAAGACACTCTAGCTCAGGGCACATCTCTTCGAATCCATCATTCTCTCTACATTAACATATGCCTCAGAGACCTGGGCCCTACATTACCCTGAATGAACGGTTTGAGGCCCTTCGTATCCCTGAAGTAACCAGATGCCATTGGGCTACACTGGCACGTGATAGGGTCAAATGGAAAATAGTACTGGTGCACTCTGAGCAAATCGAAGTATAACAAACGGGTTGTCAAGCGATCAAGTGATAAATAGCAGAAAAGATTGATTTTTTTCTTCTAATGTCACTCCGGATTAAAAAACATATCTTCTCTCTATGTATAACACAGACCATGACGCCCAACACCACTGCTTAATATGTTCCAAAATCCACAAATGTTATTAAGGTAAAATTGTCTTAATATTCACTTCACTTCACTTGATTACTTGAATCCCGTTATTCATCGATTTGCCTCGAGCGGGCACCAGTAACATTTCTATTGGACCCTATCACATGCCAATGTAGCCCAATGGCATCTGGTTGATTCAGGAATATGAAGACCCTCAAACCTTTCCTTCAGGGTCTTGACAAGGAAGTCTGACCATCTTGTAGGTGGGCGGCCACGTGATCTTTTGACATCCCTTGGGATCCAGTCGGTAACGGCTCTAGTCCAGTGGTCATCTCCAAATCGCATTACATGTCCAGCCCATCTGATTTTCGATGCCTTGGCAAACGAGACACTGTCGCTGATTCTGGGATAGCGACGGAGGTCAGAACTCCGTATTCCTTCTCTCACTTGAGTGAGACGTGATATTCCAAGCACAGTTCTTTCAATTCCTCTCTGGAAGACCCAAATAGCATTCTCATCCTGCTTTCATAGGGCCCAGGTCTCTGAGGCGTATGTTAATGCAGGGAGAATGGTGGAGTCAAAGAGATGTGCCCGGAGCCGGAGGTTCTTTGTCCTTTTAGCTATTTCTTCGATGCCTTTGAAGGCATTCCATGCCATTCTCTTCCTCCTGCGCAGCTCAGGTTTTAGGTCGTTCATCATGTTGATTTCTCGACCTAGGTACACATAACTGCTGCATTCAGAGATGTCTGTTCCATTGAGAGTGAATGGGGCCTCTGGAACTAGTTCATTTTTCATAAACATGGTTTTCTTTAGATTCAGCTCTAGACCTATGTTTCCACATTCTCGGTCGAAGTCAGCCAGCATTTGTGCCACTTGGCTAATGTTTGGTGTTATTAGAACGATGTCATCTTGCGAAGCAGAGGTGGTGTAGTTGCCTACCATCTACCTTCCCCTCCCATTCCTTCCCATTCTAATTGTCGCATGATGTTCTCGAGGGTGGCGCTGAAGAGCCTTTGGTGAAATGGTATCACCCTGCCGAACCCCTCTTTTTGACATCAATGATCACTTCTTTGTAGAATGGTGAGATCCTTGTGGTGAATCCGTAATACAGCTCATGAAGGATTTTGATGTTTTGGGCTTGAACACCCTGTTTGGCTAGGGCTTCGATGACTGCATCACTCTCCACAGAATCAAAGGCTTTCTGTCAATCAATGAACGTGAGACAGAGTGGCATCTTGTACTCCCTACAAACCTCAATGAGCTTGGTTACTGTGTGGATATGGTCAATTGTGCTGAATCCTTTCCAGAAGCCTGCTTGCTCGCATGGTTGTCCTTCATCTAGTGTTCTGCTAATCCTGTTTTGGATGACTCGTGTAAACAGCTTGTAGATGACGGACAACAGGCAGATGGGGCGATAGTTGCCGATGTCGTGAATTTCTCCCCTTCTTGAACAGTAGATTTGTCCTGCGGGTTTTCCATTGGGAGGGCACCTGGCATTCAGACAGGTAACATCTGAAGAGCCGAGCTAGTGTATTGATGAGTACCGACGGCAGATTCTTCAGGTGTTCGTGTCTGACTTTGTCTGGGCCTGGTGCTGTTCCCTTCTTTACCAATGAGATGGCTAAATCAAATTTCAGAAGAGAGAAAGTTGGGAATGACATGTCCATCCTGTGGAATTTGGTATTATGTGGGCAGGTTGATGTGGCTATCAAAGAGATTTGAATAGAAGTCATGGATAATCTTCTCCATTGCCTTTCTGGAAGATGTGATAGATCCATCAGGGCGTTGGAGGGCAGTCACCTTAATATTCACACTAAACAATACCTAAAGAGAAATTGAGGAGTGAGGAAGGGGCACATAAGTTTTAAGTGTGTATGTACAATTGAAATATATCTGTGGTAACTATAAATTAATCATAAATTAAGCAAGTATGTTTTATCTTCTTGTTTTTTGACATCCAATTTGTATTCAGAAACTGCTAACAGAAATCTTCCCTCCTACACAATCCAGCTCATCAATTATGTTTTTTCTAGTTTATTGTCAAAGGCAAATTTTTAGTTTAAACTTCATCACAGCCTAATATGATTAGGAGACTAAATATTATTAGCTCACCGAAATGATTGCTTTATGTTGAAAGAAAAATTAATTCAAATCTTCTGCAAACCTTTTTGGTTTTTAAATAAGTGTTATTCCTTTTTATAGGAATGATAGAAAACTATAGAGAATTTTAAAAAGTAAGGTCAAATGATCCAAGTAATAGAACTCAGAGATCATTATATTAGGTATTTCTAAGACAGCTTATTATTTAAATGTTAATCGCAAGCTTTCAACTTTGTCTATATTTCTCTTTTAAATATTAGAGTTTACTAAGGTCTTATATGCTAATGTTGGTTATCGCCATTTGAAAGTTTAGATATGTGGATAATTGCTATCATTATAAATTAAATTGCTTTTCAAATTTGAAGAATAGGGCACTTATTTTTTGAAACCAGATCAAAATCTTCAGAACATATTTAAAAGGTTTTATCAAAGAACTACATTATAAAATACAAGACATAAAAAGGATTGATTTATTCTATATAGCAATAGAAATGCCAACATAGCATATAATATAGTTATGTTATATATTTATATGAATATATTTATACTTAATATATTCATATAGTAAATATATCATTAAAATCCATATTTCTAAAATATTTCTTAATTTTATAGTTATGTAAATTTTATACATGAAAGAAAGGAATGGGAAAATAAAATACATTTTATACATTTATAATGCAAAATTTAAACACAGAATGAGAAAAATTAAATATGTAATTGTGAACTATTTAACAGAGATACCTTTCATGCATTTTTCTACAGCATATTATCATAGTAAATGGTTCATTAGATTAAGACAATTATTCCATTCCAGTTATAATTTTATCCACTATCTGCAATGGTTATGTAAAAGCATTTGTATAAAATCTATACTACATTGCCAGAGTGGAAAACCCTTAAGAGAAATGACACAGAATACAATAAAAAAATTGATAAATATACTGACTTCAGGTAGTAGAAATACATAAACAATATCTTACATAATAAAATGACAGCTATAATTAGGAAAATCTGGAGACTTAAATAAGCTATTTATCATATAGTTCCCTTCTTTTAGAACTTTGTAAAGTAGTTTATAAATTTATGAACATTTAATTCTTGAATCAATATTATTCAATTTATTGAAGACTGGCCGCCCTCCTACAAGATGGTCCGACTTCTTCATCAAGACCCTGAATGAACGGTTTGAGGCTCTTCCTATTCCTGAAGCAACCATATGCCATTGGGCTACACTGGCATATGATAAGGTCTATTGGAAATGTTACTGGTGCCTGCTCGAGCAAATCGATGAATAACGGGATGTCAAGTGATCAAGTGAACTTAAAAACATTGATTTCAAAGTGAAAACTAGATTTCCCAGTTTCATACATAGTTTGGGTTTGACCAAAGGACAAATTTTTTTAAGTGATGAAAATGGGAGTAATGCACCCATGCTATTTATGCAGTAGCAAGTATAGGCCTTTATCTCTACTTACCTTTCATTCCATCTCTATTTCATAGAACATCATTTTGATGATTCAGTTTTGAGATCTCTTCTCCACCTATGAAGTGGCCTTACAAAATATAATGAAAGGCAAGAGAAAGGAAGAGAATACTCTGCAGATCATGATTGCCATACTGCTCTCAAGTACCCACTCTCTGACATTTTTATTGAAGAAAGAGAGCTTTTATTTTAATTCAGAGTTTTTCAATTTTTATCAAAAACCTGGTTTCTATACACATCTAAGTGAGGCTTATATATTTCCATTTTGTTATTCTTATTGTTATTGTTATTATTTTAGAGCACATACAACATAATATGCAAGCATATTATTATTTCCATTTTATTTAGGAACCTAAAGTTCAAGTTAGATATCTCATAAAAAACACAGAGTTTATCAGATATAGATATCTGGCATTGTTACCTTATAGGTAAAGCATTTCCTTGGAAGTTTTAGAAGCCATATCTAGCTCCCTTCTATTTCTGGGTACTAACCCATATGGGAAATGCAAGAGTCATTAACCAAATGGGATTTAAAGTGGCATGTTTGACTAAGTTCCTGATGACTTCCCAGACTCAAAGAATTAGCGAAACTATTGGAGAGTCAGTCTTAAAACTCTTAAATTTGACTCTGAATAAACAAACTTGAATTAAGGTTATAATTAAAATATAGGAAGCACAGGAAAATATGAAACAGTAAAATTAACTAAGGATAGTAAATTTTGAATTTCAATGCAATTGTTGCTCAATTTCCTCCAAAAATAATTATCCATAATAAAAATTTGCAGTGGACTAAGCATATTATTTTACTTGATTTCAGGGAAGATATGACTGACAGATTCCTGTTCACTTTATGTATTCATATCAAAGGGTATTTATTTTGCTTACGACATAATGACCCCCTTTATAACGGTCATGATTAACTTATCAGAGCAAGCAAGGATAAATGCCATCCTCTGACCTCTGGCAGGGTGCTTTATAAAGAATATGCTGCAAGATGCTTCAGAGAGTCTTCTGCAGGCTGGGTGCTCAGTTCTCCAGATATGCCATCTGATATTTAGCATACATTTATTTGGCCTTTTTCTTCTTTTTCAGTGTTACTGTTTTTATTATATAACTAACAAATATTGGGATCATCAATCAAGAATGTTTGTTTCCTGTATTCAAATCCTAGTCCTGCCTATTCAGGAGGAGACCTAAATTACAGCATGTTAATGTTTTTACCCTAAGATTAGCAATACTATCCTTGTATCCTAGAAAAAACATTAAAAGGTATAAAAGGTATAAAGACAATATTTTTTTTTCTTTCTGTGAACCCTCATGTATTCTGAGTTTAGATGGTGAAACAGAAGTTCACTTATTTGCAAGCATGTAAACTGTAATTTAAAAACTACCCTGAAATATGGTCAGTTTTGATTATTTTAATTAAAATTAGATCTATTAAAACCTACTCTCATGACAACATTTTTTGGCTTTTTGGGTCACACCCAGCAATACTCAGGCGTTACACTTGTCTCTGCATTCAGGAATTACTCCTGAAGGTGCTTGGGGACCATATGGGATGCCAGGGATCAAACCTGGGTCAGCTGCCTGGAAGGCAAATGCCATCCCCACTGTGCTATCACTCCAGCCCCTGATCTTTTAAGAATACAATAAACTGTTGCTGACTTCTCATTATGTTATACTTTGTATTCCAAAATTTTATTTATAGCAAACTGAAATTTCTCATCTCTTGGCCAATATCACTAATTCCATTATATCCTCAATCTGCAGACTTTACCAGAAGCAACACAATCCACTCCCATTTTCTACCTGTTTCGTGTTTTGGACTCCACATATAATGAGATCATACAACATCTGTTTTGTTCTGTTAGGCATATGCCACTAAGCATAATATCCTCCGGGGCTGAGAGAAGTGGCTGAGAGACAGCAAGTGTTTACTTTCTGGCATAGAAATATACACAGCCCCTGACAGACCATGTCTCACTTCTATAAGTAAGCCCCATCCTTAGAGACAGAAAGTGCCATATAACTTTCCAGAGCATATTCTGTTAACATGGCTACATGATAAGAACAGAGTTCCCCTTCCAGAAAGTCTTAACTATCTGCTAATCATGGCCTTTAAAAATTGCTATGACTGAGACTCAAGCATTCTCTTAAACCTGCTCTCAAAAGGGTTTTTCAGTCATTGCTCATATGTCCACAATCTTGGCACTAACAAACTTGAAGTTTATCTGCTTGGCTTGAACTCTGTGAACTGACACCACAGGAAAATTGGTATACCAAACCTCTATTCATTACTCAGACCAGATCTGATGAAGTACCATTAAAACTTGTAAATGATATTTTAGTAATTTAATGCCAAGGGGCCAGAAACGTAGTACAGCAGACTGGGCATTTACCGTGCATGTGGTCCACCTGGGTGGATCCCTGGCATACTATACAGTTCACTGAGTACCACCAGGAACAATTCCTGAGAGCAGAACCAGTAATAACCCCTGAGCATGGCCAGGTGTGGCCCCAAAACAAACAAGCACAACTTTAAAGGCACTTAACAATATACGGTCTTAAAATGAATTATATGATAACAGAAAATATTTGGAAAGAAGTTGCAAGCCAGAATCTAGAAGTAGATGGAAATACAGCTGCTAGCGTCCTCATAATTGGCAACATTTCTATGGATGAGAAAATGTCCATGTTAATCCAAGTGACAGAAACTTCTGCCATTTTTCATACAACAATTAAAATGTGAATTTATACTGAGCATGAAATGAAAGAGGTTTCCATTTCTAGCTAGCATCAAGAGAAATGAATTAAGAGAACTCTGGCAAGTTTCCCTGAGGGGTTAAATGGAGGGAGAGATATTGTTTTAAAGACAGCTATCTAAGCTGCTTTGCCAGGCAATGCCGTTTGGAATTTATTATGCTAAACTTAGCTATATTATGAACTGTTTATACTGGATCATCACTGGTAAAAATAAGACTTACCCTTCTCAAAACAATTTTCCATGATAGTTGCCTATGACAAGCACAGTTTTGAGGACAGTAGTTTACTCTTTAAGGTTTTAGTTTTCAGAATAAAATTACAAAGTCATATAAGGTAATTAAGGTAGGACAGAAGTTCTACCTATAAGAACTTATAGGTAGAACTTGTAGGGAGATCATAGTTCTATCTAACATATACGGTACAACAAATTATTTCCATAAGAGTCATATGGTAAATATTTTAGACTCTGGGACCATAATTTGCTATAACTACCAACTCTGCCTTTGCTGTTAAAGTGTACTTATGAGAATACATTAAAAAATATTGTTCACAGCTATGTTTCAAGAAAATGGATTCTCTTTGCTTGAGAATGAAGAACTGATAGGAACAATGTCAGATAAATTCATGTTGTAAGTCTCATTGTTCTGGAAAATATCTCTAGTTGATTATAGTGGCTCATTTAAAGGGTTCATAAGGCTGAAGTATATGATTTTGCAAGCTAATGTAAATCTCTGGGTATATTTTTAAAACTGGAAGTGTTATACAGAGTTACAGACATCTTTTTGCTGAGGTAGGGAATTGTGCTTCTCCCATGACCTCTCGCTTCTTTCACCATTATACTTATGTCAAGATTAATTGGGGTCTCACTGTATCATAAGCTGTTGTTCATTTCAAGAGTGTAGGAAATTTTGTGGAGGGCAGACACCCATATTTTAAGAAAATGTAGAAAATACTGCACTCCTCCATGAGGTTGTTGCTGGAAGGAAGGGAATTAATTTCCTGTTCACATTTCATTAAGATGACAGCTTTTAAAAAATTAATCTCTCATGGTTTTTGGTTTAATTTGAGTTTTGATTTGATTTGTTTGTTTTCTGGGCCACACCTGGTTCTGTGTTCGAAATGATAAACAGTGATACTATGAGAACCATATTTCCTGCCAGGGACCCAGCTGCCATAGCCACCTGCAAGCAAATATAGTAGCTCCTGTAGTATCTCTCCATCCAGTTTCTCAATTTTAAGTTTTCACCCTGCATATTTTCAGATTTTTTCTCTATTATTGGCATATTTGGCATTAAAATTTATGTTTATTAATAAGATAGTCTTTAAACCCTGTAATACAGTTTTCAAGTTATCACTTTGGTTTAAAATTTAATTTTCTTTGTTTCTAGGTTAATTTGGTAATCACATGTCTGCATATCTTGTCAGCTCAGCTATGCATGTGAAATGATTTTACTGCATTTTACTCACAGATCCTGGGTATTTTATGTATATAGATATATTTTTTAAAGTTGTTAGGCCCAGCGGGGCATGCTTTGCAGCCCGGCGCCGGCGGGACCCCGCAACCCATATGGCCCCCAGCACCGCAGAGTACCCTGAGATGAGCCGGAAAACCCTGCTCGCTGGGGTGACCCAAATAAAGTTATAACTATAGGGTCACTGATGGGGTGGGTCACTGATGAGCGGGGCTGTGGATCAGTCTTCCTCTGGGTGGAGCTCTGAGGAGAGGGAGTCTGGATGTGGAAAATGGCGAGCCCCTCATGGTGTGGGGGTTCCATCAGTGACCCACCCTGCAGCAGTCTTTTTCAAGGCCAGCCCAGGTATGCCGATCCAGAGACTCACACACACGGGGCAGAGCTGCTACTTGCTCTCCCTGTGCCCAGCTGATCATGAAGTGTCCGAGAGGGATGACGGGTTCTAGCCCTGGCCCACCACCCCACCAGAGCCTCACAAGAAGCCAGAGGAAACCCCCACACCATGAATGCCGCCATTTTCCACGTCCAGACTCCCTCTCCTCAGAGCTCTACCCAGCGGAAGAGCTAATCACAGCCCGGCTTACGCAGCCACATGCGCAGTTCATCAATAATTGCTCAAGTTTTGAGGTAACTACTAGAGTATCCCACCCGAAAGTCAGAGCCTGGCGAGCTACTTGTGTCACATTTGACATGCCAAATACCAGAAACAAGTATAGACCTCAATCCCATGATCTGATGGAATGGTTTGAGGCTCTTTTTGTTCCTGGAGCGGGATGATGCCCTTGGGCTATCTCGCATGTGACAGGACATATTGAGATGTTACTGGTGCCCGCTGGAGCAGATCGATGATATATGGGAAGACAGTGATACAGTGATACAGTGATAACTATAGGGTCAGAGATATAGTTCAGTGGATATGGCATTTTTTCTTGCACATGACCAGCATGTGTTTGATCCTTAGTATCTCATATGTTCTGAGGAGCATCAGCAGAAGTGATCTCTGAGCACCGAGAGAGGAATAGCCTTGAGAAGCACAGCTGGGAGGGTCAAAATCAGAAAAAAGCTATAATTACATCTAGAGCATGAATTGTAAACAAATGAATTTCCAATTGATCAGAATATCTTTAAAATAATTTTATGGCCATCTTTTTTCATTTATGCAAGACCAGATTAGAGATCTAAAGATGTGAAAATTCACAGTGAAGTCTTCACTTATCCAGGTCTTCTTTTTCACTTTCATCTAAGTGAACTTTGTTTCAATAAAAACAAAATAACAATACAATATAAAAACACTTACTTGAATAATAATATTAGAGTAAAATGTAAATTTAGATCTTGAATAAAAATAAAATACCCTTTCCTACATGAGGGAAAATATTTTTAATGTATCAGCTTCTATTTATCTATTTTCCTAAATACACAATGCAATATGAGGTGCATAGAACTTATCATTGCTAATACATCTAGATAGCTTGCAATAATGACAGTCCTGTTAGTATTTGTGAAGTAAAATTCATTTTATTGAGCAAAATGAATTGACTCCATAGTACCATAATTTGTCATCATCCCAGAGACTCAGACTGTAGGAGTCAGTTATGCACTGGTAGATAATCTTTTCTTATTAAATCTTCCACAGCAGTGGAGTTGTGATGAGGTGCTTAGGAAAACCAAATATTTTCTGAATCTGGCAAATTTAAGAAGATTATCTACTCAAATAAATCTTTTTGTTACTTACAGACTACTTCCACATCTCATGTTTCTCCCAATGTAACTGATAAAAGGGATAAACATGATAGCCTTTCAGTGCCTGTATTGCAAATCATAATGTTTAAGAAGAAAGAGAGAGAAACAGAAAGAGAGAGACAGAGAGAGAGACAGAGACAGGAGACAGGGATACAGAGATAGACAGAGAAAGAGAGAGAAGTGTCTGCCATAGAAGTGGGAAGGGGGAAGGAAAATGGAGCATTGTTATTGGGAAATGTGCACTGGTGAGGGATGGATTTTGGAACATTGTATGACTGAAACCCAATTATGAACAACTTTGTAACTGTGGAAACAAAAATGGTAATGAATTAAAAATAATAAATGGAGGCAAGCTATAAAAACTGCTGCTTTTAGGAAGTTATGTGAATTTGTTCATTATCTCTTTGTAATTTGGGTCACAAACAGGGCGATGCTCAGGGTTACTTCTGGCTCTGCAATCGGGAATTAGTCCTGTTCGTGCACCAGGGGCCAATTGGATGCCAGGGCTTCAACCAGGGTTGGCTGAGTGCAAGGCAAGTGCCCTACTCACTGTACTAACACTCCAGATCCCAAATTCTATAGGATTGGGCCAGAGAGATAGCACCGTGGACAGGGCATTTGCTTTGCACGCTGCCAACCTGGTTTGATTTCTAGCATCCCATACGGTCCCCCTAGCACCACCAGGAGTAATTTCTGAGCGAAAAGTCAGGTATAACCCCTGAGTGTCGCTGGGTGTCACCCATAAAGCAAACAAGCCAAATTCTATAGTATATTTCCTAGTGATTAGTGCACAAGCTTTGAATAATTAGAAATTTAACAAAGCTAGACATTCTAAGAAATCTGTTTCTCATTTATTTGACATAAATGCTTAGTACAGGTTTGCTTACTGTGATCCTGCATTGTAAGAACAATTAATGAAAGGGTTTTACCAAAAAACTAACTTAATTATTAGATGATAAAAGATGTCCCAGATCACCTTAGTATATAATGATTTCATCACAAATTGGTCCTAGCAAAAATTCAAAAAATTTTTCTAAAGGAGTATTTTTTTTGTCTTCGGGTCAAACCAGCAATGCTAATGAGTTACTCCTTGTTCTATGCTCAGGAATCACTCCTGGTGTTAGTCAGACCACATGGATACCTGGGATCAAAACCAGGTCAACTACATGAAAGGAAAGTTCCCCAATTGCTGGGCTGTCAATTCAGCCCCTCTAGAAAGTATATATATATATATATATATATATTTTACAATGAGGAAAAAATTACAGGATTTTCATACTAATTTCACAATTTGGCATAGCACGTTATATATTTTTAAAATATTCATGTGACATTATTCTACTATGAAAAGATGTAGTCTGAAAATGTTGGAATATTTATTCCCTGAATATATTTGAAATCAGAAAATTCTATGTCCTCAGTGAAAACTCAGAATAGCAGAACTAATTATGAGAACTTCATGAATGTTTATACTATACTTTTAATGGAAAAAAGTTCTATTAATCAATATTATAAAAATTTTAGTTTACCAAAGTTTATGTGCACAAACTCAGAATGAATAATAGTTATTGAGATAACAATAATCTAAATTTTTATGAAATTTATTTCACATATATTTGCATCCATGAAAGTAATCAAGTGTGGAATTATCTAATATTTCTTCTTCTTTCTTCCAAACCAGATGCACAGTTGACGTTGAAAACAAACGGTTAATTTTCTGAGAGATTTTATTGTAGTTCAGATACAGATAATATTCATAGACATATCTCAGGATATAAGGTATATAATTGAAACTCTTGTCCCATAAAAGCATGGTATCTTCTCCTTATCTCTATCATTATCATCTCATGACCAGGATAGAAAATAAAAACATTATCAGATCTAAATATATATTAATGATTCTATTTAGTTTAATAAAGGTCCCACCTCTAGAAGTGTTTGCAAAAGACTAATATTCATCTGTATTATTTATTTATTTATTTGGTTTTTGGGTCACACCTGGCAACACTCAGGGGTTACTCATAGCTCTTTGCTCAGGAATTACTCCTGGTGGTGCTCAGGGAGACCATATGGGAATACCGGGATCAAACCCGGGTTGGCCACGTGCAAGGCAAATGCCCTACCCACTGGTCTATTGCTCCGGCCCCTTATCTGTATTTTTAATCCTAATAAAAATGTATAATAAAATCCAGATAAGATTTTCCATTGAGAAAAATATTCCAATATCTTCCAAGTAGTTAGGTCTTTCTGTTACAATAGATTTTAATCCACACAGTTTCTTGGGACATTTTTACAACCATATTCATTCAAATTTGAGGCGTACCTACTATGAGTATTTACAGATGTCACTTGTCACTTGTCTTTCTGTTTATCAATTTGCTCGAGCAGGTGCCAGTAATGTCTCCATTTGTTGGGAATGAGGTCCATTATTGTTACTGTTCTTGGCATATTGAACACATAATGGGTATCTTGCCAGGCTCTGCCGTGGCTCTAGGTTTATCCCAAGGGGCCCAGTCTTTTTCTGTGTCAGACCCATCAACCATCTAGGGCCGATGAGGCAGAGCCCTGGCTGTAGACAAGCCTGTCTCCTGTCTGTCACCTGTGCATGCTTTCGGGCACCACAGCCACACCTGCAACAACTCTATTTGGGGTATGTATTGTTTGCTATATCTAGCTTCTTAGTTAATATTAGCATTATGAGACAACAATGTAACTTTCTTAAATTGCTGTAGAGTCCTTTTGAGAAATTTAGCAAAAGAGTTAGAATGTTCTTTGAAGGTTAGGGGTATACACTCTCTGTATTATTCACATGAATAATAATCTACTAACCATTCTCAAATTGGTTGAGAAGATCAAAACTTTTCATTTTGATGACTCAAGTTATGCTGGTCTCCCAGTTATTAATTTTTGGTTATAGAAACAAGATAAGACATCTTTAGGTCATCCATTCTGATTATATTTCTGGCCCCATTTATCTGTTATGGCACCAACATTTATGCTTTCTCTGATGATTAAGTGCTTACTAAGCCACATCACAATCTGATTAAAGTCAGAAAACCTATTTCAACAGTAACATCTTCAATGAGCTTTTCTGGCCTACAGAGATCATCTTAGTAAATAAATCTTCTAAGACATCAGTGCCACAAGAGACAATGCATTTCTTAAAGTTTCAGTTATTATCTTCAGATACTCTTAGGGAGAAGTAGAGGGAATAGTGGTAGGTCATAAATGACATTTCCTCTCTACCATTACTATTTTATAATACTTTTGTAATTCCTGTTAAATCAAGTTTATGCTATGCAATACCATTTATTAGATAATTACATAAAATGTTCCAGGAACTGAATAAATAATTTATTTGGTGAAAGAAAATTTATTTCCTACTTCCCAAAATATATAAACTACTTCTAGCTAAGGACTAAAGACAATCAACTGTATACTTTAATAGTGATTACTTTGTTTTTCATCAGGTCGCTATGAATTAAATTTGTTTATATCTATTTATGATTAGAAGGCATTTCTCAGGTATTCTAACTATAATAAATTTGAGAAATTGACAAGTCATCTGGAAACATAACACTGAGCGATGTTGTAACTTTCTGGTCAATCTATCTGCTTTCTGATTGTTCTCCACATGACTTGCACAACATGGAAAACAGTGCCCCTAACCCAGATTTATCAGGAAATTGTGGACTCAGGCTTTAGAGTAGCTCTTGACACAAAAAAGGGAAGTAAGTCATAGCCTTTGCCCAGGATTTCCAGGATTGCAGGGGAGACTGGAGCAAGTATTGTTAAAAGCGAGTCTGTGCTTCTTTTTAAAGGGCTGAGATGGGGTGAATCTTCAAGAAAAATTTTTATACATAAAGTGAAAATAAAGAATACAATTATATACCTCAGTTTGAAATGTGTGCAGCTTCCAAACTGGAGAAAGTGTATCTCATACCTTTATAAGAGAGTGTCTTAGCAGTAAGTAGAGTCTTTCCCACTGCACCTGCCTAAGGCATTTATGCAAGTTGTACCTTGGACTCTTAATGGTCTTTTCATAAACTAATAATGACCTTGACTTTTAGATTCTCTTGAATTTTCTTTGCAGGTTGTTGCCTCAGGCTCAATATCTGAGTGGTGCCTCATTTTTCTTCCTCTCCAAAGAACTCAATATTTATATCTCAAGGAGTCTAGCTCTTCTGTTTGTGGCAGCTTTAGGTGACTTTTCCCTCTGTTCTATTATTTCCCAAAATAATTCATTACTGTATCCCAATCCCACCATCTATACATCTGCACCTAAAGGAATCTCTCATCACAAAAAGAAGGGTCTCACTGGAAGGCTTAAAATATCTAGCAAATCATGCTGTAAGTCAACTTTATGTCACCGAGATTTACTGTTACATTTATAGTTTACAGGGTTAGTAGATTAAACATTTAAAGAGAACTAGAAAGCTAATAACATTAAATGAGAATTACTTTCAAATTAAAGTCACCAATTGCATGATTCCCCAAAAAGAATTTCTGCAAAACATTCAATAAAATAGGAGTATAAATATTTTACTTCAAGATAATAATGACTATATACCAGATATTCACAGCTGATGTCATAGTCTAGTATAAAGTGTCTGATCTCTTTGAGATCAAACACATGACAATCATATGACCTTTTCCTCTGTTCTACTCTATATCACTTTAACTTCCAGCCATAGCTATCAGGTTTTTACATAACTTCCTAAACACTATAATCATCTATCACTTCTATTTTCAAATAATAAACATGTAATTATTCCTGTATTGACATTTAGTGGCCATTGCCATTCTATATATTGTCCTAATGTCAATATTGTTGTGTCTCAAGGAATAGAGAAATCCTGGGAGAGTAGAAGATATAGGAAAAGGACTCATCAATTAAGCAGTCAGACACAGCCTATTGACTAATTTTGCCATATAAGCACATGTTTTGTAGAGCTACAAAGCAACTGCAATTGCAGGATCAAATATTAAAAAATCACAAAACACCCTAACATGTATAAACATACATAATGACAATCATAATGGCAATGATGATAATAAAATAATAGCAAAGCTTGAAAATTTGCGATTTTATCAAAATAGGATGAGGGACTAAAATAACACATTATTGGAAAAGTGATACAAAAACACATGCAGAAGTCATGATTTTTACGTTTAGTTTTGTTAAATTAAAAACTACAGACTTGGGATATTGATTTTGTAGCTGTCACTCTAGTATAAGTATCTATTGTACCCGGAAGTCAGAGGTTTCCTATATACTAATAAAGAAAGAGAAGAAAGGGATATTATGAAAAGGATTCCACTCACAATTGTGCCACAGAAAATCAAATATATAGGAATCAACTTAACCAAGTGTGTAAAGGACCTGTACAAAGAAAACTACAAGACACTGCTTCAAGAAATAAAAGAGGACACGAGGAAATGGAAACACATTCCCTGCTCATGGATGGAGAGAATCAATATTGACAAAATGGTAATACTCCCTAGAGATTTTTACAGATTCAATATGGTCACTATAAGGATACCCATGACATTATTCAAAGAAATTGACCAAATGCTCCCGAAATTTGTATGGAATAATAAATCCCCATGGATAGCTAAAGCAATCCTTGGGAAAAAGAAGGTGGAAGGCATCACCTTTCCCAACTTCAAACTGTACTACAAAGCAGTAGTAATTAAAACAGCATAGTATTGGAATAAAAACAGATCTGTGACCCTATGAAATAGAGTTGATAGGATGTGTATCCTGATACACATCCTCAAACACATCATCATTTAATCTTTGATAAAGATGCAAAGAAATTGAGCAAGGAGAGTCTCTTCAACAAGTGGTGATGGGAAAACTGGGTAGCTAAATGTGAAAAAAATGAATTTGGACCTCTGCCTAACACCATGCACAAAAATAAGATCAAAATGCATTAAATGTCTCAATATCAGACCTGAATCCATAAAGTATGTTGAAGAAAACATAGGAAAAACCCTAACCCTGAGCACCACCAGGAGTAACTCTTGAGTGCAGAGCCAGGAGTAATTCCTGAATATCGAAGGTATAACACAAAAAGAAAAAAAAAGTGACCAAGATACAAAGACAGTTCACAAAATGGGAAAGAAAATTCACCCAATAGCCATCTGTTAATAGGTTAATATCTAGGATATATCAGGCCCTGGTAGATCTTTACCAGAAGAAAACAGCCAACCCCATCAAAAATGGGGAGAAGAAATGAACAGAAACTTCAACAAGGAAGAAATTTGAATGGCCAAAAGACATATGAAAAAATGCTCATCATCAGGGGAGAGGCAAATCAAAACAATGAGATATATCACACCACAGAGACTGGCACATATTCAAAAGAACAGGGACAACAAATGCTGGCATGGATGCAGGGAGAAAGGGACTCTCATCCATTATTGGTGTGAATGTCAACTGGAACAACCTTTTTGGAAAACAATATGAAAATTACTACTTAAATTAGAAACTGAGCTCCCATTCAACCTAGCCATATCACTCCTGGGAGTATAAGATGGGAGGTCAAAAATACATAACAGAAAGACCATCTGATCTTTTATTTCATAGCAACACTATTTATAATAGCTAGAATCAGGAAAAAACAGAGTGACCAAGAACTGATAATTTGATAAAGAAATTTTGGTACATCAACACAATGGAATACTATGCAGCTGTTAGGAAAAAATGAAGTTATAAAATTTGCTATAAATGGATGGACATGGATAAGATCATATTGAGTGAAATTAGCCAGAAGGAAAAAGACAGATATTGAAATTGAATGAGTGCATTTATTTGCATTTTATATATATATATATATATATATATATATATATATATATATATATAATAAAACCAATATCCAAGGTCAGGCAAAACATGGATCAGGAGGTCTTATCAAAGGCAGAATCTTCCATAAACATGTAAGAGTCAGAGACTAGGAAAGACAGAGAATGGAATAGTGTGCTAATAATTGTTTAAAGTGATAATACCAGCCTAGAACTGAGCATTGAATATAGGCAAAATGATGCACATGATGACCTATAAATGTATATATTGTAATCCACAGTGTCTTAGAGAAGGAAAGAGAGAGAGAGAACAAGAAAAAAGAGAAAAGAGATAAATAATCTGCCATAGAGGCAGGCTAGGCTAGGGGAGGTGGGAGGGAATGGTGGTGGGTAATGGGCACTGGTGGAGGGATGGGTGCTGGAACACTGTATGACCGAAACTGTTACATGAACTTATTTGTAATTTATATCTCACAGTGGTATAATAAAGTATAAAAAATTAAAAATTAAAAACTACAGTATGAAAGAAATATGCATTTAAATATTTGAGCATAAACTTCAGATAAGCTCAAAGTAAATAAGATTACTCATAACACAGCTAACATCTATTAGTACTGAGTCTTTCAGAATATGAAATCATTATTATTTATACTTGCTAGGGAAACATCAAAAATTTTCTGTGTGTGCATAAGGAATGCAACATTTATGGAAATTATTAAACCCAATGATGTCATTCAGCAACATAAGTGATAGAAATGTTCATTTATTTTGGATAAACCTCACGACATATACTGCAAAGATGTAATTATACCTATTTAAGTATGATAGAATGTATATTATATATGATATATACAGAAATATTTTACACAAACAGGTTATTAAAAATAAGGAATATTAAATAGGAATGTAATTAATGGACATTTAAACTTGTAGAATAATATTTTCATAAAATTGTAAATTAAAATTTATTATCAAAACCCTGTTTTGATAGTCACTTAGATAATCATAGAATTAGTTGAGTAAGCATAAATATATCTGTAAAATGAAACAAAGAGAAAATACTTAGAGATGAGTACAGCAGCAGTGACCTGGAAAACAACTACAAAATTTACTACATAACTGGTATATCTCAGAAGAGTAGGTTATTTGCAAAACAAGAATTCTGAAGTTGCAAACCACAAATTTTCAAGTTCCTCAAGTCGCATCAAGGGTAAGAAAAATGGGCAGAAAAAGCATTTGTAAATCTTGGTAAACTTTCTGATAACTAGATAAAATAATGGACTGCAATGCAGAAAAAAAATAATTAAACAAATATCACTTGATCCACATCTGGACCTTCCTCTCATGAGAACTCCATCCAGCAGACTAGCCTATCACAGTCTGGCTCATCAACACCCACCCTGCAGCAGTTTTTTTTCAATCCAGCCCAGGTATGCTGATCCAGAGACTCACAGACATGGGGCAGAGCTGCTACCCGCTCTCCCTGTGCCCAGCCGCTCACGAGGTGCCTGGGAGGGATGGCGGGTTCTAACCCTAGCCCACCACCCCTGCAGAACCTCGCAACAAGCCAGACGACCCCCCCACTCCATGAGGGCCGCCAATTTCCACATCCCGATATCCCTCTCATCAGAACTCCATCCAGCAGACAAGCCTATCATAGCCTGGCTCGCAGCCGCTTGAGGCTAATGTGGTTGATCAATAAATGCTGTATTTAGAGGTGACTACAAGAGTATGCAACCCGCACGGCAAGACTGTCAAGCTGCCCGTGTTGTATTTGATATGCCAAATACCAGTAACAATTATGTTAGGTCATCCCCTTGACCTAATATAATGGTTTGAGGCTCTTTATGTTCCTGGAGCAATCAGATGCCCTTGGGCTCTACTAGCATGAGACAGGACATATAGAGTTGTTATTGGAGCCTGTTCTAATAAATTCATGATGAACAGGAAGATAGTGATAGTGATAGTGATCACTTGATCACTTGACATCCCGTTATTGTCGATTTCCTCTAGTGGGTGCCAGTAATGTTTCCATTTGACCCTGTAAAGTGCCCGTGTAGCCCAATTGGATCTGCTTGCTTCAAGAATATGAAGAGCCTCAAACCACCATTCATAAAGGGTCTTGATGAAGAAGTCTGAGCATCTTGTAGGTGGGCTGCCACATGATCTTTTGGTGTCCTATGGGATCCACTCGGTAATGGCTCTTTTCAGCGGTCATCTCTAAATCACATTACATGTCCAGCCCATCTGATCTTCGATGCCTTGGTAAAAGAGAAAGCATCCCTAGCATCCCTGATTCTGATGGGGGAGATAGTTGCGAATGTCGTGGATGTCTCCCCTTCTTGAACTGTAGATTTGTCCTGCTGGTTTTCCAATGGGAGGGCACCTTTCATTCAGACAGGTAGCATGTGAAGAGCCTAACCAGTGTATTAATGAGTACATGGATTGATCACATCTTCCAGAAAGGCAATGGAGATGATTTTCCATGACTTCTACTCAGATCTTTTGATAGCCACGTCCACCTGCCCACATATCAAATTCCACAGGATGGATATGTCATTCCCAATGTTCTCCCTTCTGAAATCTGACATGGCATTTCATCGGTAAATAGCTGAACAGCACCAGGCCCAGAAAATGTCAGACCCAAACACCTGAATAAAACAGATATAGAGGGACAAATTAAGCATGGCATTATAGTGTCTTGGGTGCAGCTTAGTGGTGATGTCTGCAATAACATGTGTAAAGCCTTGAATTAACACTTTTCCACTTCCAAAATTAAATAAATAAAATGACATTACATCTCTAATCACAAATAATTTAACATAGGACACATCTTTAAATTATTTAAAAAATGGTCAATATAAAATTCTATAGCTAGAAAATGATTTTGATAAGATTGATATTTATGAAATATACAAAAAACTTCAATAATTCATCATAAGAATTTATAAAAAACATGCTCTGTAGTCATGTCTGGCTGGATCGCCCCCCTAAACCCATAGGACCCCAACACAGGCCGACACGCTCTGTGGTAATGTCAGTGCCAGAATGCCCTGATTTCTTGGAAACACATGGCAGGTTAGGTCTTGCTCCACACACAGGTCGTGGTCGGGGTGGATGCCGGGAAGGCCCCAGGGACGCTTGGGGTAACACAGGAATCACTGATGGAGACGTCCACGCTGAGTGATGTTCTGTTATGGCCAGGCCTTAGGCCGGAAAGCCAAAAGCCACAGCACATAAGACAGGAGTTAAAGTCCCCTCAGGAGAGACCAGTAGGGATTGGCCAAGGCAGGGATTAGGAGTCCCCCCCAAATGGCCAGTAAAAAAAATCCTGAAAAAGTTTTGCCAAGGAACCATCCTGTTTTAATTATTTCCTTCTTTCATAGGTTGCTGCCAAAATACTTAAAAATATGGGAATTTTTCTGAGCATAAGGTAAATTAGAAAGGTATATATATATATATATATATATATATATCTCAAGAAGCAGCAAACATTCTACAATCTAGAATCATAAATGATTAAGCAATACAAATAAAATATCATATTAAAATTTTAAATATTTTAAATAATCATGTTTACACAATTGTTCGGTGGAGTTGAAGAGTTGTGCCTGGAGCCAGAGGTCCTTTGTCTTTTTTAGCTATTTCGTCGATGCCTTTGAAGGCATTCCTTGCCACACTCTTCCTCCTGTGCAGCTCAGGTTTTAGGTCATTCATCACGTTGACTTCTTAATCTCGGTACACATAACTGCTGCATTCAGAGATGTTTGTTCCATTGAGAATGGATGGGGCCTCTGGAACTAGTTCATTTTTTTCATGAACATAGTTTTGCTGAAGATTCAGCTGTAGACCTATCTTTCCACATTCTCGGTCGAAGTCAGACAGCATTTGTGCCGCTTGGCTAATGTTTGGTGTTATTACAAAGATATCATCAGCGAAGCAGAGGTGGTGTAGTTGCAGACCATCTATCTTCACTCCCGTTCATTCCCACTCTAATTGTCTCATGGTATTCTCCAGGGTGGTGCTGAAGACTTTGGTGAAATGGCATCACCCTGCCAAACCCCCTCTTTTGACATTGATGATTACTTCTTTGTAGAATTGTGAGATCCTGGTGGTGAATCCGTAATACAGCTCACGAAGGATCTTGATGTACACCCTGTTTGGCTAGGGCTTCAATGACCACTTCAGTCTCCACAGAATCAAAGGCTTTCTTTAAATCAATGAACGTGAGACAGAGCGGCATCCTAAACATCCTGAGCTTGGTTACCGTGTAGAGATGGTTGGTTGTGCTGAATCATTTTCAGAAGCCAGCTTGCTCGCGTGGTTGCCCCTTCATCTAATGTTCTGCCAATCCTGTTCAGTATGTCTCGAAGTTAACAGCCTGTAGATGACAGACAGCAGGCAGATAGGGTGAGAGTTGCCAATGTCGTGGATGTCTCCCTTTTTGAACTTTTTAGACTGTCTTGCTGGTTTTCCAATGGGAGGGCACCTTGCATTCGGGCAAGTAGCCTGTGAAGAGTTGAGCCAGTGTATTGATGAGTACTGAAGGCAGGTTCTTCAGGTGTTCGGGTCTGACTTTGTCTGGGCCTGGTGCTGTTCCCTTCTTTACTGAAAAAAAATGGCATGTTGGATTTCAGAAGGGAGAATGTTGGGAATGACATATCCATCCAGAGGAATTTGGTATGTGGGCAGGTGGATGTGACTATCAAAGAGATCTGAGTAGAAGTCCTGGATAATCTTCTCCATTGCCTTTCAGGAAGATGTGATAGATCCATCAGGACGTTGGAGGGCAGTCGTCTTGGTCTTATAGTTGGAGAAGGACAGGCGTGTGTTATGAATGCTTTTCCTGGCCTTTGCTGCATCTTCCGGTATTTCTGCTCTCTTTGAGGTCTCCTTTATCGCTTCTTTGCAAGCTTGGATGTTAGCATATGGTGGGCTCAGGCTCGCACCTTGCTATGTTGACAGATGAGCTCCACCGCTCTCAACTCTAGCATTCTACCAGCATTAACATACACCTCAGAGACCTGGGCCCTATGAAAGCAGGATGAGAATGCAATTCGGGTCTCCCAAAGAGGAATTGAAAGAACTATGCTTGGAATATCACGCCTCACTCAAGTGAAAGAAGGAATCCGGAGCTCTGACTTCTGTCGCTCTTCCAGAGTCAGGGACGCTGTCTCATTTGCCAAGGCATCGAAAAATCAGATGGGCTGGACAAGTAATGAGATTTGGAGACGACCGCTGGACTAGAGCCATTACTGACTGGATCCCATGGGATGTCAAAAGACCATGTGGCCGCCCACCTACAAGATGGTCAGACTTCTTTGTCAAGTGGTTTGAGGCTCTTTGTACTCCTGAAGCAACACTGGCACGTGATAGGGTCAAATGGAAATATTACTGGCGCCCGCTTGAGCAAATGATGAATAACGGGATGTCAAGTGATCAAGTGATAAAAAGTGACACAATACAATAGTTCACAAACTCAATTAAATTTTACAAACATGTATGAAGTTTTAGAAAAATATATGAAAATTATTTACAAGCACAAGATGGTTAAAAAAACAAAATATATAAACTACCATAGAACATTGCATTACATCTGCCCATAATAAGTGCAATAAGACTAATATTTAGAATAAAATGAAATAGTGTGCTTTCAAAAATTTAATATCCCATGCTTCCTAGTCTATCAACAGAATTTTTAGCCTCAATGGAAGATAATTTAATTTGGGTTGCATAGTCCTTATTTAAATCTTAAATACTTAAGCACAAATATATCAGATAAGCATGAATGGAAAAAAAACCAGCAAAAAGTACATTTCCCTTGATTTTGTGTAGTGGTTATCAGGGAAAAACGTCTCAAATAACTGGACATAACTGTAAAAGCTTTAAAATGCAAACCATTAAATTTGGACTTAAGATATGGTACAGGGATGTAGGCAGGCTGATTTATTTGCTAGTGAATGACCCTGGTTTAATCCCCAGCATCTCACATGATTCACCAAGTGCCACCATTAGTAATCCCTGAGAACAGAGCCAGGATTAAGCCTTGAGCACACCTGGCTGTGTTCTACCCATCTAAAAAGTTAACACACAAATTTTAAATTATGGATCATAAATTCCTAGTAGACCATATGGCATATATATTTTGATTAATACCTTTGTATATAGACAAATATGTTTTAAATAATACTGTGTGAATCATATATCAAAAAAACTCACTGTGAGACTTGAATATAATACAGACACAGAGACATTTGTTAACAATGGGATAACTGGACTGAGACAAAATATCAGTAGGATCTGCACAAGAGTTAGACACTCCCTAAGTCATGAAGTGTATCTGGCACTGGTATTCAGTGTGCTTCAATGGATACTGAATTTATTAAATGAAGAATTTATTTATCTAGTTATTTTAGCCTTTATTTTTATAAGTTTTAATGTAATCTCTATAATTTTCATTCTGATCCTGAGAACATAGCCTTGCTCAATATTTGTTTTTAAGGTTTGGGCAAGGAATAATTGGAGAAAATTAAGAGAGTTTGATTGACTGATTTCTGCTTTTGTTAGTAAATACTGCCATCTGGGATATTGGCATATTTTGGCTATCCTGCTAAACAGGTAGCGGTATATACTTCAACTCCTGGAAGCATTATATGAGATGATACAGACAGTATACTGAATTGCAATTTCAAAGAAGAGTACTGAAGAAATTATATTATTTTAAGGGAGTGACAAAGTAAGCATGTCAGTGCCCATTAATCTACCATATCTAATGTGAGACCATGTGACTGAAGGATGAGAACCTGCTTCAGGAAATATGCTGGCTACAAAACAATTTAAGGTTTTAAGTATTTTAACTGAAATGAGGAAAAATATCTGCAGTATAAGCTTAAAGAGAAGACTATATTTCATAAATCCCTTGTCAATGCTAAAATTTATTTGCTATTAACATTTTACTATTAGGATTTCATGGAATGCAAAAATTGTTATAACTATAAAATAGTTTATATACACATATATGGACATATATACTCATATATAACATTTCTTTTTCATTAAATCAGCTGCATAGTTTATGTTGATTAACATAAGATTAGATTAGGAATATAGTCCAAGTGAAATATTTGTTATTTATTCACTTACTAATTGTTTATTTGTCGTATTAAATTTACTCATGGAATTTAAAATTACATTCTAAACTTTGTTGGGTATTGTAGATATATCCCAAACCAATTTTCAATTTTTACACAACTACACTTACAATCTCATAAGCACACTTTATCACTGCTTTGTCATATTTAAATTCAAATTTTCATATTACATTGTTATTATGAAAATATGTCAGACCATATGGATATGCAAATAACCTGTTTATTGGCACTGGATGTGGATAAAACATTGGGAAAAGCAACATTGAGGTCTGTGTCTCCAAAATCTCTTGAGTGCCTAGTGTTGCATTCCATCTTTTGTTGCTCAAAGGTTCACTAATTCTCATAAGGAGTTTCACAGATAGATTGACTAGGGAGAAAACACTGCTTATAAACATTATTTACTACATTTTCATTTGATTTTATCACTATAATAACATCATAAGGTGAGAATTTTGGCAGCTGAGGAACTGGTAAATGGTCCATATGTTATTTAGTCTACTAAAAAACGTTAACTTAATATCTCTAAATTCTAGTTTTCAAGTTATGAGTTAATCAAATCCACATAATTAACAGAATACAAAATACTCTGTATAGTAACTGAATTCTCAATGATATTTCCCCTATCCCCATAATTTTCCTCTCTTATTATATATCCTTTGAATATGCACTTTTATTGAAGTAAGACATTTTGTCTTTACTGACCTTATTTATTATCTTACACTTTATGTAAATAGCTTGTCTTAGACATTTTTGTCTTCTTAATTAGCAGAAAAGTTAATTGTTGGAATTTCTGTAACTTTGTGATCAAGAGAAATGGTGTGAGATTTATTTCTAGTAGCTAATAAATTTAGCTTGAATTTCTTCTATACTGGTTTAATTTGGTAAGTTTTGTAATGAATGTATATGTTGATTAACTTCAGATACTCTATCTAAACTATGTAACCTGAATGAACATGGCTAAAACTCAAAGATTTCCAATTTATAATACTTAATTTCTTATCTCATTAAAACACATTGATAGACTATATAATAGATATTCCAGAGGATTTCCAAGAAACTAGCTTATTTTTCCACATTCCCATTTAATTGTAAATTTGAATGGAATTAATTTTCATAAACTTATTTCTCATCATTCCCATTTAATTATGTATTTAAATGGAATTAATTTTCAACATACCCATGTTCAAAATACATTTTAGTGACACTGTTTGTACACATTTTAAATGTAATTTCTTCTCAAATTAATCTAGAAAGAGGCAGGAGATTAAGGAATCATTAGAATATGCCCACTTGAAATAGTAAAAAGCCAACATCACTGTTTTCAGCATTTCAGTTTTTACATAACTCATTACTAAATATAAACTCCAATGAAGTACAAGAGCATTGTCACACATTTAAATTATTTTATCTATATGATAAGGAAAGGACATGAGAACCTCAGAAGTAAAAAGAATCAGAGTAACATTTCACAGATTCTAAAATTAAATTTGTGCTGTACCTCGATCTCTTTCACATTTTTTCACTCAGTATAAACAATAAGAAAATTAGGTTAGACAACCAAAACAACATGTCGATCTTAGTTTTTTGTTTGTCATATTTTTTGAGCCACTCCCTGTGATGCTCAGGGCTTAGGTACGCCTCCTGACTTAGTGATCAGGGATCACTCCTAACTGGCTCTGGGGACCATATAGGGTACCCGGGGATCAAGCCTTGGTTGGCTCCATGCAAAGTAATTTACCCTACCATCTTTATTTTCACTCCAACCCCAGTATGCAGATTTTAAAATAAAAAGTGTATTTCTTTTCCTATAGTAAACTGAGACAAAACAGTTGACACAAATGAAAGAAAGTGCAGGATTTCCTAGTTTGAGACTAGATGGAAAACAAGTTTGGATTTAGAGTAGATTGGCTATACTTTTTATTTAAAACATTTAACAGGTCACTAGTATCACTTGTCTTCCCATGGTTCATTGATTTGCTAGAGCGGGCACCAGTAATGTCCTCATGTCCCTGTTGTGTGCTAGTGTAGCCCAAAGGGCCTCTACTTGCTCCAGGAACATGAAGAGCCTCAAACCATTCATTCAAGTCATGGGAATGATGTCTGTTATTGGCATATTGAATACGTCAACAGGTAGCTTGCCAGGCTCTGCCATGTGGGTGCTCTCAGTTCTTGCATTTACTGATGTACCACATGACTGCAAAGTGGCCTTGTGAAACGGGAGAGCCAGTAGCAGCTCTGCCCCATGTATCTGTGTCTCTGGTTCATGGCCGACATATCCGGGAGCAGTTAATGGGTGGGTTCACCGGCCTCCCAGACGGGACAGAGGTGGGGGAAGGGACCCCAGCTCCATCTCCTTGGAAGCCTGGTGACTTTAGCCACCGAGACCAGCATACATAGACTTGAAATAGGTTTCTCTCTTGGTTGGAGATCTGATGAGCTGTGGAGTGCGGACGTTGAAAATGACTGTCATCATGTGCTTCTACTAGAAGAAGAAGCCAGAGGAACTTATTTTAACAGATATGTATAAATTATCTACACACACAAATTGTGGGCTTTTATAGTGATCTCTGGAATCAATCTCTGGCACTAACAATTTAGTCTGTAATGTATGGTATATGACGTGCTGAGCACTTGATCACTTGATCACTTGACTTCCCATTGATCGTTGATTTGCTTGAGCGGGCACTAGTAACATCTCCATATATCCTGTCGCAAGCAAGTGTAGCCCAAGAGCATCTGCTTTCTCCAGGAACATGAAGAGTCTCAAACCATTCCATCAGTTCGTGGGAATGAGGTCTATACTTCTTACTGGTATTTGACATATCAAATACGACACCGGTTGCTTGCCAGGCTCTGCTGTGCAAACACTTAATAAAGGTTAAATTTATTTTTTCTTTTTGGGTCACACTCAGCAATGTTCAGGGGTGACTCCTGGCTCTTGCTCAGGAATTACTCCTGGCGGTGCTCAGTGGACCAACTGGGATGCCGGGAACAACCTGGGTTGGCTGTGTGCAAGGCAAACACCCTACCTGTTGTGCTATCACTATGGTACAGGTTAAAATATCTGTAATGGTCTAATGCATGATGATTCAATAAAATAATTTAAAAGAATCTTAAAATACACATTTAGTAATCTCACGTAAAAACAAAAACAAAACCCCTGCCATTCCACCATCCATCCTGTAGTAAATTATATATATATATACATATATATATATGTATATATATGTATGTATATATATATGTAGTATAGTTGGGTTTTTTATTTTTTTTATTTTTTATTTTATTTTATTTTATTTTTTGCTTTTTGGGTCACACCCGGCGATGCTCAGGGATTACTCCTGGCTCTGCACTCAGGAATCACTCCTGGTGGTGCTCAGGGGACCATATGAGATGCCGGGGATCGTATCCCCTGCTGGCATGGGCCGGCCGGGTGCAAGGCAAACGCCATACCCACTGGGCTATCGCCTCCGGCCCCGAGTTGGCTTTTTTTTTTATACTTTTGGTCACACCTGGCAATATTAAGGAGTTATTTCTGCACTAGGAATTACTCCTGGTGGTGTTCAGTTGGCCTTATGGTATGCTAAGGATCAAACCCACTGCACAATAGCCAAATATGAATGTAGTTTTTGAGTTCAATCTGGGGAGCATCCTAAGCCATAGAGAATGAGACTTTTAAAAAATTCTTTGAATTTTCTTCCTTGAATAAACAATGTAATCCTCTAGGTGTGATTCCTGAGCACAGAACCAAGAATGAGCCCTGAGCACTGTTAGATATAGCCCCAAATCAAATAAATATATATAAAAAAAAATGCCATAAAGGAAATCATTAAAGTTCCTTAAAAGATTGGATTAAAATTAGATATTTTATAGTCCTAATCATGTAAATTAAACAAAGGTAACTAATCTTAAATTTTCTTCACAAAGTAAATATGCAATATTTGTTGAAATTAATCAATTTAGTTAGTTATTTTTGAAGAATTTTCATAAAAATGCAGAGGAACATTGATAACCCAGAGCAATAATAATATCCTTTGGGTGTTGTACTTTGTCTTCTTTTAGAGGTTAATAGTGATCACCAACTTGTCATTTGTTGGTGAAGAGTCTCTTCTTTTTCATTAATTTTTGAGCAGTCAGTTAATTTTATAGCTAATTTTGCATAATTGCATTAACAGTCACAGTTTTGAAACTGAATCAATTTATAACTAATTACTCAAGCTCTCATTTCTCCTTTTAGGCTAATAAAAAAAGAATTTTACTGTGACATAAAGTTATTTAATAAACTAATAAATGTGGGAAAGAGAGAAATGCATAAGAACCTTACTTCTTGAAAAGTATTTTGCTTACATTTGTCTTTTGTAATTGCTATTTGGTATAATTAATATTGGCCTGCATACATTTATCTTTTCGGTAGGCAGAGGCAATTATTCTCTTGCTAAAATGTGTTTTTGTCTAAGGCAGTCAATTCAAGGAAGATTTAAGGAAAACACTATGAACTGCACTGTGATGCTTTGCACTTATATGTAATTCACAGTAATTTACAAATATTCTTGTATTAGGCTTATATATATATATATATATATATATATGAGAGAGAGAGAGAGAGAGAGTGAGTGATAAACATATGCAAGCATTGAATATGGAGAGTGAAAAACACATATTTTAAAAAAGATAACTTTGGGGCTAAAAGATATAATCCAGCAGGGTAAGCCACTTGCCTTTCACATGGCTGACCCAGGTTCTATCCCTGTTTCTCCACATGGTCCCATGAGCCCTCCAGGAGTGATCCCTGAGTACAGAGTCAGGAGAAAGCTCTGAGCACAACTGAATGTTGCTCCACTCCAACAAATAACAAAAACCTAAAGAAGAAACACTGACATATTGATTGTATTTCATGAAATACAGTGAAACAGAATACATCTAAAACCAACATTTTGAACCTATGAAAAGAATAATTTTGTCAGAAGATAGGTCTTATTATGTTTTGAATAGGTGACATATTCAAGGAGACTTGAAAATTGAATTGACGTTATATTTCTAGATTGTAAGGAATTTTCTTTTATTATATCACCACACCTATATCCATACAAATTCTCACACAACAGCCTCCAGATTGTGATTTCTTCATTTATTCTGGAAAGTAAATGACACAGTACAGTATTAAGATATACATAAAAAGATAAATCATGCTGGAAGAACATTTCTAATTCTATATAGTAATTTCAATAATGTGATAAAAATTTGAAATCAGATGGGCTGCTTGTAGCATATACTTTAAATTCCTTCAGCAAAGAGCAGAGGTGCATGTGTGTGATGCCCTTTGCTTTAAAAAAGAGACCACATTTTTATTTTACTATTTTTAGACTATTTAGATCAGCCCACTAGTTAGTGATTTCCTAAGTAATTTTGCAATCTATACTTTATATCAGATTTGGGTGGTGGTAACATTATTCAATATGTTTATTGCTAAATTATCATATCAAATGATCTGAAATGACTTCTTTAGATGAAAATTTCACTTTGCAATTTCTGTTCATATTTCTAGATACGTATAATAAATAGTAGCACAAATAAATTCTTTAAGTGTTTCAATCTTATGAAAAAGAAATACTTGTTTTGTGCAGCAATGCGGTAGCTTGCATAGTAATTAAAGTTTTATCTTAAATGCAGATAATTAATGAACTTGGCAAAATTTTAAAATGTATTTATGCAAAACAGCGATTTTAGACAACTCATGTACCAAACTGTATTCTTAACTGTTTCATGTACTCTATGTGCACTAACTTCTTTTGTTCCTGTCAATAAATGATGCAATAAGATCATTGGATTTGTAAGTCTAAATGGCCATTTTATACTAAATGTACTTGTCTGAGACAAACTGTTATGGGATTTGTAGGTTGTTATAACTTCATAAAGATGCTGTATATATAATATATTACATATACATACTAATGATATATATATATATATCATGAGATATATGTGAGATATATCATTATTTACTTTATATGCCTGGCATATACAGACTATGTATATATATATATATATATATATATATATATATATATATATATATACACACACATGAGCTAAATCATTATTTCCTTTTTTTCTAGGCAGCATGTAAAGTTTCCAGAAATATCAACTTAAATATATTTTTTAAGTTTCTTCCATTACTTCATGTTATTCCTAATGTTATCAAAATGATATGAATCTGAAATTAATAACTGTATTCCTTATATTCTTTTCTTCCATCGTTAAATAAAGCTTTGGACAATGAAGTATCATTTTAAATACCTAAATCTTATCCTTAACATATTTCTTTCAGTTGGAAGTCAAGAAAATCAAATAAAATTAAGCTCTTTCCATGAACATTTAAATTCCATTTAACTAAATCATAAAGTAATATGAGTAAGGTAGCATGCAGTTGAATTTTGACCATATACCGAAGAAATAGTATGTCTTTCATGGTATGCTTTATTTCCTTCGATATTGAGGCAGGTAAATAAAAAAAAAGAACAAAAACCTTCCATACTTAAAGGGCTAATGTTCATAATGCTCATGTATTCTTTCAGGAGACTCCAGATCCATCCCAGGTACCTCTTGATCTTAGGAGCAGTGAGACTAGAGTAGCTCCTAAACACTGTTAAGTGTGACCAATACAATCAAACAAGTTGATTTTTTAAAGATTTAATACATTTAAACATTATAGAAAAATAATATTTAAGTAAACTTTTCAGAAAGTGATGTTCTTGTATAATAAACAATAAGAGCATGAATCATTTCTAAGTCAATTTCTCCAGTTTACAAAGTACACATAGGACAAAAATCCTTCACGGAAATACACAAAGACATATGGAATTCAGACAATAGCAAAGAAATTCTAAAGACTAATCTTTTTCTTTAATCTGGATATCTACCCACACTTCAAAGTAAATTAAGTCTGTGTTTTCGCCTTTGATGCTATAGCCATTACACATATTGTTTGAGAAAATTTACCTGGTCCACATAAGATTTCTTTTATATTTCTAGAATATTATTTTAAATAGGTTGTTATTCTTTTGACTAGATTAAATGTAAACCAGAAACTTCACTACATGATAGAAAGATTTACGTCCTACAAACCTGTGTTCTTCTGAACCTTATAAATACATTTCCACTTGAAATTAGTTTTATTGTAATAATTGTAAGACATTTTCAGCCATATTCCCCTTCTAGTTCACAGAGGTAGATTTGTGTTTAAGCACAGTTATAACAATTATCCAAGTTTAAGAATTAATAAAAAAAAATTCAGACTAAGTTTAAGTTCTTAAACTTATCCAAGTTTAAGAATTAATAAAAAAAATCTCTTCTAAATTTAGGCTTGCTAATTTTACTGTATTTTTTTGCAAGAGGACCTATGTTTTTCAATGTAAAATAATATCTAGATATTGTATTATAAAGCAACAATGCAGATCATTCCTGATTCTAATTCTCTGACAAGAAGACTAACAGCAACTCTCCATAGATAAATCAACCTTATTTAGTACCTTAAACACAGAAATGTGACAGCATATTGCTCATTGTGCCCAATAGTTGGTACTAGAAACTCTCATTAATATGGAAAAAATGGAAGACAGTGAAATTTCCTAAAATATTTCAGATGGAAGAAAAGTTCAGTTCAGTTTGCAAAGACTGCACCAGGTGGGAGGTACATTCATTCAGTGGGGTTTGAATAGAATGAAGGACGGGGGAGCACTAGCAAAAGATAGCGGTGTTAGGATTATAACAGGGCCAAAATCCCTTTGATGGTTCTAGGACAGGAATCTTCTCTATATTTCCAAGCCTCTGCCTTTCATAGGTTCTTGATACACATTGGTTTGTATGCTAATCATGCTAATCTCTGCCTCACTCTCCCTCTATTTATGTATGCCTACAATTTGAAAAATTTCCCTTTATTTTCAGAACTCTGGTCATACTAGATTAGAACTCCATCCTCAATAACCCTACTTCAACTTGAAACCACATTTCCAGATAAGTTACATTCAAAGTACTAGGGGTTAAAATTTAACACATTATTGGCAGAGATAAAATTCAGTCCATTTAAGGGTGTATGTATCTGTTGAAACTTGAAACCTGAGAAGTATTCTTTTCCCAACACTTTTTATGAAAATCATATACATATGGTCTTAATAAAAAGAAAATGCCAGATGCACATAGAAAAAGAAACATCAAATTGGTTTATTAAGAATAATATACTGACAAAGAGAATTCAAATAAATCATTTAGCTATACATAGAGCAGAACTATGTCCCAAATAGATTATGTGACTTGTCTTGAATGTGACTTCAAACAAACAGTGCACTATGAGTATTGCAATAATTACATGGATTTTACACACCATGAGCCTGAGTTATACTTCAACAACAATTGTGTTTTAGTTGTTGCTCATTTGTCTAAAGAGGGGGTGTTAAAAGATGTTTAATCACATTTAAAATGTGTCCACTTTCTAGTATATAAAAGTGCAATAAAGTGCTCCTTTGTCTATTTTTGCCTGTCAATATGGAAATACTGCATTATTATAATGCTATATCTATTAACTCAAATAATTGCTAAAGGTTAAACATGAGAAAAAAAGTGGTAAATATTGAACTATACAACATTGGGGTAAATTTTCCCTAACATATTGTCTGTAATTAAAAACGTGATTAAAATTAAAATTGATACTGGTATCAAAAAATAAGCACTCCATTATATATATTATAGTTTGAGTCATATACTTTTCTTTCTAAAAATAAGTGAGGGACTGTCTGGCACTTTCCACAGATTATATATTAAGAAACAAACAGTGTCTTGGTCTTTGAATTAATTATACTTCTCACAGGCCTATAAAGGATAAGGTTTAAATGAAACTAAAAGAAACTTTTTGTCCTTTGAGAAAGTATAACTGCCTGATTATCGTTGTGTTGATTTCAAATAATTGAAATTTTTTGTAAAAATACTTCTTAACTATTAGAAAGTAACTATGTATATATAATTCTTGATTCACTAAATAATCATCTTCAAATTTGTGTGAATTTAGCATGTATATGCTAAAAATTAAAATTATATATGACGCATTATGTAAAATGCATATATATACTTTTTTGTACACATATATAGTTTACAAGTTTGCTTGCAGAAAGGAGTTGTTATAGATGCTATGAAAACTTGAAACTTCATTACTTTACTAAGATGTCATTCCGCCTCCACAGAGAAGTAAAAACGAAGACAGATAACTAGGAATTATTTTAACAACTGTTAAGTTTCTGGGATACAGCAAAAATCATTTTATTTTCATCTTTATCTTCTTTTTCCATACCAAATTGTACTAAGGAGTAATCCTTGGCTCTATGTTCTGTACTCCTGTGAGGACTTTGGGAATCAGATATGGTGTAGGGGATTGAGCCTGTACATGGCAAGTGTTTAATTCACTCTATTATATATCTGGGCAAAAGGATATGCTTTTATTTAATTTGCTTGTTTGTTTTCTTTTCTTTTTTCATTTGTGGCTACCTCAGAGTGATTCCTTTTAGTGTTTGGAGTATCATATACAGTGCTACAGATTTGAATCATGGTTGACCTGTGTCTCCTGCCAATACTAATAACTGACCTGAAGAAATAATTTGTAAGTTTATACCAGCTAAAGTCTAAGTGAGTAAAGGCAGGATAAGCTACTGTCTTGGATTTTTCGAGTTGGATTTTTTTTTATCATAAATCAGGTGTCAATGAGAATACTTTCACCATGCAATATATTTATTGATGTGGACAATGACAGCCAAAACAAAATTCAGCTCTTATGTATTTGTGTTGCTTATGTATAAGGTTCCTTTTGTATAAAGATTTTAACAACATTTCATAGAACATTTTTGGGGATGTCAGAGTCCCCAAAGGTATTGGGGTCTGTCGAGTTCCCTGGCCATGTTCAGGGCCTACAACTGACACCCCAAGCTCAAAAAAATGAATAAAAAAAGCATATCCACCAGTTCTAGAAAATTTAAACCTTTTTAAATTTTCATGCAGGACTCATTCCAACCAACTACACACTCATACACACTGAATACAAATATTTTAGAGATACATAGTTTTAAAAGGCTGGGGTAGGAATATCCAAAGGTAAAAGGCTCTTTTATTCTGAAAACAAAGAGGTGAGAAAAAATATCTTCTTTCTGCCTGCACAGAGCCAGCAGTGGGCCTTCTCCTGCCCCAGGGTTAATAGGGCAAAAATCCAGTCTAGTCACATTGTTTTTCTCTCTTCTTTGGCTGATAAACAATCATTTCAATAATTTTTCTAGTCATTTTTGTATAAGCACAGTAAGAGAGACAGACTTTTTCTACACATGGAATTAGAGTGACCTTTCCAGGGAGATCACGCCATATCGCCCAGAATGCAGTACCCTCTTCAGATTGATAATTTCCAATCTCCTCAGATTCCTATAGATCCATTATTTTAAGTAATAACAGAGCTCTTTCCATGACCTTGCTCTTATATCTTTGGGTTAGGACACAGCTTGATCTAAGGTCTTGCTTTCAAAACATTAGTTGTCCCATCACGAAGACAGGATAATTTCTTCTTGGTTCCATCTCCATCCCAAGTAAGAATCCTCCTTTTTTAGGGTGTGAGGAATTAGTATAAATCTAAAGGAAATTGGGTCACCTAGTTAGTAAATAAGATGGTTGCCCAGGAGTAACTAATTCACCAATGCATAGTCTTAGAAACATTCCTACGTGTATACTAAAAATCTTTGCAAAAATATAAACACAGATACACACACAAACAGACACACAAACACATATATATGAGAAAGATGTAATATATATATATATATACATATTAGAGAGAGATCTATCAAGGATAAATCTACACTTACAAGTAACACTCACCTAAAGTCTATAGCCCACCCTAGGATTCACTCTTGGTCCTGCACATTCTATGGTTTTGTACAAATGTAGAATGACATTTTTCCATCAGTTTAATATTACACAGAGTATTTTAATAGCTCTAAGAATATACTATTCTCTTCTATTCATCTCCCTGGTAACACTAGAAACTACTAACCTTCATGTGGTTTCTAACTTTGACTTATTTTATAGTTACATAGAATTCAGCACAAGTGATTTTTGCTAAAACTTTTTTTATTAAATAATAGTCAGTAAAGTTTAAACCACATCATTTTATGGCTTGATAGCTCATAATTTTATTGTTGAAGGACATCATTGTCCAGATTTACAACAGTTTATCTGTTCATCTAATTAAATTATTTGTTTCTATGTTCTGAATATTATAAATCAAACCAGTGTAAACATTCATGTGCATATTTATGGGCATAAATTTTCAATATCATTGAGTAATATCAAGGATAAAATTTTCTATCTTTCTCAGTAATACTAAATTTACTATGTTAAAAAATGCCAACTGCTTTACAAAGTTTTTATACCATATTATATTCTGTCAACACCAGCATTTGGTTTTGTTGTTTTTCAGGAATTTAAGGTAAGTTGTTGTGTTTTTCAGGTGGCATTACGTGATACATCATTTCATATATTTATTTAACATTTTAGGCTTTCTTCAATAAGATGGTTAATTAGGTCATTGATTTCATTCTCACATGTGAAATATGTGATATAGCACTTAAACCATTTCCGTGGATTGTATGTCTTTACAAATTATTTTTTCTTGCACAGTTCTTTTCTTGCACTATCATCATACTATATTACTTGGAGAACATGTTATGTTTATTATGCACTTTTTGAATAAAAATAACCTTAAGAACAGAGCAAAACAGGACCTGAGTACTACTGGTGGTGACTGAAACTAACAAACGGTAAAAGAAAAAGAAGAAAAAGTAGATACAATTATATCCAGATGTCTGATTCAAATCTTAATGGGGCACTTGCCTTATAAAACAAAGGCAACAAAAAGCAAAAATAAAAATAAGACTATATAACTATTAAAAACCACATTTTGTTTTCATTATTAACAAAAGGAATAGGTAATTTAAAATATGAATAAAATATTTGCAAATAATAAAGTTTATAAGTGTTAACATCCAAACTATATAAAGAATTTGTTCAATTCAATAGTAAAACAATTTGACCTGATTAATAAATTAGCAGAATATTTAAATAGGCATTTTCTTAAATATATAAGGGCTGTCAACAACTACATGAAAACTACTAATGAAAACACCATTAATTATCAGAAAAAATGTAACTCAAAACCACAATTAGCCACTGTCTCATGCTTGCTGGCATGGCCATTATAAAGCAACTAAGTAGATGTTGTTGACTATGACATGGAGAAATGGAACACTATTTCATAGTAAGTACAAATATGAATTCACATAATCATCATGGAGTAAGGAATGGAAAAGTTCAGTATTAAGCACTATTTCTTTCAATTACTAAAATTGCTACAGATCCCCGGCATCCCATATGGTCCCCCGAGCACTGCCAGGAGTAATTCCTGAGTGCAGAGCCAGGAGTAACCCTGAGCATCACCGGGTGTGACCCAAAAAGCAAAAAAAAAAAAAAATACTACAGAAGCTGGAAAATACTTTAAAGGTTGGGCACATTTTTATAGACAGTAATTACTGACACCGAAGCACCGAAGTTTGATTCTTACCACCATCCTCAACTACAGCCCATCTAGTCTGTCCTGCTGTTTCCCAATATCACCTTGCTCAAGCATTAGCACATCACCCTTTCCAAGCAACAATCTCCAGACTACCACCAACTGGCTAAATTGGGGAGACGTGGCCCATTTGCCCCAATTCATCACTAGGGAGACTCTTTGTCCACAACTGAAAGGAAAACAAACTTGTATAATCGGAAAACAAACTTGTCACATGTAAGATATAATAGGTCTTGATCATTATATTTTTATATTTCTATCATGCTATTGTGTTTTTCTTCCAGTGAAAACAGGGAATAGTCATTTGTTTAAAGATACATTTACTTATTATTCTATGCTCTGAATTAATCACTGTATCACTGTATCACTGTCTTCCCATTGTTCATCGATTTGCTTGAGTGGGCACTAGTAACATCTCCATAAGTCCTGACATAAGCAAGTGTAACCCAAGGGCATCTACTTGCTCCAGGGACAGGAAGAACCCCAAACCATTCTTCAGGTCACGGAACTTAGGTCCAAATTTTTACTAGTTATTGGCATAACAAGTAAATAAAACATGGTTAGCTTGCCAGGCTCTGTCGTGTAGGTGGTATAGTCTCAGTAGAAGGCTCTCATCTCGAGCATTTACTGATGAAACTTAAGGGGGAAAGATCAGGTTTTCTCTTGGATGGAGCTCTGAGGAACTATGGCGCCTGGATGTTGAGAATGACTGATTGCATGAAGTGTGGGTTGCTCTGGCTTCTTGCTAGGCTTACTGGGATGACTGGTATCAGTTAGAACCTGTCTAGAACTATATACAATGTATAAATGTGAAAGATCTTGGGAAGGACCTTATCCTAAAATCAGCATTCTCTAAGAATATTGCGGCCGCTCGACAAGGGAGCTGTGGGTCTGGCGTGGGTGGGTTTTTCTCTTCCAGGGCAACTGGCATGGAGGCGGGAAAGGGTAGGGGCCCAAATCTCCACTCCGAGTCCAGCCAGTGTGGTCTCTCCCCCACACATGAGAGCAAACCCTTGGAGCAACGTTGGACTCGGCCAGAGGCTGGCTGAGCCCTTTACCGGGAGGTCAGCTCCATGGGTTGCTTCCACGTGGGGCCGGCCGAGCAGCACAGCTGTAGGTCTGAAGTGGATGGATCTGGATCTCTTCTGGGGTTGTAGGGTAATATGACATTATTGAAATACTCCCAAACCAGTTGGTAAGTACTTGTTGCCCTGCATCCCTCAAGAGTATCCTGTTTTTCTCTCTCTCAAAGTTATTTTATTTATTTTTGATTAAGAGCTTCGTTGCTTAATGCTTGGCAGAACAGTAAGAGAATACTCCAACTATAAGTTGTAAGGCCAATACTCAGGCCTTACTTCTAGCATCCACACCCATCAATCTCCATGATGTGCCCAATCTCAAAAATATAAAAGATAGACAAAAACAGTATAAAATTTTCTCAGAACCTGGTTCAAAGACATCACACAGATCTAGTTTTCTGAATGTTTCATTGTTCCTAGCAGAGGTTGTTTAGCCTCTTGAAGGAAATAATTCATGACAAAGCCTGTTGTATACTTCTGAGTCGTTTTTGCTTTCCCAATTGGGGAATTAGTTTAATGGCATTTTCTTCCACCTAGCAAACTGCATATTAAACACCGAATATGAATCCAGACCTATTCTGGGTGTCATGATGGCTATAAAAAATAATACAAACCAGCTCGTACCCTTAGGAACATAAAACATTTAGATTTGTTTTGTCTTGGGTTTGGTTTAGTTTTGTTTGGGGGCCACACCGAGTGGTGTTCAGGCCTTACTTCTAGTTCTGTACCCAGGGATCATTCCGGCGGGCTCAGTGAAACCATGTGGGATGCTGGAGATCAAATTCTGGTTGGATGCATGCAAGGCAAACACCCCTACCTGCTATGCTATTGCTCTGGTCTGAACTTAGAGCATTTAGAAGTCAAGGCATGTTACTCAAAAGTGTAAGATGTGGGGTGGGGGGGACTATTAAGGATCCAGACCCAAGGATCAGTGAACTACAACTTGTAAAACAAACTAGACCACCTACCTATTTTTGTATGATTTACTATGTAGGAAAGTTTTTTTTTTTTTGGGGGTGAGCAGTGGGTTGTTGGGCTACACCTGACAATGCTCAGGAGTTACTCCTGGTTCTGCACTCAGCAATTACTCCTGGAGGTGCTTAGGGTGCCATATGGAAGGTCACGGGTTGAGCCTAGGTCAGTCCCATGCAGGACAAGTGCCCTACCCACTATACTAACTCTCCAGCCCCAGGAAAGGTTTTTATAATAATTATTTTATATGATTGAGGAGGAAAAAGCAAAAAATGTTATAATGAGAAAATGATGTGAAATTCAGACTTTCCTATCCATAGCGTCATTGGCAGGCTTACCTGTTAACTACAGCTGTTTATATTGCCTGATTGTAATAAAGATCACAAGGTTCACAAAGCATAAAATATTTGCTATCTGACACTTGCAGGAAATTCTTGATGCATTGAATATTTGAAGACATTTAAATTTGGTGCACTGGCATTTCTTGCCTGGGATCATATCCCCTGCCTTTCCCTTTGCAGATCCTTCACATCTGTACTCACCTCTGAATATCAGTTCCAGAATATTATCTCCCTTTGGGCTTAAGCCACATGGGTAATGCATCAGGAAACTGCTGGTCCTAGGGCCGAGTTGCTGATGGGAGTGTTCTAACAAAAGGTGACCCCAGTTTCTGTCTGTTTCAGGAATGGCTGTGGAAGACATGATGGCAGCCAAACTCGTGTATGATTCCTGGTCATCCAGTAAATGAAGCAAGGGAGTCTTGTCTGGTAGTGGATGCGATGTTGACATGGGAATTTCAGTGTCTTAACTCCAGGGAAGAATTTCAGTGTCCAGTGATCTATAGCACTTGCCCTTCAGTAATGAGATCGCCCTCATTTGTAGTTGGAAATGAGTGGAGAATGTTTTCCCTTCAGTAATGAGATCTCCACTCATTTGTAGTTGGAAAGCAAACCTGGATGGCCATTTTTTTTGTTATATCAGATTATTGTAGCACACCCTTGACCTTATATTTCACTACCTTTTGTGATTCTCTGAAATAAAGTGTTTTCCAATTCTTCAGCTCTTTCTTCTATACCATCTGTCATGGCAAAGACATTGAGGTAAACGGAGTTTCCATTCATTTCCTGGGTGAACTCTGATGACTATAGTTAAGATTCTTATTTTTGATATTGAGGTGCATACCGTAATTCTGGGGATGCCACGGGGTCCCTGACAGTGTCAGGACAGAGGTTCTCTTCTACCTCCAAGGATGCGCGGGGAACAGATGAAAACTCACAAGTCCGGTGCAGTTCCAAAAAGGCTTTTAATTAATAAATTTTTTGTTAGAACCTTCAATATTCCGTTTAATTTTTCTCTACATCCAAATACTCAATGAAACATAAAATAAAAGTAAATAAAACTTTACTTACATAAATATAGTTCTAATCACACTAGTATAATTTCACTAGTATGATAGCAGCAAGCTAAGTCTATTTGCCCCAGGGCACCAATCAAATCATTCACTGATAAATAGTAAAAATGCTCTTATTTTTAAACAGCACAGTAGTAATGTGGAATATGGCTGAAGCAAATCCTACAGAACCTGCTTGCTTGCACTGTTTCCAAAAAATGTTTCTCAAGGAAAAATTAACAAAGATTTAATATATTTTTCATTCTAAAAGATCATTCTCAAAGGGTCTTAAGTCCTTTGGTATAAAAGTCTGGCTCTGCAGCCTTTAACACTTATGCAATAAGTCATTGAAAGGCTTTTATTAGTGCTTTAAAATAAGGTTATTTTTCTTAAGTTACTTAGGCAGCATTTTGGTTTTCTCCTGGCTATTTACATTTCAAAGTCTAACTAATTACAACTTTCAGAAACAGGGAAAATGTTTAAGATTTTTTTTCTTCCCAATTGTTTCTGGTTATTTTATTTTTTCAAGTAAGCCTCAGTACCCAACTAGGAACTAAAGATTCATCAAATTGCCCACAATCAAAGTCAGTCTGACCTTTGAGACAATCAAAGATATTTATGTACAAGGTTTTTATTGGGCTACTACAGAAGATTTTGCTATATTTCACCTGGTTTAACTTCTGTTAGAGCTGGAATCTACTCAGAGTAGTAGACTTTCCCCCTTCTGTTTTGGAGTGTGCTTAACCAGACCAGCATGTCTTGTATCACTTGGGGTCATTCCAAATTGTGCTTGGGGACCTTGCAGTATTAGGGACCAAATTCAGGCCTCCAGTATACAAGGCATGCTCAGTAGCCTTTTTTTCTAGGATAAAACCTTATTTTATTTTTAAATGTTTTATTATACCACTGTGAGTCATTGTCCTTACTCTAAACAGACTTTTGTTTTTTGCTATGCTTACGTGTTTTACAATTTTAATTCAGTAAATACTCATTGATATTTAGATTTAAAGGTTTGTTTCATATCAGACCTAGGATTTCTCAGTAGGGGTGAAGCATCAGTAGTACAGCAGGGAGGACATTTTTCTTGCATGTGGCTCTTCATTCCGCATGGTACCCCCAGCACCGCCAGTAGTAATTCATTTGTGCAGAGCCAGGAGTAAATCCTGGCCTTGTCGGGTGTGATGCAAAAAGCACAATTTAAAAAAGTATTGTTTTTAGTAAAGAATAGATCATTCCCTATAGTATTGCTATTTTTTCAAGCCCAGCCCAGAAGCCGTCCAGAGACACACATACCTGCCCTTGCTCTCCGGCCCACGACATGAGGCACCTGGGAGGGATGGCGGGTCCTAGCCCTGGCTCGGCACCCCAGCAAGTGTCACAAGAAGCCAGAGGAAACCCCACACCATGAGGGCCTCCATTTTCTACATCGGACCTCCCTCTTTCAGAGCTCCACCCAGCAGAAGTACTGATCACAGCCCGGCTCGTGGAGCCGCTTTGTGGCACGGTTCATCAATAAATACTCAAGTTTTAAAGTGACTACAAGAGTATCCCACCCGCATGGCAGAGCCTGGCAAGCTCCCGTGTCATATTTGACATGCCAAATACCAGTAACAATTATAGACCTCATTCTCTCATTGACCTGATGGAATGGTTTGAGGCTCTTTATGTTCCTGGAGCGGGCAGATGTCCTTGGATATCTTGCATGTGACAGGATGTATTGAGATGTTACTGGTGCCCGCTAGAGCAAATCTATGATCTATGGGAAGTACAGTGATACAGTGAGATATACTGTTTCAAAAGTATTCATATTTGAGTTGCAGTCATACAGTGTTCCAGCACCCATTCCTCCACCAATGCCTATTTCCCTCCACCAATGTCCCATGCTTTCCCCCTCCCGCCAGCCTGTGTCTATCTCTCTCTCTCTCTCTCTCTCTCTCTCTCTTTTACACACTGTAACTTTCAATACATTGCAATACAGCTAGAGATTTTCATGTATATCCTTTTGCCTACTTTCAATGCTCAGTTCTAGGCTGGTATTATCATTTACAATAATCATCAGTACACTGCTCCTTTCTCTGTATTGCTAAGCTCTTACTCCCATATATTTGCAGTAGGTTCTACCCACTGACAAGAGCTCTTGATCCATGCTTTGTCTGACCTTGGATATTGGTATCATGCTATTTTTTATATCCTGCAAATAAATGCAGTCATTCTGTATCTATACTTTTCCCTCTGGCTAATTTCACTCATCATGATCCTCTCCATGTCCTACCATTTATAGGCACATTTCATAACTTTGCTTTTCCTAACAGCTGCATAGTATTCCATTGTGTAAATGTGCCACAGTTTCTTTATCCAGTCATCAGTTCTTGGCATTCTGGTTGTTCCCAGATTCTTGCAATTGTGAATAGTGCTGCTATGAACATAGACGTGTGGATGGTGTTTCTGCCGTGTATTTTTGGCCTCCCAGGGTATATCCCCAGGAGTGGTACGGCTAGGCCAAATGGGAGCTCAATTTCTAGTCTTTTAAGGAATGTCCATATTGTTTTCCATAAAGGCTGTACAAGTCAACTTTCCCACCAACAATGGATGAGAGTCCCCTTTTCAATGCATCCACATCAGCACTTGTTGTTCTTATACTTTTGGATTTGTGCCAGTCTCTGTGGTGTGAGATGATATCTCATTGTTGTTTTGATTTGCATCTCTCGCTCAGTAGACTTTCGAGCTTCCTACTAACTTTGTGGTTTTTTTTTCTTCTTTTTTAATTTTTCTTTTAAGTTTTTGGATTACACACAATGGTGGTAAGGCCCTAGACCTCACTCTTTACTCAGAAATCACTTCTGGTGGTGCTCTAGAAACTCTATGCCTGAATAAAATCAAGATCAACTGCATGTAAACAAGGGTTGTAACCCCTCATAGATTTCCAGCCTGCTTCTGCAGATTTTAACAGTTATGTGAAATATTTGTCACCATTTTAATTTTTGTTTTGTAACATTACATTAGTGCAACAGTGTGTTTTTTCTCTTATAAGCTCAAAACTTTGAGGTCATGGGATGCTCATAACAATGTTATATTAGTTGAACAAAACCAGTTAATGAAGACAATTTGTTTGGATAATTTTAGCTGTTACATGTACTTTTGGTTTAGCAAGAAAACATTACAAAATAAGAAACCAGCAACTTAAATAAGCATTTAGATAAAAATGTGTAGATAATTTGATGTGATTCACTAAAGATATTGTTGCCTATTTTGAGTTTATTGACTTTTTTTTTAATCATGTACAAATGATTCCCCAAATAGAATCTGTTGAAAAGGGTACTAAGAATCCAAAATAGCATTATTGTTCTAAAATAATAGAAAAAATTATCCCTGTTTAAGCAGTTTGTATTTAGAATGGAAAAAAAAGTAAAGTTTTTAATTTAATGCAAAGGAAGATGTTTAGTACAAACAGAATCGTGAATATAACATCGAAAGTAGTAACCTTGGGCAAGCCTATAATCTTTCTCAATACGTTATTTTACAACAGCATTGACATTTGCGGTATGCTACATTTGCTGAGCAGTAATTTAAGTCTCAAAAGGAACAAAAATACTTTGCAAATTTAAATGCATTTCTTCAGGGACCACTCTAACCACCATAAAAATAGCTGTTGCAGTTCACCCCTAGGTAGTTACAAATGAAAGCACAAAATAATTTTAAATGGTAGTTAAAAGCCGGAGAAAAATACTAAAAGTAATAGTCACTGCATAGAGAAGTTAAGTAGGCAAAACAGTCATCTGAGAATTAGGTAATTTGACCAGGGCTCTGGGATGGAGTTTCTATACTTCTTCATTAAGTGAAAAATATGTTCCATTTTGTGTGTGCAACGGATTAGACTTTTTTGACTTCAGATGAAGCTCTCTGCTTGATTTAACTCCTAAGGCACAGATAAAATAGAATAGGCAATAAAAAACTAAATGTGCTCTATATTCTAGAAATAAAAAATAACACAAAAAATGTAAGTAACAAAGTATATTATATTAAAGAGTCTAGCTAGATGACAACTATTTTATGATTTATTAGTTCATCTATTCATTTATTTATTTGGCGCACTTCATTGGAGATTTCTCAGGGTCTGTAAGTTTCAGGGATAGAAAAATGCAGCAATGAAAGCTGATACTCTCTAAGGCTCCAAGTTAGTTTAAAAGGAACTGTAGGAACCATCTTGGATAACAGTTGATATAACAAGCATCATGGTTCAGAGACAATCAGAGATGAATGTGACAAACTTGAGACAATTATATTTTGTTTACTTACTTTTTAATATTTGTTAGTTTACTTACTTACTTTTTAATATTACATGTGATGTATTTTCCCAGACGGCAGAGCCTGGCAAGCTACCCGTGTCATATTTGATATGCCAAATACCAGTAACAATTATAGACCTCATTCCCATGACCTGATGGAATGGTTTGAGGCTCTTTATGTTCCTGGAGCAAGCAATTGCCCTTGGGCTCTACTTGCATGAGACAGGACATATGGAGATGTTACTGGTGCCCGCTCCAGCAAATCGATGATGAACGGGAGACAGTGATACAGTGATACAGTGATGTGTTTTGCCGGGTATTATTTATTTATTTTTTCTTTTTCTGGGCGCCATAAGCAGTGCTCAGGTTTTCTGGAGTCACTCACTGAGTAACTCCCACCTAGTTGTGTGGACAGTATTTCTGTGTGTAGCCCTAGTACTGCAGTCCTGCTGGCCCAGTGTGGCTGAGGGCCACATGGCCACAGTCGGCAGGAATGGAGTCATGTAGTGCTGGAAATAAACCATGGACCTCATATGCCAAGCATTGCCCCAGGCCCAGACTAAATTTTTTCCAGACCAAAAATTTTATTCTGAACAGTATTACAACTTGGACTGTTCTTCCATAAAAAGTTTGTGTCTTAAGAAATAAATAAGGATCAGAGTGATAGTACATCAGGTAAAGTATTTGCCTTGCATGCCACTTACCCAATTTCCATTTCTGACACCACATATGGTTCCATGAATTCTACCATGAGGAAGGCCTGAGCACAAAACAGATGTAAATCCTGAGGACAGTTGAGTGTAGTTACCCCAAATAAAAACCCAAGAACATTTTGTAGTCATTAAGATTTACAATTCGGTTAATGAGGGTGCAGACACCAAGTGTTTAGATACCAGTCCCACCGCCATGTGCATGCTGCCCCTCCTCCAATGTGCTAAGGGCCTCTTCCTCTCTGCCCTGGCTCTGTGTTTCAGAACTCTCTTCTCCAGGTTTATTCATGATATCTGATGCTATTGGTCAGTTGGTATTGTTTATACTCCACATATGAGTGAGAATATTCTGTATTTGTCCCCCTCCCTTATGAATGACTTCACTCGGCATAATATATTCTAGATATTAATACAACATTTTGTTTCTTTAAATATTTAATATGAATGCACAGAATATAAAAGACTAAATAATTTTACTCCAATTTAGAGTTAGTCTGGAGACAACTCAGAACAATGTGGAGTAAGTGAAATAAAGGCAAGATATTTAGAGGCACCACTAGAATGACTAGATTTCCCCATCTGATACAGACAGTACTTAAAGAAAGGAGCTAGATAAAATTAAACATGGTTTAGTCAATACTGTGCTATTTGTAAGTTTAAGACTTAAAAATGTGCTTGAGCATCAAAAAATATTCCCATAAATATTTGACTGTTGAAAATTCATGAAAAAATAGTTTATGAATTAATGCTGTAAAATGCCTTTTTTAGGGGCCAGAGCAACAACACAGTGGGTAAGGCATTTACCTTGCAGTGACCAACCTGGGTTCAACCCCTAGCATCCCATATTGTCTGCCAGGCACCGCCAGGTGTAATTCCTGAGTGCAGGACAAGAAGTAATTCCTGAGCATTGCAGTACGTGAACCAAAAAAGAAAAAAAAGGACTCTTTTAAAAGTTTGACTCCAAAACAGTTTCCTGAAGCTTCTTTATTTTCTATCCTAAAAATTGTCTTTATTTTCCTTTTACTTAGACTCTAGATTCTGTGGTTAGTTTCTTTGCATGTTTGTACTCTGATAATAGATAATAGCTCTGAATTTCATTGGGGATATATGCCTTTTGATTGACTATTCCAATAAGAATCACTCATCACTAATCTGGGTCACAGGATGCTAAGGAAAATACAAGCATATTCACCTGTAATTTTTCAATCAGTATTGTAGAACTTTTACTGCATCAGTGTTTTTGGGTCTCCAAGAGAGATGAATTGAAGTTTGTTCATTTTGATCCATCTGAGCTATCTCAGGCTTTGGTGTTGGGTGGGATGGCAGGGGGCCACAGCGGGGATCATATTTTAAAATCTTCATTAACATCAAGTACAGTGTGGCCTATTGCTTTGTTATATAAATGTTTTCTTTTGTATTCTGTAAATACCAAATGGCTGGTAGCAAGAGTAATAGACTGAATTATTTCTCCCTTGATTATTTTTCAGATGTATTTCTTTTTCTCTTTCTTCTTTTATATCTTCTTTTTAAGGTTTTTGATGTTCTCTATACTTCCTACTAAGTTGAAAGGACTCATAAAATTTGCATATGTTTTATTTCCTTCAGAATAAAAATAAGTTGTTAGGTTTTGAGAACAAATGAATAATGAATTAGTTACAGCAAAGTGAGTTCTTTCTTATAAGTTTAAATAAAATTGAAACTCAAAAAATTACTACCTCTTGTAAAATTGAAGTTAAAGCTTATAAAGAATTAACTCAGTTTGGTTAAAGTGTCTGTCAGATGAAACACAATATAAATATAATTTTTATCGCATTCCTTGCTGCTGAAACAAACAAAATATGTTACTACAAATAAAAATGGCTCTAAAAGACACTACTATATACTGGAGTCTATTTAACTTCTCAAGAGTGAAATGCTAGATTCTTTTTTATTGTTTTGTTTTTTGAGTCAAACCTGGCGATGCTCAGGGGTTACTCCTGGCTCTGCACTCAGGAATTACTCCTGGCAGTGCTCGAGGGACCATATGATATGCCGGGATCGAACCCAGGCCGGCAAGGGCCGACCCCATGCAAGGCAAACGCCCTAGCCGCTGGGCTATAGCTCCAGCCCCAGAAATTCTAGATCTTCATCTGTCTTGGCATACTTTAGCTCCCAATATCTTTAAAGACAAAATGTGACAAACACAATAGTTTACTTATGCTTATTTCATCTATTATTTGCTTGCAATAAATATTTGGCTTGAAAACCAGTCTTTATTAAATTATCAGATTCTTAAAAACTTTATTTGAATTCCATTTTATCAGACTACACCTAGAGGATTTGGTCCTCTAGGTTTATCTCTTCAGTACTCAGAGAGAAGATAAAAAAGATAAGTTGTTTAAAGATTCACTGTTTCAATAAAAGTATATTTTGAGAGAATCCTTATAGAATATTTGAGGTAAATTTTATTTTTTTTCTTCTTGCAGAATTTACAAAATATCTTGATAATATATATAATATATAAAGCCAAATATACACCCGGTGTCAGGTGACACCTGGCGATGCTCAGGGGTTATTATTCCTGGCTCTGCATTCAAGAATTACTCCTGACGGTGCTCAAGGTGCCATACGAGATACCAGGGGTTGAACCAGGGTAAGCTCTGTGGAAAACAAATGCCCTACCCTCTGTACTATAGCTTTGGCCCCTATTCTTTAGTTTTGAGCAATTATCTTTTATATATGGAAAGAATAAATGTTTCACCAGTTGCTTTATAAACATAGTTTATAAGTTGTAGCAAAATCACCAAATATGATTTCACAGTTTTCTTTAACATGTGAAACAGTTTTATCTTCTGTTCTAAAAGAGAAACCACAACTTAAAAAAGTTAATTACACATTTTAGTATGAAATGAGAGTCTGATAATTTACATAAAAATTTACTTTCCTATAGTATGCCTGAAATTAGAGATAGATAATAACAAAATGGAATATGGGGGGAAATCTAGAAAAAACATAAAATGTAAAAGTTTCTTCATTTTAGTTTGGCTTCCATACTTGAACAATCCACCGACCGTGCTTTATAGAAAACATATATTTAATGCTTAAAATCCAGAGACTGGGAAGAGCAAGAGCATGGCAATAGTGAGATTGAAATCCAGTGAGGATATTTCTAAACTGGTGTGGTTCCTGTAAATTTATTTTAAATAGGGGACCCTCACAATATATTTCTGGGAAATAAAAAATTAACATTAAATTGCCTAGCCCTGACGTAGTTCAGAGGTGCAAAGAATGCATGTCTTTGGAATACACATGCTTTACTTTTTGAGGCACCACACAAAGATACTGAGATGCCACCAAGGCCCCTCAGAAAATAAGCTACATTTTCTTCAATGTACTTTATGGATTCAGGTCTGATATTGAGATCTTTAATTCATTTGATCTGAATTTTGTGCAAGGTGTTAGACACAGGTCCAAATTCAATTTTTTACATGTAGCTGTCCAGTTTTCCCTGCACCACTTGTTGAAGAGGCTTTCCCTTACTCCAGTTTGGACTCGTTGCACCTTTATCAAAGATTAACTGATCATGTCATTGAGGGTGGGTGTCAGGATACTCAACTCTATTCCATAGGTCCACAGGTCTGTTTTTATTCCAGTACCATGCTGTTTTTATTACTGCTGCTTTGTAGTACAGTTTGAGGTTAGGAAAGGTGATGCCTCCCATATCCTTTTTACCAAGGATTGCTTTAGCTATCCGTGGGGGTTTATTATTCCATACCAATTTCAGGAGTGTTTGGTCAATTTCTTTAAAGAATGTCATGGGTATCATTATAGAAATCACATTGAATCTGTACAAAGCTCTAGGGAATATTACCATCTTGACAAGGTTAATTCTCCCCATCCATGAGCAGGGAATGTGTTTCCATTTCCTAGTGTCCTCTTTTATTTCTTGAAGCAGTGTCTTGTAGTTCTCTTTGTATAGGTCCTTTACACACTTGGTTAAGCTGATTCCTAGGTATTTGATTTTCTGTGGTACAATTGTGAATGGAATTGATTTCTTAATATCCCTTTATTCCCTTTTGTTATTTGTGTATAGGAAAGCCACCGATTTTTGGGTATTGATTTTGTACCCTGCCACTCTACTATACATATCTATTGTTTCTAAGAAAGAAACTGTAGTACATCTACACAGTGGAATACTATGCAGCTGTCAGGAAAAATGAAGTTATGAAATTTGCCTATAAATGGATGGACATGGAAAGGATCATGTTGAGTGAAATTAGTCAGAAGGAAAGAGAGAGACATAGAAAGACTGCATTTATTTGCATGATATAAATATATCAGGTGGTCTTACCAAAAGTGGAAATTACTGCAAATGTGAGGGAGTCAGAGGTTAGGTAAGACAGAGAAGGGAACATGTGTGAATAAATGTCGAAAGGGCTGATACCAACATTGAACTGAGGATTAAATACAGGCAAAAAAATGCACATAATGGCTCCCAAGTGTATGTAGTGCAACCCACAATGTGTAGGAGAAGGAAGGGAGAGAGAGGGAGAAAGAAAAGAGATAAAAGAACCTGCTATTTAGGCAGGCTATGGGAGGGGGAGGGAATAGGGACCTTGGTGGTGGGATATGAGCACTGGTCGAGGGCAGGTGCTGGAACACTATGTGACCGAAACCTCCAAACATGAACAACGTTGTAATTGTATATCTCTCGGTGGTTTAATAAAGTATTTAATTTAAAAAAAAAGGAGCTACAGGAAAATCTAAAGAACATGATAAAAATATGAAACGATCACTAAGAATCCAAAGTTATCCCAGTGACAACATCCACATTAATTCTGATGTTTGTAGAGAAGTCCAGGAGAATAAATGTATATAGCTTTCTCCATCTTTTCCACCTTGAGAAACCCTGTTCTTTGTTAAATACTTCTTTTTCTCTGTTCAAATTCCTCTAAGTAAATTTCTATAAATACAACTATTTCACTTCACTATTTCATCTCCTAAATTATTTGTGTATGTGAGACAGAGAGTGAGAGAGAGAATGAGAGAGAGAGTGAGAAAGAGAGTGAGAGAATGAGAGAGAAAGAGAGAGACAGAGAGAAGGAAGCAAAAATGACCTGGACACATGTGCTGAGGTATCCTGGGCTGTCTTCCTTTTTCTGCAAAGAGCAATTCTTCTCCAGTCTTATTTCATAGCTTCTTGAGAACTCTGGTGGTGGGGACCTTGACCAGGTTGTGCAGAACAAGCAGGGTCCCAGTGCAGGCAGGGGCAGGGGAGAAGTATTGGGACATTGGTGGTGGGAAATTTGTACTGGTGGAGGGCCGGGTGGTGCAGGACCATATGAGTGAAACACTTTGAAAAGCGTTGTTATTGCCTATCCCACGTAACATAATAAGATTTTTAAAAAAGAAAATCTGCCTCTTGGGTTGAATGTCAGCTGGTTTACCTAGTAGTTGCTCATAACAGATTTTGCCAGTCTTAACACACTGCCAAACACTTCCCTGAGTGGCTGGGGTTGGTCAGAGTGAGGTGGATGCACTGTTTCCTCAAAGCTACCTCCTTTGCTCCTCACTTTATTCAACTCACCCACAATACTATTTTTTTTACTTTTTTAGGGTCACACGCGGCAATGCTCAGGGGTTTCTCCTGGCTCTGCACTCAGGAGTTACTCCTCGCGGTGCTCGGGGAACATACGGGATGCTGAGGATCGAACCCGGCCGGCATGGGCCGGCAGCGTGCAAGGCAAAGGCCATACCCACTGGACTATCGCTCTGGCCCCGCAATACTTTATAGAGCTAAAGAGAAGATTGAGTTCTCCAGATCTCTTTTATAAGAATATGAATCCCACCCATGAGGGTCCAATACTTGTCACCTAATTACCTTTGAAAAGCCTCATTTTAAACAGAATTACTTGGTGATTTTGATTATCTCAGCAAGAGCTGAGATATAGAGCACAGGGTCACTTTAATTATCCATCCTTTGAAGAGGTAGTCAATCAAAATGTAGAATGGAGTATGGAGTGATGGGGGGGGGGTGGGATTTGGCAGCAGAAAAAGAAATCCCACAGCACCCCTCACTCCCTCTCGCAGTAACATTCCCTAGACTCACTCCTCTCTTTCCAGGATCAGTTAGGGAGTCCTTCAGTCACAGGGTCCAGTACAGGTAGGCCACGCAGGGCCAGACAGGTTCAGGTACAGACAGGGCTTAGATGCCCAAGAAAGCCTCAGATACAGGCAGGGTTTGTATGTTCAGGTAGAGTGACAAGGACCTTAGCACAGGAGTCTCACCAACATGCATGGGGACGAGAAAGGTAGGACAGCATGCCAATAACTGCTGGGGTCTAGAGGGGAGGCCAAATGACACCGGATCTCACCCATGTGCATGTGGCCTTGACTGGAGACAGGGAAAGTGTACATGGGTTAGAAGAGCAGTGCAGGGACAGATCCTGGCCATTATTCATGGGAAGTGAGTAGATTGCATGGGACAGGTCCGGGAAGTCATCACGGTCCAGGCAGTGTCAGGGACAGAACTGGTGACATTGTTCACAGGTAAATTAGAGAGGTCAGAATGTCAGAGGAGGGGCCTGGCCCCTTTCTAACTTTCTGTACAATAAATTAACTTTCCATCTCTGAGTTTTGTATACAAATCTATAGTACAATCCTCAAGAACCTACTAGCACAGGAAAATCTGCTTTTGCCTTAACAGTTTCAGTTTGACACATGAGTTTGAAGGGATCCAGATATTGAGATGTAGCAAGGCTGTTGTTGCCAGCTTTAGGTAATTGTTTAATAAATTTATAACAACATAAAGCAGATTGTATTGAGGTTTAACAAAAACACTGAAAATCATTGGACAATATTGGTACAATTTAACTTACCATAGATATAGAATTTATTCTGGTCAATATAGCCAACCATAATTTTAGTAGGTAGGGAAAACTATATTAAAGAGGGATTGAAAATTTTATTTAAAAATATGAAGTGTTATTCTTTCAACAAAGTGAATTTATAGTTGGAAAATAACTTAAATTTTTTTTGGTGCTCCAAAAGCAAAGGTCAGCGTCTCAAAATAAATTTCAACTTGACATTAAAGACATTACAGCTTATTGCAACCATTTCATCCGTGAGCCTAACAGAAGTCTATTGGAGATACGTACAAGAATTTTATACAAGTCTTTCATTGCCAAGAGACTATGATAATCTAGAAGGTATATGCAATCATTTACATTAAGCATGTTAATATAAATTTTATATATTTAAAAAATTCATAGTAGGGTGTTGAAGGCAGAGAGATAAGAGGGCCTTGGCAATGCATATTGGGAAAAATGGTCTCAAACCTAAACCAATTCCAAGGCATGGAGACTTCCAAAGGGGCAAAATAAGACATATGTCAGGATCCTGGAAAATCATTAAGATGCAGAATTCCAGGCCTAGAGCATGAGCAAGAATGAGCCCCTTAGATGATAGTCTGCACTGTAGGAACAATGACTACCTAAACTAGGGATATCAAAAGAAGCCCAACAACTGTTCCAAGCTCAGGCCATAGACAACCACCCTAAAAATGGACTTAGGGTCAGGGACATTTTGGTTAGGTTTTACATAAACTAACTTGGTAGAGGAAGGGACATGCATTTGATGTGTCTCCTCTTGAGATATAAGTCCTATGTGCACCCTTGCCCGCAACTCCCTTGAGGTGTTCCCTTTCATACTTTAGGTTGCATATCCCCAGCCTGCTCATATCCCTGCTTGGGATGTGTGTTTGTTCTTCCCACTTGGTAGAAATCTGTGTTCTCCCTTGAGCACATAACCCTCTTTCCTCTACTTTTATTACCTGAATAAACTTGCTATACTTCACTGTTGTCTCCTCTTGAAATTATTTTTCTATTAAGGATGGCTAAGGACCTGCAATGCTTGGGTAAGGTTCAGAATTATATTTATTTCTTTCCTTGAAAAATGCAATTCCCTCACTACCACCTGAACTCTGCAATTTCCTAAAAAAAAAAAAAAGGTGGCATGGATCAATTCCCAATATCAGCAGAGCAAGGGAACCCTAGTGTAGTTTGCTGATTCCATAGTGGAACTGGTAAGAAGCAAGGACTGTGCCTTGCAGGTGCTCATAGCAGACTCTCATCAGTCATTGATAACTCCAAGGCACTTTACTGGCTGACCGAGGCGGGTTGAGAGGGAAACACTAGACAGGTTTCTCAAGGTTCGCTCCTCTCTCCTCTCTGCCCCATATAAGCAACCCCATCAGCCCTACTCTTTTCCTAGTGGGTGTCACGTCACCCATGGCAACGAAACACAATATAGAGATATAAGATGAACAAATAGAATGGAATTCAGGGGAGAAAGGGTAAATAATTTTAGAAACACAGTATTTGAAGTGTCTTTCAATATTTTGGGAAGAAGATATTACATCGTTAACACAAATTAAGATTGATATTCAAAAGTAAACTCATCAAAGAAAAGAATGTTCGCTGAAATTAAAAATACTTCATGTAGGATTTTGGCTTCTGTTTTTGGAAACATAGCTAAGAGGAGAGTTATTCTCAAACTTATCTAAAAGAGCCAGGTTAACTTCCAATTCCATGACATTTTTTCAAATCCTTTGCAAAGCTGTTTGCATAACAAAGAACTCATCTCAAATAAAGAAAGAAAGGTGCCTGCTGGGAGCGAGGAAGACCACATGCTTATCTCAGGAAAATACACTAGGCAGCTTGAAGAATTCGCCAGAATACTTAATGAGTTGATTCAAGCCATGTGCAGTGTGTTGGTGCAGAGGGAAGTCTCTAGTGAATTGCAGTATTGAGACGACCCCATTGTCTCAGACTCCTTCAAAACAAAACCAAACAGACCTTCTTAAATAATGTTATAAATATCCCTAAAAGTGGCATGGGACAGTATGGTGAAATGTGGGGAAGGGAGCCTGCATTAATGTAGATGGGGTAAGAAGTTCGACTAGAACCCCTAGCACTACCTAGCCAATGGTTCCCAATACAGCCTGTGAAGAGCAAAGCAATGAACAGTATTACCCTTGGGCTTTAAACTCAAGATAGCTGAGAGAGCTTCTCTTCACTCAAGGTAGTGAAGAGAACAAGGTTTATACCAAACCTGGTTAATTTGTAAGTTACAAGTAGCAGGAAAAGCGTCTGGGTCAACAACTATGATTGAGAGAGAGAGAGGTATTAAAACATAAATGCATACTTTCAGTCATAGGACTATGGGTTCTACATTAAAACTAATGTCTAATTAAAACAACAAAGAGTCTTTAATCCTTGACTCCCACCCCCAAGGCACTATGCATTGAATGAAGAAAGGAAAAATTGCATGGAGAGAAGTAAAATAGTAACACAACAGAAAAAGACAGGAAAACCTAGAGCCAGGAGGGAGTGCTCTGAAAAGATAACCCAATCATGAACACAAATTGGTATTTTGGATATTTGATGACTGTGGCTTGGCTAAAATGATATTAACAATAAATCTCAAATTTAGCTCAGCTCCTTAGCCAGTTTGTATCTTACTAAGTCATCTTCATTTAAAATACTGAGGCTGGGAAGTCAGCCTTGAGAACTGCTGAGTATGACACAAAAACTAATTTAAAAAAACTAATAAAAATTTAAATTGTAGTGATGATGAGCATTTTTTCATATGTTTTTTGGCCATTCGAATTTCTTCCTTGCTGAAGTTTCTGTTCATTTCTTCTCCCCATTTTTTGATGGGGTTGTTTGTTTTCTTCTTGTAAAGTTCTACCAGTGCCTGATATATCCTGGATATTAACCCCTTATCAGATCGGTATTGGGTGAATATTCTTTCCCATTCTGTGGACTGCTTTTGTATCTTAGTCACTGTTTCTTTTGAGGTGCAGAAGCTTTTTAGTTTCATGTAGTCCCATATGTTTATCTTTTCTTCTAGTTGCTTTGTTAGTGATGTTTCACCTTTGAAGATGCCTTTAGCTTCAATGTCGTGGAGGGTTTTTCCTATATTTTCTTCAATGTACTTTTATGGATTCAAGTCTGATATTGAGATCTTTAATCCATTTTGATCTGATTTTTGTGCATGGTGTTAGATACAGGTCCAAATTCATTTTTTTTACATGTTGCTGCCGAAGTTTTCCCAACACCACTTGTTGAAGAGGCTTTCCTTACTCCATTTTAGACTCATTGCACCTTTATCAAAGATTAAATGATCATGTGTTTGAGGTTGGGTGTCAGGATACTCAATTCTATTCCATAGGTCCACAGGTCTGTTTTTATTCCAATACTATGCTGTTTTAATTACTACTGCCTTGTAGATGCAAATCAAAACAACAATGAGATACCACTTTACACCAGAGAGACTGGCACATATTCAAAAGAGCAAGAACAACAAGTGCTGGCGTGGATGTGGGGAAAAGGGGACACTCATCCATTGTTGGTGGGAATGCCGGCTGGTACAGACTTTATGGAAAACAATATGGACTTTCCTCCAAAGACTAGAAATTGAACTCCCATTTGACCCAGCCATACCACTCCTGGGAATCTACTCTGGGAAACCAAAAATACGCAGCGGAAACACCATCCCTACTTTTATGTTCATAGCAGCATTATTCACAATAGCCAGAATCTGGAAGCAAACCAGAGTGCCCGAAAATCGATGACTGGATAAAGAAGCTTTGGTACATCTACACAATGGAATACTATGCAGCTGTTAGGAAAAATAAAGTTATAAAATTTGCCTATAAATGGATGGACATGGAGAAGATTATGTTGAGCGAAATTAGCCAGAAGGAGAGAGACAGATACAGAATGACTGCATTTATTTGCATGGCATAAATATATATGTACATATTATGATACCAATATCCAAGGTCAAGTGAAATATATATCAGGAGGTCTTGTCAAAAGTGGAAATTATCACAAACGTGTGGGAGTCAGAGATTAGATAAGACAGAAAATGGAACAGTGTGCTAATAATTGTCGAGGGTACTAATGCCAACCTAGAACTGAGCATTAAATAGAGGCAAAAGGATACACATGCCAACCTCTTAATGTATGTTCTGTAATCCATAGTCTGGAAGGGAAGGAAAAGAGAAAGAGAGAGAAAGGGAAAGAAATAAAGAACCTGCCATGGAGGGGGCTGGGGAAGGGGGAGGAAACCGGGACGTTGGTGGTGGGAGATGGGCACTGGTGGAGGGACGGGTACTAGAACACTGTATGACCAAAACCCAAACATGAACTTTTTAATTGTATATCTTTTTTATTTGTATATCTCACGGTGGTATAATAAAAATACTTAAAAAAAAAAGAAATAAAAAAGAAAAAAATAACATCCAGTGTAATACCTAATAACTACTCTGATCTGATTAAAGTTACCTATTTGGTATATTTTGAAAAAATTGATAGAAGCATATATGGTAATTAAATATACCAGAACAGCTTGGAAGGTTTTTAAGTTAACCTAATAACTTTGATAGGGTCATTCACATTTGTTACTGGGAAGGAAGTGGCGAATTGCACAGGATGGGATTCAGTACTTTACACTCAGTAGAAAAGTACGAGCAATACTGCAGTACAAGTGACTGTTCTGACAGGAAATGTGCTAATGTGTTAGATGACCAATGCTAGAGAGGTTTTATTTCTTGCTTTAAAAACGTAGATATATTTTTTGACATTTCCACAAGTCATACAGAAAAACTTACTTGAATTATTAAAGCGAAAGAAAGATCAGTAAGATAGTCAGGCATACACATAGTTATGCATATTTACAATATAAGAAAATACTATAAGATTTTGAATTAATATTGTTATTTCAATAAATTTAGTTTTCCAAAATCAGTTGATAATAAATTGCAAGCTAAATTATTTCATTGGCCATTAAGTTTCTCCCTAATATTCATTCCTATTAAACTATTGTTGCAGCCTCATTTATGCCTTTAGTAATGAGCACATTGGTTATTGTCATTGAACTAAAATATTTAACAAAAAAGTAATTGGAATTCATACTGTTATCCATCATTTAATTTCATTTTCAAAAAAATAATTTTTCTTTAAATCTCCTTACCCTGAACTCATGCTAGTTCTCCCAGCCTATGCATAGAAAATTTCTGCCTACTGTGAAAGGATTTTTAAGTCCCTACAGGGGTTATTCAGCTCAATGTCAGACATGCAGAGTTAAGTCCCCATCAAAAAAAAAACAACAAAAAGAACACCACTCTCTTTGGAATACTGGGGAAATGAGTTTGACTGTATATGCTAGTATAGCAATCACCCAGCCCAGTGGAAAATAATCACAAACTCTTTCCCCTAAGAATAAGATTATTAGCATTTTGTGGCTCAATGGAAGTTTATTTTTGCTCTCCTATATAAAATTTCTATATAATGCTATTTAATACCTATAAAAATTTAAAACTATGCTTAAAATTGCCTAAAGAAAAATGAAATTAGATCTTAATGTCAGTAACTTTTGCTTTGATATTTAAGGAGATTATTAAAGAGAGTGAAAATCATTTACATGACTATCTAATAAAATATTAAGCTGTGATAAAAATTAGAAATAGGAAATCATTAACTTAAACATGACAGAATTTAATTTTTCTCTTTGCACTAAATATAATTAAAAGTTCTTTTTTAACACAGGAATGGGGAGGGAATCGGGAACATTGGTGGTGGGAAATGGGCACTGGTGGAGGGACTAGGTGGTGGAAGACTGTATGACTGAAACCCAAATATGAACATCTTTGTAATTGTATAGCTAATGGTGGCATAATAAAAATATTTTTTAAAAGTTCATATATTTCTAATTTATTGGTGCTAAAGAAAATTTGACTATCAAGAAGAAACCTGTTTTTCATCTTATTTCAATACATCATTATTTGTTGGAATTAGTAATGTAAATTGAACACAAGTTGTGTATTTTAAATGAAAACAATACTATACTTAAAATTTGTTCAGTAAAGCATAAATGAAGATATATAAAAAATTAAGCCCAAATCATCCTTTAGTAGAGCTTTTTAATAATTTCCAAGTATTGATGATCATGTCTTCAATAATAGAAACTGTGCCACAAATTTATCCTGTTAATTTGTAATCTCACCCAAGATTCAACTTTAGCACCTCTATAGTGTCATTTACCTTGAAAATATTTATTTTAAGTCATTTATTTCAAGTCAGATTCAAATATTAATATTTTATCAATAAATTTAAATGGAAAATTAATATTTTTCAATAAATACTAACATTTATTTCAAGTTACATTCAAATATTAATATTTTTTTTCCTTCCAAAGCATTGTCTTTTTGGTTTGTTATCAGAATACTATCTCTTTCAGGGTTTTGGGGTGTCACTCTTAGTGCTGCTTCTGGCTGTCTGCTCAGAGATCAATCTTGGTAGGATTCAGTTGACAATAATGTGATGTGGGGGATCAAACCCAGGTCAGTTGGCCTCATGTAAGAATTGTACCTCATCACATAATCACTTGATCACTAACATCCAGTTATTTGTTGATTTGCTCTAGGAGGCACCAGTAACGTTTCCATTTGACCCTATCACGTGCCAGTGTAGCCCGATGGCATCTGGTTGTTTCAGGAATTACGAAGAGCCTCAAACCATTCATTTGGGGTCTTGAAAAAGAAGTCTGACCATCTTGTAGGTGGGTGGCCACATGATCTTTTGATGTCCTGTGGGATTCAGTCAGTAACAGCTTTAGTCCAGTTTTCGTCTCCAAATCGCATCAGCTATGCTATCACTTTATCATAACTTTATCATACCTTATCAGCTATGCTATCAGCTGTAGACTTATCTTTCCACATTCTAAGTCGAAATCAGCCAGCATTTATGCCTCTTGGCTAATGTTTGATGTTATTAGAACAATATCATCTGCAAAGCGGAGGTGGTGTAGTTGCCAACCATCTATCTTCACTCCCATTCCTTCCGAATCTAATTGTTGCATGATGTTCTCGAGGGTGGCGCTGAAGAGTTTTAGTGAAATGGCATCACCCTGTCGAACCTCTCTTTTGACATCAGTGATCACTTTCTTGTAGAATAGTGAGATCCTGGTGGTGAATCCGTAATACAGCTCATGAAAGGATCTTGTTGTATTGGGTTTGAATGCCCTGTTTGGCTAGGACTTCGATGACCGCTTCAGTCTCCACAGAATCAAAGGCTTTCTTTAAATCAAAGGGTCGATACCTACATATAACTGAGCACTAAATACAGGCAAAAAAATGCACATGATGGCTTCTAAATGTATGTAGTGCAACCCACAATGTGTAAGAGAAGGAAGAGAGAGAGAGGGAGAAAGAAAAGAGATAAATAATCTGCCATTTAGGCAGGCTATGGGAGGGGGGGAGGGATTTGGGGACATTCGTGGTGGGAAATGGACACTGGTGGAGGGTGGGGTGCTGGAACACTATGTGACCGAAACCTCCAAACATGAACAATGTTGTAATTGTATATCTCACGGTGGCATAATAAAATGTTTAATTAAAAAAAGGCTTTCTTTAAATCAATGAACGTGAGACAGAGCAGCATCTTGAACTCCCTTCAAACCTCAGTGATCTTGGTTACCATGTGGATATGGTTCATTATGCTGAATCCTTTCATCAGGAAATGCCAGTAATAAATATGTTTATCTTCCTGACATTTCCTGATGAAATATAATTTTTCTATTTAAATTTATTTTCTATAATTTTGACATTATTTTACAGAAATCTATTTAGGTTATTTATATATAGTAATTTTTACTGATGTTGTTTCTAATAAATAATATGCAAATGATTAAATTCTTATGGAAGTTGTCCTTTCAACTTTTAAATTGAGCTTTTCAACTTGTCTTCAGAGTAAAGTACAAAGAACTTAAATCCTGTTATTAAAACATGCAATATGCATCAGTAGATCTATATCATACCTTACAATGCAACACATTTTATAGCATAAGTTTCATTAGTAATCTTAAGTATAATTGTATAACAACTTTAAAATTTTTATATAACTCTAAGCACCAGTCAAGTGTTAATTATAACTTCATTCCTGAAACATTTCTCAGAAAATTATTATTCATATGAGTAAATTGGATATAAAGAGTTAGGTACAACACTCCTACACTTTTTAAAAAATATTTTTGTCATACATAGAGATACTCAGGGATCACTCTTGGCTGTCTACTCAAGGGTCACTGCTGATGGTCTCAGGGAACACATAGGGTGGCCAGGAAAGAACCTTGGTCTTACCTGCTGTACTATCTCTTGGTTTCCATCTAATTTTACACTTTAAGTAACATACATCATACTGTCTGTCCATAACTATTGTAAATCCCCCAATTTTTTGCTCTTTGTTTTACTTGTTTGCTCCTTTAAAAAAAAGTTTCTTTATCCTCTGTCTTTGTGTTTTCAAGCTTATCTTTGTTTTAGCTGATGTTTCATTTTTGTAGAACTATTTTCACTAGAAAACAGAAAAAAATTTTAACACAGTTACTCCTAAAGGACTTTTTCTATTATAGAAATGACCATGTTGTCTATCCCTTGAGTAGTCAAGAATGTCACATTGAATATTCCTTCAAGGGTGAGAGAACTCCAAAGTGAAACTATTCATTTTGTGAGACAAGACTCCCCATCTCCTTAAATATGATAAAGCATTTGGAATTTGAAGTTAATACAACCAGAAAAAGGTATACTGCAAATCTAAGTGTACAAGTTTTCTCTTTATATATGTCAAATAATTAAAATTTCAGTTGGTAGAGAACGATTTTAGTGTCAGAATAAGACATTAAAATCAACTAACACAAAATGGTATTTATGTAATTAAAAATAAGTTTGAAAACATACAGTGAGATAATTTTCTTTTAGCAGGTTGTATGTAAATACTGAATTGAGTGAATTTATTTATAAATAAACATAAATATTAATCAGTCTTTTAATTATATAATCACTACATCACCATCTTGGTTATTGGTAAAGTTAAATAACCTCTGATAAATAACTGCCTCTTCTTTGGCTATAATATTGTTTAACTTGATTACACTAATGTTTTACTTAATCCCAACTAAGAATGGTAGCCAATTTGTGAATGCTAAGTCTGATTTTCTTTACTTTTTATTGGTTTTAACGTTGTTCTGGCAATACTAAGGGCTTACTCCTGTCCCAGCTCAAAGAAGATCAGTCTTCCGGCTGCTAGAGAGAGAGATTCAGTGCTGGGAATTAAACCAGGGTCAGCTAGTCCTTAACCCCCTGAAATACTAAATTTTTTAGATATATGTTTATCATTTAAAAAATACATTACACTATTTTTATGTTGTTTCATTTGGGGCTCACACTCAGTGGTGCATAAGACTTGTTTCCTTTGCATTTGGTGAAAAACAGAGTTCCAGAAACCAAATTCAGGCCTCCAAAATTCTAAGTACGTGGTCTAGCTTTCTGAATCCATAAGTAAATATCTGTGGGGAGTTAAATAGAAAAGTCAAGAGTTCTAGGTTATTTTACATTGCTTTGGGAAATACTGATTATTGTTTCTTGAGCTAGAAAATAAAGAATAACAGTTTAAAGGGAAATATGATAAAGTTTGCCTTAAACAAATAAATAAATTAAACATATTACTAGTTAAAATACTTAAAAAGTGGCTTTTTTTAAAAGACAAAATGTAAAGCCCCTGGGTGGAATATTCATAAACACAGCTGTTATGGTGTGTGTGATTACTGAGGTCTTGGAAGGAAATGTCTCGGTTCAATAGTCACTAGAATCCATGGCATGACAAAAAAGAATTACTGCATTTATTAGCATGATACACACACACACACACACACACACACACACACACACACATATATATATATATATATATATATATACACACACACACACATTATGATACCAAAATCCAATGTCAGACGAAACGTTGATCAAGAGGTCTTATCAAAGGTGGAAACAAAGAAACAAACCTTGTGAGAGTCAGAGGTTGGGTAAGACAGAGAAGGGGACATGTGCTAATAATTGTTGAAAGGACTAATACCAACCTAGAACTGAGCATTAAATATGGGCAAAAAAAAGAGAAGGGATAAAGAACCTGCCATAGAGGCAGGCTATGGGAGGGGGGAAATCGGGGACACTGGTGGTGGGAAATGGGCACTGGTGGGGTGCTGGAACACTGTGTGACCAAAATCTCCAAACATGAACAACTTTGTAATTGTATATCTCACAGTAATATAAAAATATTAATTAAAAATTACAATTTAAATGATAAGAAAAGGGTAATATAGGAAGACAATATATGAAGATTAAACATGGAAGGGAGAAGGCCTATAAAGGTATAAAACTAAAAATGCACTCCTGGGACTGGAAGGACTTTTGCAAATGCACAGTGGTATAATAAAAATATATTAAAAAAAGCTAAAAACACCTAAACATGAACATTTTTGTAATTGTCAAAAATAAATAAAAAATGTTAAAAAACTAAAAAAAAAGTGTGGGGCATACTTGGTGTCTGGCAGGCAATTAATGGAAACACTTGAAAGCAGGCATGGAAGGAGAGAGAGAGGGAGGACAAGAGAGAGAGAGAGAGAAGCAGAGAGAGAGTTATTAGAATGTGCACTAATAAAGTTCCTGCTAGAGAAAAATGAAGAAATGGAAATCTGATTCAATACAGATCATGGAGAACCGCCTCTCTGGACTGTTTCCCCTTCAGAAAACCAGCTGAACATTTCTTCACAGACACACCTGCCCATTAAATGAGGCTTAGTCCTTGGCGTATTAGCATTCAAGTCCATACATCCTAAATGTGTAAATTAATGTGAAACAGAAAAGCAGAGAAATACTTGGTGGAAATGTGTCATAATGATTAGCAATATGCATGTGATTTTCTTTTTTTTTGGGTTACAATTATTTTAAAATATTTTATATTTAAAATATTTGAATATAAATATGAGATATACAATTACACTGTATATAATACAGTGTAATTGTAGAGATACACTGTGAGATATACAATTACAAAGATGTTTATGTTTGGGTTTCTGTCATACAGTGTTCTAGCACCCATGCTTCCACCAGTGTCCATTTTCCACCACCAATGTCCCCATTCCACCTCCCAAGGCCTGCCTCTATGTTGGGTTCTTTATCTCTTTTCTCTCTTTCTCTTTCTTTCTTTCTTCCTTCTCTTACATATAGTATATTGTAATACATACACTTAGAGGTTATCATGTGTATTTTTTAAAGGTAATATGGCTGTAGTTTTGATTCTTTTTTAAAAAATATTTTATTATACCACCATGAGATATACAATTACATAGATGTTTATGTCCGGGTTTCAGTCATACATTGTTTCAGCACCCAATCCCTCCATCAGTGCCCATTTTCCACCACCAATGTCCACCATTCCCTCCCCTCTCCCCTAGCCCACATCTATGGAGAGTTCTTTATCTTTTTTTCTCTCTCTCTGACTCTCAGTCATTCTCTCTTTCTCTCTTCCTTCTCTTACACACTGTGGATTGCAATACATACACTTAGAGGTTATCATGTGTATCTTTTGCCTGTATTCAATACTCAGTTCTAGGCTAGTATTATCATTTACAACAATTGTTAGCATACTGTTCCATTCTCTGTCCCACCCAACCTCCAACTCCCAGACACTTGTGGTAGATTCCATTTTTGGAAAGATCTCCTGATCCATGATTTGTCTGACCTTGGATATTGGTGTCATAATATATATACACACACATATATGTGTCTATATATATTTATGTCATGCAAAAAAACATAGTCATTCTATATCTGTCTTTTTACTTCTAACTAATTTAACTTGACATGATCCTCTCCATGTCCATCCATATATAAACAAATTTCATAACTTCATTTTTCCTAACAGCTACATAGTATTCTATTGTGTAGATGAATAAACTTTCTTTATCCAGTCATCTATTCTTGAGTACTAGGGTTGTTTCCAGATTCTGGCAATTGTGAATAGTGCTGCTATAAACAAACATGGTGATTGTGTTTCTGCTGTGTGTTTTTTTCTTCCCGGGGTATATGCCAGGAGTGGTATGGCTGGGTCAAATGGGAGCTCAATTTCTAGTCTTTGGAGGAATATCCATATTGTTTTCCCAAAAAGGCTGTATTGGTCAACATTCCCACCAACAATGGGATCATGTGAATCTTTTTGCCTGTATTTAATAATCAGTTCTAGGTTGGTATTAGCACTTTCAACAATTATTACCACACTGTTCTCTTCTCTGTCCTATGTAACCTCTGACTCCCATATGTTTGTGGTAATTTCCACCACCTTTGACAAAACCTCTTGATCCACGATTTGCCTGACCTTGGATATTGGTATCATAATTTGCAAATGTATTATATATGTTATATATAAAATACTATATATAACTGTCTTAAAATAAAACCCTGGATGTATTCTGTATCTCACTTGAAGTACCGGAGACAGGACTCAGTTTATATTCATAGAAGGCAAGTCTTATCCACTGTACTAGTTCTTGAGTGTCTGAAAATATTTATGGCAGTTATTGAATTCCTTGTTCATATGACTTATCATTTATATGATTTCTAATATTTATACTGTGTGGTGATTATATTTATTATCATTTTGTCTTTTTGTGTGGGCACATGACTATTCCCTGAAAAAATCATCTACCCTCCCTCCCTTTATCCCATCCTTTCTTTCTTTCTTTCTTCCTTCCTTCCTTCCCTTCCTTCCTTCCTTCCTTCCTCCCCTCCCTTGCTTCCCTCCCTCCCCCTCCCTCCTTCCCCCCCTTCCTTCCTCCCTCCCTCCCTCTGCGCCTCCTTCCTTCCTACCTCCCTCCCTCCCTCCCTTCCCTTCTTCCCTCCCCCCTCCCTTCCTTCTTCCTTCCTTCCTCCCTCCTCCCTTCCCTTTCCTTCGTCCCTTCCCTCCCTTCCTCCTCCCTCCCTTCTTTCCTGCCTTCCTTCCTTCCTTCCTTCCTTCCTGCCTTCCTTCCTTCCTTCCCTCCTCCTTCCTTCCTTCCTTCCTCCCTCCCTCCCTCCTCCCTTCCTTCCTTCCTTCCTTCCTTCCTTCCTTCCTTCCTTCCTTCCTTCCTTCCTTCCTTCCTTCCTTCCTTCCTTCCTTCCTTCCTTCCTTCCTTCCTTCCTTCCACTCTCCTGCCTCTGTCTCTTCCTGGTTGCTAGATATCAGTCCAGGTTGCAGTGTTTCTCAGATGATAAATAATCTGCACTTAGATTGTGGGAAATTGGAGATGTCTTAACCAAAAGTTTCATATTGGATTCTGGCTGAAGAGAGTTTATTTGCTTCACATATTAAGTAGTTCAGACTGCCATGGAATCTCTCTGATCACAACCCAGAGTTATTTATGTGAAAGTTATTCTCCATGATTGTATCCACTTCACTGGGTGACAAGATGATGGGATGGTGAGGCAAAGTTTTCATTCATCTCCTTTTTCTATTTGTTACCCTTTCTAGTGTGGTTATGTTTTTTAATGTCTTATGATTTTTTTTTCTTTTTTTGCCTTTTTAGTCAAACTTAGAAATGGTCAGGGCATATTCCTGCCTCTGAACTCAGGAATTACTCTTGTCAGTGTTCAGTGGGACCATATGGGATGCCTGGGATTGAACCTGAGTAGGCCACACGCAAGACAAACATCTTACCCACCGTACTACCGCCTCCTGTCAAATGTCATGTTTTTTTTCTAGCTGCAACTTGAATGATTATGAGTTAAAATGCTGTGCTTTTTTTTTTTTTTGTTTTGCTTTGAGTTGCTCTAAAAGTTGGGAAACTGTATACCCAGCAAACAGTAATTTTTAAAAAAGAGCAAAGTTAAAAGCACCCTGTTCCCAGTGTTTGGCATTTGCCTCATTTTCACTGAGTCCACCCTCTTCCATGTCAAAACATCTGACTAAACTATTGGGCATCATGCTCCTAAATTTAGTTCTTTTTTTTAAAGATTTATTTATTTATTTATTTATTTATTTATTTTTTTTTTTTTTTTGTTCACACCCCTGCGATGCTCAGGGGGTTTCTCCTGGCTCTGCACTCAGGAATTACTCCTGGCAGTGCTTGGGGGACCATATGGGATGCCGGGGATCGAACCCAGGCCGGCACAGGCCGGCTGCATGCAAGGCAAATGCCCTACCTGCTGGGCTATCACTCCGCACCCCTAAATTTAGTTCTTATCAGAATTAAGTGTCATGCAGGAACACAGCATCTTCCTTTACCTAATACGTCATCTATATTCTTCAACATATTTAAATATATTATGAAATAATGTTGTTTTCTTTGTCCACTTATCATTTAATTATATAAAATGATTCTAATATTGTCATTTTGATATAACAATCTGTGCCTGATAAATTTTATCTTCTTTAAAATACTTTAAATAAGATGTTACATTTTTATAAAAATTAAAGTCAACTGAGCAGATGTCATAAGAAAGTTCTGAAAGCTCACGAGTTTAGTAGTAAATTATATTCCTCTTTTTTTAGAAGCAAATTTGTAATGATCATGTATTCCCAGAAAAAAAAAGCAGTAAAATAAATCACTCAGTAACTCAATCCATATATTTTATTGTTCTTGCAGCGAATTTTAAAGTTTCAAAATTTATTTCAATTATAATATTTAGCATTATGGTACAGGAATTTCTTCTTCTGGACAGAAATAAAAAGTGCAAAAAATAGAAAAAGTGTACTTTTCTCTTTGATATTATTAATTAGTCACTTAGAGAGTCTTTTGTTTTTCATCACCTATTACAATCTTTGAGAGAACTGGCCTCTTTGGGGTTAGGAAAGGTTGCTAGAGTGGAAGATAACTAGTTGAATGATCTATTTTTAAAATTTTTTTATTATACCACAGTGAAACATACAGTTACAAAGGTGTTCATAATTGGTTCTTGGTAATACAGTATTCCAGCACCCATCCCTCCACCAGTGCCCCATCACCTCCACCAGTATACCCACACCCTGTCCCGCCCACCCCCAGGCTGCCTCAGTAGCAGTTACCCCAGTTTTCTCCCTTTCTCTCTGTTTCTCTCTGTCTCTGCATCTCTTTCCCTCTTCTTTTAGCCATTGTGGCTAGCCCTGCAGACATTTATGGTTTATCATGTTAAGTCTCTTTGTGTATATTCAATGGTGAGTTCTAGTCTGACATTACTATTGCCCACACTCAGTTAAACACTGGTATATACTTATATCCCATTAATCAATGGAATCATTCTCTATCTGTCTTTTTTCCTTCCGACTAATTTCACTCAGCATGATAGTCTCTATTCCATCCATTTGCAGGGAATGATCTATTACTCTTTGCTAACTGTTGCAAAATTACCCCTAGAAAACAGCAGAAATAATAAAGGAAAGGATGTAAGTGAAGAGGGGAAACATATTTACTTTTATTTTCCTGACTTTCATATATGACCAATTTTTTACATAAGATAGCAAATATGTACACAATTTGCTCTCTAGAGAGAGATAAAGCTTAAAAAAGCTTAACAATATAATGAAGCCAAGAGCCTTCCTTTTAGTAATCAAGAAAGTTACTAAGGAAACTATTTAGTCTATTTATTTTGCATGAGAATCTATTTACTCCTATTCTTCCCATTCTATACAAATATATAAAAAACAAATTGTTAGGTTTACACCTTTTAATCATTATTGAGTGTGTTTACTTTTTATCTATTTTTATAATATATTTGGAAAGTATTTACTTTTATGATGGTGGCTCACATTAAAAATAGGTTTAAATCAACATAATCCAGTTATTCAAATGATGAAAATGACCAATTGGGCATAGTGAATGTATAGACCTTATTCTGTTTTTGGAAGGCAGTGGGGACATACCCAGCTGGTGGGTTCAGGAGACCATACGGAGTGCAGGGTATCAAATTTGGGCCAGCTACATGCAAGTCAATCACCGTACCCACCACACATTTTAGATTACTTGTATCACTTGTCTTCGTATTATTCATCTATTTGCTTGTGCGGGCACCAGTAACATCTCCATGCTACCTGTCACGTGCTAGTGTAGCCCAAGGACATCTGCTCACTCCAGGAACATGAAGAGCCTCAAAGCATTCCTTAAGGTCATGGGAATGAGGTCTATAATTGTTACTGGTTTTTGGCAAATCAAATACGACATGGGTAGCTTGCCAGGCTCTGCTGTGTGGGTGGTATACTCTCAGTAGCAGGCTCTCATCTCGTGCATTTACTGGTGAATAGCACAGCCACCTGCAACAGGGAGAAATCGGCTTTTCTCTTAGGTGGAGCTCTGATGAGCTGTGGAGTCTGATGTTGAAAATGACTGCCCTCATGGTGTGGGGCTTCCTCTGGCTTCTTGCAAGGCTCTATTAGTATGGTGGGCCAGGGCTAGAACCAGCCTTCCTTCCCAGACACCTCATGATCATTTGAGCACAGGGAGAGCTGGTAGCAGCTCTTCCCCATGTATCTGAGTCCACATTTTTGATATGAAAGCTAAATAACGATAATTCATCTAAGGTGAGTCTAGAAATTCATTAGGAATGCCACTCAATCTCTTATGAACTTGTGAAGAAAACACATGTTTTAGACTAACATTTACATTTTTCTCTTCCATATGTCAGTCTTCACTTCTCTGTGAACCACTTCATGGACAACTTTTTACTCTTCTTAATACAGTGCACCCAATGGAATATTTTAGTAGACTCTGGTTAGGGGTAGTTGCTAATTTTTTCACTAGAATAACAATAAACATAAAGCAGTATAATTGAATAGTAAAAGAGATAGCAGCAGTATTATTTGTTCAGAATATTTGTAACAAAATAGAGTAGTGAATTTTATGAAGAATGTTTTAATTATGCTTGAGACATATAAAATTTTAATATATAGTCCCTGATTAACAAGGAAAAAGAACATGTTGTCATAGAGTCAAATCATTCCTTTGATACTTTATACATTTTTGATCCTGGACAAATATTTATAGTGACCAGGTTGTTAGTTATCATAAAATGCAAGTACATAAGAATTATCTATTACATTATGCAATTATTTCAAAAAATGAAAGCTAGGCCAGTACAATAGTTCATTGGGGAATTTGCTTGCCTTGCATGTGGCTAACTTGGGTTCAATCTACAGCACCCCATATAGTCTTCCAAATCTGCCAGGAGTGATTCAAGAAGGCAAATCCAGAATATTAGAGAAAAGGGAACACTATTCACTGCTGTTAGGAATATGGACTAGTCAAGCACTTTTTAGAAAAGAATATAAACACTCCTCAAGAAACTAGGATTTAAGCTTTCATATGACACAGTGATTCCACTTTGGAATAGTTACCCCAAGGGCCTTCAAACTAATCAGAAAACATTTTCTCTCTCTCTCTCATTTTTCATTGCACCACACATTTACCATAGCCCAAATCTGGAAGCGATGATAGTATACACAACTGAATACTACTGAACTGTATGAAAAGATGAAATTATGCAATTTTTTTGCAACTTCAATGGATCTGGAGGGCAACCTGCTGAGTGGAAGGAGAAGGCAAAAAACACAGAATGCTTTCTTGCACATGTGGAAAATAGAAACCTAGGGAACAACTTCACTTCACTTGTCTCTCTTTTGTTCATCAATTTGCTCAAACAGGAACCAGTAACATCTCCAAACATACTGCCTCATGCTAGATTAGCCCAAGGTTATCTGCCTGCTCCAGGAACATGACAAGCCTCAAACCATTCCTCAAAGTGATGGGAATGAGGTCTGTAATTGTTACTGGGTTTTGGCATATCAAATACGACATTGGTAGCTTGCCAGGCTCTGCCGTGAGGGTAGGGAAATAACATGTTTCCAAAAAGCAAGAATCATTTATAATTGGTCTTTGTTTTGGGGGTTCACACATGGCAATGCTCAGTGGTTACTCCTGGCTCTGCACTCAGGGATTACTCCTGGCAGGACTGGGGGACAATATGGGATGTTGGGGATTGAACCTGGGTTGGCCGCATGCAAGGCAAAAATCTTACCCACTGTGCTATCACTCTGACCCCTAGATTTGGTATTTAGTAAGTAGTGTACTCTGAGAAGAGGGAATGTTTGGGTAATCATAATGGTGAAGGACACTGGAAGAGTAGTATAGAGATGTGGACTCTGGTGGAAGTGATAGAGCTAGAATGCTTTTTGCAAGAAACCCTACAATATGGAATCTACCATGCCGAACCATGGAGAGGATCAGGTTGAGTGAAATTAGCCAGAAGGAGAGAGACAGACATAGAATGACTGCATTTATGCATGATATACACACACACACCACACAACACACACATATGAAACTAGACACTAGACACTAGAAACCCCATTGTTCAACTATTTCCTCGAGCGGGAGCCGGTAACATTTCCATTTGACCCTATCACGTGCCAGTGTAGCCCAATGGCATCTGGTTGTTTCAGGAATACGAAGAACCTCAAACCATTCGTTCATGGTCTTGATGAAGAAGTCTGACCATCTTGTAGGTGGGCGGCCACATGATCTTTTGACATCCTGTGGGATCCAGTTGGTAATGACTCTAGTCCAGCGGTCATCTCCAAATCTCATTACATGTCCAGCCCATCTGATTTTCGATGCCTTGGCAAATGAGACAGCGTCCCTGACTCTGGAACAGCGATGGAGGTCAGAACTCCAGATTCCTTCTCTCACTTGAGTGAGATGTGATATTCCAAACATAGCTCTTTCGATTCCTCTTTGGGAGACCCGAATAGCATTCTCATCCTGATTTCTCGGGCCCAGGTCTCTGAGGCGTATGTTAATGCAGGGAGAACAGTGGAGTCTAAGAGTTGTGCCCGGAGCCAGAGGTTCTTTGTTTTTTTTTTTCACTATTTCTTAGATGCTTTTGAAGGCAATCCATGACACTCTATTCCTCCTGAGCAGCTCAGGTTTTAGGTCATTCATCATGTTGACTTCTCGACCTAGGCACACCTAAGTGCTGCATTCAGAGATGTTTGTTCCATTGAGAGTGAATGGGGCCTCAGGAACTAGTTCATTTTTCATGAACATAGTTTTCTTGAGATTCAACTGCAGACCTATCTTTCCACATTCTCAAAGTCAGTCAGCATCTGTGCCGCTTGGCTAATGTTTGTGTTATTAGAACGATGTCATTAGAAGCGGAGGTTGTGTATTTGCCGACCGTCTATCTTTACTTCAGTCCCATTCCTTCCCATTCTAATAGTATATATGTATATATATATATATATATATATATATATATATATTATGATACCAATTTCTAAGGTCAGGCGAAACGTGGATCAGGTTTTTGTCAAAGGTGGAAATTACCACAAACGTGTGGGAGCAGAGGTTGGGTAAGACAGAGAAGGAATACTGTGTCAATAATTGTCGAAAGTCTATTACCGCATAGAATTAGCATTAAATACAGGCAAAAGATACACATGGTAACCTCTAAGTATAAGTATTATTATCCACAATATGTAAGAGAAGGAAGATAGAAAGAGGGAGATAGAAAGAGAAAGATAGAAAAGAGATGGATAACCTGCTACAGAAATAAACTAGGGGAGGGGGAGGGAATCGGGGACATTGGTGATGGTAAATGGGCACTGGTGGAGGGATGGGTGCTGGAACACTGTATGGCTGAAATCCAAGCATGAACATTTTTGTAATTGTTAAAAAATTAAATAAAATAAATTATAAAATAAAATGACATTTAAAATTAACACACAAACATACACATGCACATGAAACAAATGCAGACATGAAGCGCCATGTATATGTACCATGATTTGTTTTTGCAGTCATCTGTCTTTGATATTTGTTTGTTTCCAGATTTGGGCTTTGGGCTATTGGATATGTTTTTTTGACCATCTGTATGTGTTTTTGAGGACACATCTGTTCTCTTTTGCTGCTATTGATGGAGTTAGTTGGTCTTATGAAGTAAAAAGCATTCAGCTTGGATAGAATTCTATAGAATTCCAAGGCATTCTATAGATTGGATATTATCTCTTTCTTAGGTTAGTGATGGGCACATATTTTCTCCGGGGTGTGTTTCTTCTTTAATTATGGTCATCAGATGCTTCTTAGTTTGATTAAATCCACTTGTTTATCTTTGTTTCTATTTGCTTGGCCAATTGAATCATTGAAGATAACTCTAGGACCAATGTCTTGTAGTGTTCTATCTATGTTTTTCTCAAAAGGATTTATGTATTCAGGTATGACACTAAAAGCTTTCATTTATTTTCATTTGCTTTTGTGTATGGTGTTAGAAGGTGGTCTGAATTCCCTCTTTTGCATGTGACTAATCAGTTTTCAAAACACCATCTCCCATAGAGACATATGCTCTTTTCTCCTTTATTAAATTTAAACTGAGGATCTGTCTCTAGATGTTTAAAACTACTGCATTCACTTGAGGGCCTCTCCTCGCTCCATTGCCATGCTGTTCTGATTACAGTGACTTTATACAATAGTTTGAAGTTGGAGAAAGAGAATTCTCTCATACTCTTTATACTGAAGATTTCTTGAGATGTAATTTGGCTTAACCATTTAGTTTTGAAATTTGATAATTGAGAAATATAAAACATACATTTTAATTTTGGGTGAGTTGTAAGAATACAACATATGACTCATCTTGCAAATATAATTTGAAATGCACAGATTTATGGTAGTCATGGATCATTAGTTCTGTGTAAGCTCTACTTTATCCACCTAATATTTTATGTTAAAGTATGTTGTTTCAAAATGAGACATGCACGATTACCTTCTTTGCCATCCTACATAATATTACCTTGCAAACAAATATTGTATCTTTAAATTAATTTTCATATCAAAGGCTATATATCCTTCTATATATTGACATTTGTGAATAGTGGCAAAATGCAGAAGTATTATTTGTTGGTTAAATAAATTTTCACTCAATAACATTTGGGTAACCATCAAACAAATTCAGATTTATGACTGTTTCAGCTTCCAAAAACTTGTTTTTGCCAATTTCCAGTCAGCTCCATTCCTCATAAATAATAAGTATCATTCTGACTTCTGTAACAATTTCTTCTGCAGTTTTATGACTATTCTATAAATGTTCTGTAAATGGAACAATCTAATTTTTATTGTTTTATTTTAGAATAGTTACTTGATAATTCTATATTTAGCATGCTATTATTGACAATTTTTAAGCAAGAATGTGATAAAAATTTTTGCTAAAAATGTGTTATTGTTATTATTTTTGAGTATTAAAGAATAACTACAGTTCGAATGATAAAGAAGTATTTGATATGGCTAGGAGTGTATAGAAGGTGAGGCACTAGCTTGTCTTATACACAGTCAAGTGGATTTAATCCCTGTCACCAAATATGGTCCCCGAGTCATGCCAGGAGTGCACTATAACAGAGCTGTAAATCCTGATCATAACTGGATATGTCTTACCCACCACACCCCCAATAAAAAAATAAAGAGTATCTAATACAAATATTTTTTCAGAATGATTATAGCAATTCCTATATCCATTGGCACATATTTTGTGAATATGTTATGCATTCAGATGTTACAAAATTTGGGTTTTTGAGAATTTATAGTATTTACATAGTTTTATATTGTTTAATACCCACAATGCATTCATAAGACAGTCATAGAATTTTAAACTCATGTCTTTGCATTTATATTCTCCTAAATGCTAAATACACAGCACACGTTGAACACAAAAATATGAGTGCCTAAAGAAAAAAATTAATAGAATATAGTATGTTTTGTCTTGTTTTTAAGTTGTATACTATTTAAGAATGAAAACATAACTAAGAAGAATACATGAAACAAAATTAGATTAAGAAGGATGAATGAACACAATCATTAAATGGATATATGAATGTTTGTTTTTTCATTTGAAACTCAGCTTTTCTTACAGGCAATATTATCTTTTGTGTTGAAATCATCTCATTATTATAGGTAAGTGATTAAAAATTCTGCTGAGCTGTGAAATTGTTATCTGGGGATAGAAAAAGCAAGAGATTAGAAAATATTACTGAGGGATTATAGATATCTGTTAATAACAAACAGGTCTATAATTATCACTGTGAGAATTATGGAATAAAATCACAGCATTAGAATAAACAAAATACTACAGTGTATGAATATGTTCTCTTTAAATAGAAGTATTTCCCCAGACCAAAATATGACCAATGTCATATCTTTTCATTATGGAATATCGGTAGGAATATTATATGTTATAGATTTTGACAAACCATTTTCTTATTTAACGTGCTCTGAAAATAATGAATTAGATATATGCATAAATTTTATTTAAATCCTGTATGCTGATATTCTTTAATTTTATTTGCCCTTTGTACACAGTTAATATAATTGTATAATATAAATGTATAATTGTGTGATTTTAAAGTAAATAGTTTTTCAAATGCTCAAAAAATAAATTATCAAGTATATATAAATCATATATAAAGTATATAAATTATCAAGTATATATGTATATATATGTACACACACACACCACACACACATATATATATATATATATATATATATAAAACCTGTGAGACTCTAATTTACAGAACAAGTATATTTGGAATATGTTTATTTCAGAACCCCAGGGCGGTGACCACCACTCTCTTACTCAACACCTCTACCCCCACGCACAACTTTGTGCAGCAGCTTTTCCAAGCCCAGCTCAGGTATGCCAATCCAGACACCCACACACACGGGAGAGCTGCTACTTGCTCTCCCTGTGCCCAGCTGATCATGAGGCGCTGGAGAGGGATGGCGGGTTTTAACCCTGGACCCGCCACCTCAGCAGAATCTGGCAAGAAGCCAGAGGAACCCCCCCTCACCATGAGGGCCGCCATTTTCCACATCTGGACTCTCCTCTCCTCAGAGCTCCACCCAGCAAAAGAGCTGATCATAGCCTGGCTCTCAAGGCCGCAAAAGGCGGTATGGTTCATCAATACATGCTCGAAGTTTTGAGGTGACTACATGATTATCCCACCCACAGGGTAGAGCCTGGCAAGCTACCCATGTCGTATTTGACATGCCAAATACCAGTAACAATTATAGACCTCATTCTCATGACATGATGATGGAATTGTTTTGAGGCTCTTTATGTTCCTGGAGCTGGCAAATGCCCTTGGTCTATCTCACATGTGACAGGACATTTTGAGATGTTACTGGTGCCCTCTCGAGTAATCAATGATCACAGGAAGTCAAGTGATCAAGTGATCAAGTGTTGTATCTCCCTGCTATCTAGGTGATATGTGCCTCATAGAATCTGTTTGGTAGTGTTTCTGTTTCTGTTTCTTCTATTTCCTGGAACAGCTCCGAAAAGGACAGGAAGTAGGTCTTCCTTAACGATTTGGTAGAATTCACTAGTGAGTCCATCTGTACCTAGGCTTTTGTGTTTGGGCAGACTTTTAATTACTGTTTCAATTTCCTCGATGATGAAAGGTTTATTCAGTTATTGCAGATCCCTCTTGTTTCAGCTGTGGGAGATTATAGAACTTCAGGGATTTATCCATTTCTTCTAGGTTCTCATGTTTCCTGGCATACAGACTCTCAAAGTAATCTCTGATGATCTTTTGAATTTCTGTGGTTTCTGTAGTGATGTCACCATTTTCATTTCTGATTCTGTTTATTTGGTTTCTCTCTTACCCTGTCCTTACAAGTCTTGCCAGTGGTTTGTCGATTTTGTTTATTTTTTCAAAGAACCTGCTCTGTTTCATTAAAATTTTTCATTGTTTATTGGGTTTCCAGCATGTTGGTATCCTCTCTAAGTTTTATTATTTCCTTCTTTGGCTGGGTTAGCCTCCTTTTGATGATCAATTTTCTAATATTTTGAGCTGAAAAGTCAGGTTATTTATGTGGGCCCTTTCTTCTTTCTGATGAATGCTTGCAGAGCTATAAACTTTCCTATTCACAATGCTTTCACTGTGTCCCACAAGTTCTGATAGTTGGTGTCTTCATTTTCATTTGTTTCCAGGAATCTTTGGATTTCCTGTTTTATTTCTTCTATGACCCATTGGTTGTTCAGCAATGAGCTGTTCAGTTTCCAGGTGTTTGGTTTGACTCCCTGCTTCTGTGCATGGTTAACTCTGTTTTCAGTGCATCATGGTCTGAAAAGATAGTTGACACAATTTCTATCATTTTTATTTTTTGAGGTATGTTTTGTGACTCAACATGTGGTCTATCTTGGAGAATGTTGCATGTGCACTGGAGAAAAAGTATATTCAGTTTTTCACTAGTATGGCCACAGTGGCCTTTTTGGAGGAGCTGTTTGGTGGAGAATAGTCTTCCAGCCTTTGACTTTGAGTCTGTGTTTGCTCTGATTATTCAGAATTGTTTCTTATAGAAAGCAGAACACATTGTTTTTGGATGAAAAGCCCTGTATATATCCACTAGCTCTATTTCTTCCATTTCTTCCTTCAGGGCCAGTATTTCCCTAGTGAGTTTCAGTCTCATCGATCTATCCATAGTTGATAAAGCAGTGTTGAAATCTCCAACTATGATTGTGCTACTCTTAATGTCTTCTTTGATGTCTATTAACAGTTGTTTTAAGTATTTTGCTGGCCCTTTGTTGGGGGCATATATGTTTCATAATGTGTTTTCTTCCTGATATACATACTCCTTTATTATTAAGAAATGGCTTCCATTATCCCTTCTAAACCTTTTAAGCCTTAAGTCTATATTGTCAGATACTAGTATGGCCACTGTGGCCTTTTTTGGAGGAGCTGTTTGGTGGAGAATGCTCTTCCAGCCTTTCACTTTGAGTCTGTGTTTGCTCTGATTATTCGGATGTGTTTCTTGTAGACAGCAGAAAGTTGGATTCAGTTTTTTTAATCCATTTTGACACTCTGTTTCTCTTAATTTGTGTATTTAGACAGTGACATTGAGGAGATTATTGTCATGGGATTCTGTGCCATCTTTCTGTTAAACTTGTTGTGTTTTTGGGCTCTGTCTTATTTTACAGTAGACCCTTCAATCCTTCTTTTAAAGTTGGTTTTGAGGGGCTGGAGCAATAGCACAGTAGGTAGGGGGCATATGCTTTGCATGTGGCCGACCCAGGTTTGATCCCCAGCATTCCTTATAGTCCCCGAGCACTGCCAGGAGTAATTCCTGAGCAAACGAGCCAGGAGTAGCCCCTGAGCATCACTGCAAGTGACCAAAAAAAGCAAAAATAAATAAATAAATGAATAAATGAATGAATAAATGACTGAATGATTAAATAAATAAATAATAAATAAATAAATAAATAAAGTTGGTTTTGAGTCTATGAAGTTCTTGAATTGTTGTTTATCCATGAAGTTGTGTAACTTTCCTTCACATTTGAATGTAAGTCTAGCCAGGTAAAGAATTCTTGATGAGGCCTGAAGTTCATTGAGTCTTTTTACAATATCCCACCAATTGTTTTCAGGTTTGGAGTGTTTCATCTGAGAAGTCTGCTGTAAATCTTAGGGATGCTCCTTTGTATGTGACTTCCTTCTTTGATCTTGCTGCTTTCAGTATTCTATCTCTATCATTCTGGTCATTTTAATTAGAGTGTGCCTTGGAGTATTCTTATTGGGGTTTCTTTTATGGGCCTCCTGAATCTGAAAGCATGCGTTCTTCAGTTCTGGGAACTTCTCAACAATGATGGTTTTGACAGTTTCTTCTTCATTTGGGTTTTCTTCTTGCTCTTCTGGGCCCCCAATGATCCGCATGTTGTTCCTTTTGGCTTCATCCCGATTTTCTCTGGAAGTCTGTTCATTGATTGTGAGTCTTTTTTTTTGTCTTCTGCTGTTGTCTAGATAATCTTTGGACCTCTTCGTCAAGATCACTAATTTTTTTCTCAGCAGTTGTTACTCTACTTTGTAGGCCTTCCAGAGTGTTTTTCATTTCACTTACCACATTTTTAATATCTGTCATTTCTGCTTGTATTTTTGTTTGAAATTTACTCATTTCTGCTCTCATGTCCTCTTGTATTTTATTGATGTTGTATTCCATTGCTTCTTTGAGTTCCTTATGTATCATTAACAGTTCCTTCCAAAATTCCTTATCAGAGAGGTTATATAGCTCATCTTTATTGCTTGGTTCATATTGGCTAGTGACTTCGTGCAGACTGAGCTTTTGGAATTCTGCATTGCTTTTACCATAATGACTATTGTAGGTTGAAAATGTGTGTTCTGGATGGCTAGACCATACAGTTAGTAGTTGCCTGGGTTGTTTGCAGTTTGGGATAAATGGCAAGGAATGTTGGACATATACTCACTTGTATCTCAGGTAAGATACAAACCACACATCTACATGGTTTTGAATTTTGGGATGTAGGTGGGTGTTTGCTGAGTATTTCCTCGGGTACCCGTAGCACCAACACACCTGGTAGAGAGAATGGGGAGCGTTGGAGGGGGAGCTGGAAGAAGTGGTCCAGTGGCAGGTCCAAGGCTTTGTGTGCCTCAGCCCTATTGGCGAAAGTTCCAGCCCTTTACCCTAGAAGTGTTTCAGCGGGGTGCCTGCAGCACCAATGCACCTTCTAGAGAGGGTGGGGAGCATTGGGGGCTATATCTTCAATTTTCAGACTGCTGATTATGACTAATATTTTAACTCATAATCATGTGGATTAAATAATTTATTTGTTTAATAAGCAGACCATATCTTTCATGCGACTTGAGTGGTGATAATTACGTATTTTGGGTATACCCAGCAGTGCTTGGGGATTACTAGTCCTGGCTCTATGCTCACTGTGGAAGGGTTCTGGGGACCAGATGCAGTGTGGGGAATTGATTTAGAGTAAGCAGTTTGTAAGGGAATATCTTACCCCCTATTCTATCATTGGGACCCAAGTTTTGTTGTTTTAGTCCTATTATTTTTTTTTCTATCTTATCAGATAAATTAAATTTGGACATTAAAAAGAATGTTTAATCCAATACTGTACTTCACATTAATTTTTTTTGTATACCGGTTTAACGCCAACCTCCCATATATTAAAACACGGTATCTATACCTATAAACAGTCATTCTAATCTGTCCTTCCTCACAAGACAGCCAATGAGGTAACAAATCATCCCAGCCAGTAGACCGTTCTTAGCCATCCCCGCATTTGCAGCAGCTAAGCGAAAAAAGATACCCTGTCGCCTTTCCCGGAGTGCACAAAATGGAGCAAGCCGGAATACACGGCCACGACCCCACGCAGGAGAAGCCCCCCACACCACGCCAGCCCTCCGCGCCAACCCGCCCGAATAATGCCTTCCAGCCTTTCCCCTGGTGCCCCCTATTTTACTACATACATGTTAATTAAATAAAAATATTAACACCTCTTGCAGCATCAAAACATTATTTTAGAAAATTGAGTACATTTTAATTTTAAAGAAAATAAAGCAATTAAAGTGAATTAGAAATTTATCTTACTGATTAAATGTGGTAAAGGAGATTTAATTGAGGTTATAACTAAATAAGAATATCACTTTACTTGATCACTAAACTAATATAAATAATATAATATAAAGAAATAAAATTGTGCCCTAAAGAATAGTTAATGCATATATGAATTTGCATTCATATGCAAAAAAAGTATATTTGGATTTTCTTTTTTTACATTTGAGTTTTCTTATATTTGTATTTAATACTTTCCGATATGAAAGCTTGTATAATATAGATAGAAAATTCATGAACATTTTCTTAATAATGTTCATTTATATCTGCAGAGAAATGTAAAATCATCCTATGCAGTACTACAAAGTTAAATACATATACTTTCTTGATCCTGTTTTAAAGGTACTGGATAAGTTGCCTGAACCTAGGTCCCACTGTGTCCAAGCCATGAGGTGATAAAACAATTTATCATTACAGTGAGACTATTTAAGCAGAGAAAAGTAAATTCACTAAAAGAGAAAACAATGGTCATATTGATAAAGTTTAGGTCTCAAAAGAGACCTGCTTAGCTCTGCCTTGGGGATACTTGTTATGTGTGCCTCTGGGCTGCTAAAGGAATAAATTTCTAATTTTAGTAGATTAGTTAATGCTCTAAGGTGGGTGAGCAGGAGATGTGTAGCCAATCCCGGGGTCTGGGGACTGAGAAGCAGAAATGAGAGACAGTGGGACCACTGCGGTCTCCTGAACATAGACTATGTTAGTTGGGGCAGCACAGCTGAATTTGTTAACAGGGAGTCTTTTTATTTTTGGATCGCACCCAGCAATGATCAGGAGTTTCTCCTGGCTCTGCACTCAGGAATTACTCCTGGCAGTGTTTGGGGGGCCATATGGGAGGCTGGGGATCAAACCCGGTGGGCTGCTTGCAAGGAAAACACCCTATCAGCTATGCTATCGCTCCCGCCCGGACAGGTGTCTTACGTGTTAGACATTTCAGATATTAAACTAGGTTTCTTTTTAGGGCAGCTCTGGCTAAGGAACTTCACTTTATTAAAGTTTTATTATAGCAACAATGAATTTTACACTCAGTGATTGACTGAGTCATCTTTTGAGTCAGATGGTAATCAAAATGTGTGCTGAAGAGTTGTGATGGAGAAGGGCGTATATTGAACTTCTAGGTTATGAAACTTCTTGAATTTATTACTAATAACTTATGGGATGACTGAAGACTAATTTCTTTCTCTGTCTCTATTAATCAGTCTTATAACCTAATAATTTTTAACACATTCAGAAGACTAGCTTGCTCCAAATTATTTTGCAAGTTCTGTTTGGAACTGTAAATATATATTTATTTTCCTTACTAAAATTAATATATAATTATTTTAAACCACAGAGAGAAGAAAACATGAAAATGAACTATTCTTGGAGTTCTATACAGTTCCTCCAGGTGGTCTTGGTCTACCACTAGTAGCTGATTTCCACATCTGGGTAGTGCTTCAGTTTCCTCTGTCTCTAAGATTTGCATCCCAATTGTTTTTATGGGGATGTGGACTTTATGTCTTTTGGGCTACTTCAGGGCTAGGCAATTTCTTTTTTAGTTTTGATTATTTCCTCTACTTTATTTCCTAATTAGCAGTCTAAATTTTATAGGCCTTAGAAGTAACTAAAGATTTTTCAGTTCTCCAAACTATATTATACATATATAATATTTAAATATATAATTAAATTATATGTGTATATGTATGTATATATAATATCTCTTTCTCTCTCTGTATATATATTCCTCAGTAACTAGCAATTCCATCATTTTCTTGAGGAGGCAAAACTAAAACAAGAATGAAAATCAAAACACCCATAACCCCTGCTTCTTTCATATGTTCTAAGAATTCCATCTGAAATGCTATTGCTTCTATGATCCAGAATTTCTTTCTCTCTCCTTTTACTGTTGTCTTCTTCCTTATATCCTAAAGTTTTAAGAGAGCGTATTCTCAATACAAACACTTTTAAACTAGAAAATTGACCTTGCCGCTTCTAGATATAATCCTTCAGTATCCCCTGTCTTGAGTATGCATATGAAAAATATACATATTACATGTGGAAGACAATAACAGATTATTCAAATATCCAAAATAATTGCCACATAGAGTAAAATAAGAAACTTTCAAAAGAATAAAAAATTAGTGGTAAAAAGGGCTCACTCATTTATTCAAATGGATTTTTTTGCATATGTTTATATGTTTGGCACTTTGTAAAATGATAATACAGCAGCTAATGTAAAATGCAAATGTCTTTTTTTTCCCTACATAATAATTTGATTGTGTGGTAAAATGAATAAGGAATGTCAATGAGAATTATTCATTTCAATGCAGCACAGATTCCTAGAAGGAGAGTAATAGATCAAAGCAAAGGTATATTGGCTAAACTTTTGTAATGTAATTAAAATTCAAAATTTGAGAAAACAGAAAAATAATGAGTCTGGATTACTATATGCAAGTTATCAGATTAAGAAGAGAAATCTTGATATGGACCACACATGATGAAAGAAGTATGGTTATGCTTTTTAATATGACTTTTTATTTTCAGAAGAAATGAGTAAATAGGTAACTTGTGATGACACGACATTGATTATTACTAGCTGAGAACAAAATTTAATCTAAAAGTTACGGTTTTGAAGTTGTATTATTAAAGTTGGGTGTTAAAGGTACTTAAGTAATAGGGATTTAACTCTTAAGAATATGGAAACTGTTTCAACTTATAAACTTGTGCTCTATTTTGTTCTCTCTATGGTAGATAATTATGTTTATTATTTTGGGGAACTCAATGATTAACATGAAAAAGAAGCATTAAATTGTGATGAGGAACTGAATATCAGTCATATTTGGCTTATTTATATTTTGCATCTTTAGCTCATTAGTTTATTATTAAATAAAAAGATCATGAAAATGTAAAGAGTAGAAAATCAAATGGGAGAATAATAATATGAGAGATTACACAAAGAACTGTTCAAATATAAAATAAGTTCTGATGTTTGGAATACTTGTGCTATTTGCTTAGATAACATGATGCATTGTTTTGGATTGTTTTACTTTTACTAGTAAAAGTAAAACAATCCAAGGTACAATACCTTCTGAGAAAATCTACCTTTGTTGCAGTAATACTTGAGAAATTACTGTTTAGAACCCCTATACAGTGACATCACATATCTTGACTTTTGCTGATAATGTAGGTGCTTTAACAATTGCTCATGAATTTATTCCTGAATATTCACTTATTGAGCAGTCATCACAATGATCAAAAAAGACATTATTTTAGTATATGAGTGAAGGAAGAAAAACATTTTTAGTATAAATTTCAAAGGTACGTAACCTTATTGCAAATGATAATATAGAAGCAGCTTCTGAGTGCTGGTAGTGTGGAGAAGGTGAGGATGGTGTGAATAAAAATGGGAACAGGTATCTCAGAATATCTGGCTCCGTACTAAATGATAAGTACACAGTCTCAGGACAAGTTAACTGAGTATTATGACTCAAAGTTTGAAGAGTGTGTGTGGAAGGGTGAGAAGGTTAGAAAGAAAAGAGAGAATGAGTCCAAAAAGACTGACATTTCTATTTTCCATGGTGTTGAAGATTTTCTTGTCAGTATATGCTCCCAGATACCTCACTTAGTGGAAAGAGAAAATTAACATCGATATAATCTTCTGAGAAGTGTTGCTAGGAGCACATTGTTACAAAGTCTAGTTTCTTTTTAAAGTTCATTATGTACAGATTGTGCCAATACCCATGAGGGAACTGTTAATGCTAACCGTAATTTCCAGTGCAAATTAATGTCTTCACTTATGTCATTGCCTGTATCTAGCTGGAAGCAAGTTATTCATTGTCCATATCTTTGAGGAGTCTCTGTCTATTCATAAAGTTAAGATGCATGAAGCTTTTCATTTTTTCCTCTTTTTACACAGTGATGGGTACAGAAAATCCTGACACTAACCAATTACCAAAACGCTACACAGAACCTTCAAATAAAGCTAAGGCTAATGAACTGGTGGAACTTTTTTTTTTTTTTTTTTTTGCTATTTTGCCACTGTGTCAACTGTAATTCCGAACAGACATTCCATCTATGGTCTAGTTCTTTTCATGTTTCCTCTTGTTGAAAAAGCTCTTCACTGAGACAAAAATAACTGCAGAACATATTAGTACTTTATTGTCTATTATCATTTTACTGAATAGATATTTTCTCTGCAGAGTATCAAATCGATAATTATAAGATTCTGTGTACGAATCTTAATGTTTTTCTTTTTGGAAGTACCAGAGGTGCTCAGGGCTTACTCAGGGCATTCATGGATCACTCCTAGTAGGTGTTGGGGATAAAAGGGGTTGTTGGATTACATCAGTTTGGACTAGCACAAGGCAAATGCCATATTAGTGCAGTACTATGGATCCAGTCCCTATAGTTTTCAAATTTTGGCAAACTTATTAGCATGTCATAATCTCAGAGAGAGAGAAATTTATTTTTATAAAATTAATCATTAATTCCAGAAAATACAATTACTATAATGGTTTAGGGATATTGAGACATAACATAAATGTAGACATATATGATAAAACATTGTTCACATCAAATAAGTCTTAATATTATAATGCATAAATTGCATAAAAATAATAAATGGTTGCAGAGACAGATTGTCATAAAATTTTCTGATAATAATAGAAATACTACCTTTTAACTGGCAATCTTCCTTTTCTAGGCCTCTGTTTTCTTATAAGTATATTGCTCATATGTTTTGCAAAGTTTGAGTTAATATATGCAAATTTCATAACATACTACCAAAAATTTCTAGGACTTCACCATTAGTGGCCTAATTTGGTTAAATTATATCAATCAGTTAATCACCCTAACCACTGTCATGCATTTTTAATTGGGAAAATTCTTAGAAACTTAATGAAATATAACAAAATATATTGATCCATCTTGGAGTAACTTTATTATAGAATACAAAATAAAGCTAAAACAGAATTAGCAACTCCAAAAATGTGCTGATGTTAAAATATCTACAACAATCACAATGTAAGTGTAGCTTGTCAAAAATTACAACTATTATAATCAAATAACATTGTAGGTTGATATTAATCAATACTATAATTACTTATTAAATGTAATTTGAGGGAGCTTAATAAATGCTTAATATAATAAAGATGAATTTGACAAATGGAATTTAAAATGTACATGCCCAAACATAATTGGTATTTACATATTAAATAAATGTAAATTTAATTCGAATTGCAGCTAACACTGACTTTATTGAATTACCTTCCTGCAGAAACTGAAAATAAAGTCCAGTAATAATATATAAAACAAGCACTTGAAATCACTAGAGATTTAAAAGGAGCTGAAAAATTATTATGGAAACTCCATACAAAGGTCAAGATGTCAAGAAAACAAAATGAAGCAACTTCCCTAACATTTGTGATTTTAAGCATGTAGCAGGAATGTGGAGAAATGCCAGCAGTAGAGTACCCACAAAAAAACAGGAAAATAAAGCATCCCAAGCCAGCTGCTGTAGTCATTTATAAGAACAGAGAACAGTAGAGAGACAGAGAGAGATCACATTCTCCTATCCAAATCACTGATCTTCATAAGCCTATGAAAAATATGGTTTGAAGGCCCAATTGAAAACAAAAGAGCAAAAATAAGACTAGAGTTGTAATCCAAGAAAAAGAGTTTGAAATTAAATCCTAGACAAGATATTTGATAACTGAAACAAGGAACTGAAAACAATATTTTCAGAGGAAAAAGAATGGGATTCACAAATCTCACATTTCTATTGGAAATGGAATGTAATTTAAAATTATCACAGGTGACTAAAAAAGTAGAACATACAGAAAAAATCATTAAATCTGATCCCTCATAAAAACACATTTGTCGTAAATAAAAATTCAAAGATATTCCAGTTCCTATTGCATTTATGTATCTATATGCTTTGATAATATAAAATTATATAACAGTAAAAATATAATCCTTATTAGAGGAAATGCCAGATTTTTCTCAGAAATATAAAATTTATCGACATAAAAATTGAAATTATTTCAAATGCAAAATGGCAATTATCACATGCATAAAAACATTTGAGATACAAAATATCAGTAAATATTATTTTTTAAATGAGATGGAATCAGAGGTGACAAAATAACAACAGTGTTGGCTGGTGGGTACTTTGGAAAGGGTGATTTGCAGCAATATTGTATATCTATTCTATAGTATTTTACACCTTTATAATGACATTTATAAACTGTCATAAATTTTTAAAATATAGTAAGTGAAGATAACAAAAAGAGTATAAAGATACTAAAAGACGAATGAATGAAGATAAAAAATTTAAAATGTGTTATAGATTAGGTGATATGTTCACAATAGTAATGACATTTATGTTCTTGGTGTAACAGTTAAAAATCATATGACCAAAGTGACCATTACCCTCTACTCATAGCCCCAATTCACCTTCAATGGCCCCAATTCACCTTCAATTCATGTAATTTCTATCCCCATCCCTACCAGTTTTGAGTTCTCTGCTTGTACTCACTTACCCAGTGTTGGTAGCATTGCTATTCTGAATGCCTTTGTTCTGTACATGAGATGAGTTAACTCCGTTGACTCCTTAAAACCACCTAAAACGGTTTCATTTTATATATATGCATATGTATGTGTATATATATATATGCATATATATGTATATATATATATATATATATATCTACACCACATACTTGGGGCCGTAGAGATAGTACAGTGGGAAGGGTGTTTGCCTTGCATGTGGAATATCCAGTTTCAATTCAATCCCTAGCATCCAATATGATCTCCTGAGCACTGCCTGGAATAATTTTTGAGTATAGAGCTAGGAGCTCTGAACAACCCTGAGCATGCATGGTGTGACCCAAAAAAGAAAATAAATAAATAAAAGGAAATTCTTCATAGTGATAAATATCAGGACAGGTTTAAAGTATCAACTTCATATTTTGGTTATTTCTTTCTAAATTCTTAATAAATTGATGAATCTGAGTTATACTTTTGTCATTATAAGGCATATAATGTATGACATTATAAGTACATATTTACATAAATGACACAAAGAAATTCAGATTTTAAATTTTATATGTTTCAATTAAAGTGAGATTATACCGTTCTGTGAAAAGTTAAGTATAATATTTAAATTCCAATCCTTAACACCAAAATAATGTATGAGGAATATTGAAGTAGAAATACATAATTGTATATTTAGTGCTCATTTAAGTCACATTGTATATTATGTGACTTAAAGTTGTGAAGCCAGGAATAGCTCCAATTCCTCTGGATACTACCTAGAATTATACCCCTCAAGAACCTGATTCTGGCTGTTTCTACTGAGTAATCAGTTCACCATAACATTACTTTGAAAAAATGGCTTTATATCTATAAAATTTTATGTTTATAATTTGATATCCATGCAACCCTTTACTTAACAACCTTACCCTTAAACTCATAGAAAACACTGACCTGTTTATTGGATCTTTAATGTTTGGCCTTTTTGATAATTTTATGCATTTGGAATCATAAAGTCAGCCTCATGAAGTCAGTATATGTTTTAGTGTAGTGCTAGGAAAAACTGAAAAAATAAACTTTTTCATAAATTTAAATCACTTTTAAAAGGTCAAAAAATCTTTTGTTGATATTAAATAATTTCCAGATAAATAAAACAAAATGACACTTGATCCCTTGAATCCCGTTATTCATCGATTTGCTCGAGCAGGCACCAGTAACATTTCCATTGGACCCTATCAAGTGCCAATGTAGCCCAATGGCATCTGTTTGATTCAGGAATATGAAGAGCCTCAAAACGTTCCTTCAGGGTCTTGACAAGGAAGTCTGACCATCTTGTAGGTGGGCGGCCAAGTGATCATTTGACATCCTATGGGATCCTGTCGGTAATGGCTCTAGTCCAGCGGTTGTCTCCAAATTGCATTACATGTCCAGCCCATCTGATTTTCGATGCCTTGGCAAAGGAGACAGCATCCCTGATTCTGGAATAGCGACGGAGGTCAGAACTCCGGATTCCTTCTCTCACTTGAGTGAGGCGTGATATTCCAAGCATAGCTCTTTAGATTCCTCTCTGGGAGACCCGAATAGCATTCTCATCCTGCTTTCGTAGGGCCCAGGTCTCTGAAGCGTATGTTAATGCAGGGAGAACGGTGGAGTCAAAGAGATGTGCCCGAGCCGGAGGTTCTTTGTCCTTTTAGCTATTTCTTCGATGCCTTTGAAGGCATTCCATCGCCGCTCTCTTCCTCCTGCGCAGCTCATGTTTTAGGTCTTTCATCATGTTGATTTCTCGACCTAGGTACACATAACTGCTGCATTCAGAGATGTTTGTTCCATTGAGAGTGAATGGGGTCTCAGGAACTAGTTCATTCTTCATGAACATTCTTGGTGGAAGTCAGCCAGCATTTGTGCCGCTTGGCTAATGTTTGGTGTTATTAGAACGATGTCATCAGCGGAGCGGAGGTGGCGTAGTTGCCGACCATCTATCTTCACTCCCATTCCTTCCCATTCTAATTGTCGCATGATGTTCTCGAGGGTGGCGCTGAAGAGTTTTGGTGAGATGGTATCACCCTGCCAAACCCCTCTTTTCACATTAATGATCACTTCTTTGTAGAATGGTGAGATCCTGGTGGAGTATCCGTAATACAGCTCCACGAAGGATCTTGATGTATTGGGTTTGAACACCCTGTTTGGCTAGGGCTTCGATGACTGCTTCAGACTCCACAGAATCAAAGGCTTTCTTTAACTCAATGAACATGAGACAGAGAGGCATATTGTACTCCCTACAAACCTCAATGATCTTGGTTACTGTGTGGATATGGTCAATTGTGCTGAATCCTTTCCTGAAGCCAGCTTGCTCACATGGTTGTCCTTCATCTAGTGTTCTGCTAATCCTGTTCAGGATGACTCGTGTAAACAGCTTGTAGATGACAGGCAACAGGCAGATGGGGCGATAGTTGCCGATGTCGTGAATGTCTCCCTTCTTGAACAGTAGAACTGTCCTGCTGGTTTTCCATTGGGAGGGCACCTTGCATTCGGACAGGTAGCATGTGAAGATCCGAGCTAGTGTATTGATGAGTACCGATGGCAGATTCTTCAGGTGTTCGGGTCTGACTTTGTCTGGGCCTGGTGCTGTTCCCTTCTTTACCGCCGAGGTGGCATGTCAGATTTCAGAAGGGAGAACGTTGGGAATGACATATCCATCCTGTGGAATTTGGTATGTGGGCAGGTGGATGTGGCTATCAAAGAGATTTGAGTAAAAGTCCTGGATAATCTTCTCCATTGCCTTTCTGGAAGATGTGATAGATCCATCGGTGCATCAGAGGACAGTCATCTTGGTCTTATACTTGGCGAAGGACAGGCGGGCAGTGCGAATGCTTTTCCCGGCTTCTGCTGCATCTTCCAGTATTTCTGCTCTTCTGTCTTTGAGGTCTTCTTTTATAGCTTCTCTGCACCGTTTAGCAAGCTTGGACGTTAGGATTTGGTCTCCTGAGGCTCGCGCCTTACCATGTTGGTGAATGAGCTCAAGAGTTTCTGAAGACATGGGTCCTTTTTATGTCTTTCTCTCTCAGCGTTCTTCGCACAATCATGGAGGTGCTGAACCAGTTTGTTGTATTCTTCATCGATTGTCGTCAATTATGGTATCTTCCCATGTTGCTGCAATGGTGCCAAAGAGTTCCCAGTTGGTGGTCGTTCTGGGAGTTCTCTTCTTAAACTTTGCATCCTTTTCTCCCCATTGCAGGAAGTAGAAAAAACAAAATGTAACAGTCCAAATCTAAGGAGCTACTCTAGCTGATTAGAAGGGTTATATTGTAAATCCAATACCATAAAAGAAGTAATATTTCAAAAGAACACCATCATTTCCACTTATTAAACTAGAAAAGAAGAAATTCATATGAAATCAAAGAAAATAAAATAGAAGAAGTAATTTATAAAAGAAGTTTGAAAATACTAAAAATGCAAAATTATGGAGAGAATCAGTGAAACTCCATAGGTATTTTTTTGAAGAGCAATAGAAATGCCTCTTAGCTATACTGATCAACTAATGAGAAGTGCGAATTATTAAAATTGAGATTGATAGAGGATTTATATCTACTTAAAAGTAAAATATTGACATGGATACTATGTACAATATATATGTTCTAACCCATGAAATCAGATGCAGATACACCAGACAGAGTAGCTACCAGCCTCTCCCGTTGGTAGAGCTGGAGATAAATTTGGATTTATCTCCCAAATTACCAAGGATATTCTACCCACACCTCTCAGAGAGCCCGGCAAGCTACTGAGAGTATAAGACCTGCATGGCAGAGCCCGGCAAGCTGTGTGATGGATATCCGATATGCCAAAACCAGTAATAACAATGTTCATTTTCCCAACCCTGAAAGAGCACTAAGAAGAACAAACAAGGAGTGGTTGATAAAACTCCAGGGCTGAACTAGGTTGCCAAAATGAAGGAGGACTAAGATGACTATACTTTCAATGCATGTACACTGGCATAGGAAGCGTATATTGAGGACCTGATGGTGCATGCACAAAAGATCAAGTATGACATCATTGGTCTGACTGGAGACGTGGAGACATCAATCTTATCACGCCGTTTTTAAAAAAAAATTATTATACCACCGTGAAACATACAATTACAAAGGTGCTCATAATTGGTTCTTGGTAATACAGTATATCAGCACCCATCCCTCCACCAGTGCCCCATTTCCACCAACAATGTACCCCACCCCCCTCCCCCCCCCCCCCAGGCTGTCTTAATAGCAGGTGCCCCAGTTTCCTCTCTCTTTCTCTCTCTGTCTCTCATTCTCTCTCTGTCTCTGCATCTCTCTCCCTCTTATTTTACACATTGTGGCTAGCCCTGCAGATATTTAGAGTTTATCACTGAAGTCTCTTCGTGTACATTCAATGGTGAGTTTTAATCTGCCATTACCATTTCCCATAGTTAGTAAAACACTGGTATCTATGTCCTATTAATGAATGCAGTCATTCTATATCTGTCCTTTTCCTTCTGACTAATTTCACTCAGCATGATAGTCTCCATGTCCATCCTTTTGCAGGGAAATTTCATAATTTCGTCTTTTCTGACAGCTGCATAATATTCCATAGTGTAGATGAACCACAGTTTCTTTAGCCAGTCCTCTGTGCTCAGGCATTTAGGTTGTTTCCAGATTCTAGCTATAGTGAATAGCACAGAGATGAATAAAGAAGTACAGATAGTGTTTCTGCTATGTGTTATTTGGTCTCTCGGGTATATTCGCAGGAGTGCTATTGCTGGATCAAATGGGAGCTCAATATCTAGTTTTTGGAGGAATGCCTGTATTGTTTTCCAAAAGGGCTGGAACAGTCGGCACTCCCACCAACAGGGGATCAGAGTCCCCTTTTTCCCCACATCCACGCCAGCACCAGTTTTTCTTGCTGTTTTGGATGTGTGCCAGTCTCTGTGGTGTGAGATGGTATCTCATTGTTGTTTTGATTTGCATCTCCCTGATGATTAAAGATGAAGAGCACTTTTTTCATAGGTCCTTTTGGCCATTCGAATTTCTTCTTTTTGGAAGCTTCTGTTCATTTCTTCTCCCCATTTTTTGATGGGGTTGGCTGTTTTTCATATGGAGTGCTACCAGTGTCTGATATATCCTGGATATTAACCCCTTGTCAGATGGGTATTAGGTGAATATCCTTTCCCACTCTGTGGACTGTCTTTGTATCTTGGTCACCGTTTCTTTTGAGGTGCAGAAGCTTTTCAATTTTATATAATCCCATTTGTTTATCTTTGCTTCCATTTGCTTGGTCAGTGGTGTGTCATCTTTAAAGATACTTTTAGTTTTGACGTCGTAGAGCGTTTCTCCTATGTTTTCTTCGATGTACCTTATAGATTCATGTCTGATGTTGAGATCTAGAATCCATTTTTTTTTTTGCTTTTTTAGGTAACACCCGGCAATGCTCAGGGGTTACTCCTGGCTCTTCACTCAGGAATTGCTCCTGGCGGTGCTCAGGGGACCATATGGGATGCGGGGATCAAACCCTGGCCGGCATGGCAAACGCCCTACCGCTGGGCTATCGCTCCGGCCCCTAGAATCCATTTTGATCTGACTTTTTGTGCCTGGCATTAGAAGGAGGTCTAAGTTCATTTTTTACACGTAGCTGCCCAGTTTTCCCAGCACCATTTGTTGAAGAGGCTTTCTTTGCTCCACTTAATATTTTTTGCTCCTTTATCGAAGAGTAAGTGGTTGTATATTTGAGAATGTGTTTGAGGATACTCTATTCCATAGTTCTATTCCATAGTTCTATGGGTCTGTCTCTATACCAATACCACACTGTCTTAATTACAACTGCTCTGTAGTAGAGCTTGAGGTTGGGGGAAAGTGATACCTCCCATCTACTTTTTCCCAAGGATTGCTTTAGCTATTCATGGAGTTTTATTATTCCATACAAATTTCAGGTGTGTTTGTTCAATTTATTTGAAGAACATCATGGGTATCTTTATAGGGACTGCATTGAATCTGTATAAAGCTCTAGGGAGTATTACCATTTTGATAATGTTAATCCTTCCGATCCATGAGCAGGGAATGTGTCTCCCATTTCCTCAGGTCTTCTTTTATTTCCTGAAGTAACGTTTTGTAGTTTTCTTTGTAGAGATCCTTTACATCCTTTGTCAAACTATTCCTAGGTATTTGATTTTCTTTGGTGCAATTGTGAATGGGATAGTTTCTTTAATGTCCTTTTCTTCTCTTTCGCTGTTTGCATACAGGAAGGCCATTGACTTTTTGGGTGTTGATTTTGTACCCTGTTACTCTACTATAGGAATGTATTATTTCTAGGAGCCTCTTGGTAGAGAGTTTCGGGTTTTCCAGATATAATATCATGTCATCTGCAAATAGTGACAACTTGGCTTCTTTCCTTCCTATCTGGATGCCCTTAATGTCTTTTTTCTTCCCTGATTGCTATGGCAAGTACTTCCAATACTATATTGAATAGAAGTGGTGAGAGTGGGAAGCCTTGTCTTGTCCCTGATCTTAAGGGGATGGCTTTCAGTTTTTCCCCATTGAGAATGATGCTCGCTGTGGGCTTGTAGTAGATGGCCTGGATTATCTTGAGGAAGGTTCCTTCAATCCCCATTTTTTGGAGAGCTTTTATCATGAACGGGTGTTGAATCTTGTCAAATGTCTTCTCTGCATCTATTGATATGATCATATGGTTTTTATTTTTCTTTGTGTTGATATGATGTATTATGTTGATTGACTTACGGATGTTGAACCATCCTTGCATTCCCGGGATGAATCCCACTTGGTCATGGTGTATAATCTTTTTGATGACTCTTTGGATTTTATTTGCTAGTATTTTGTTGAAGATCTTAGCATCATCAGGGAGATTGGTCTGTAGTTTTCCTTTTTTGTGGCATCTTTGTCTGCTTTGGGTATCAGGGTGATATGTGCCTCGTAAAAGCTATTTGGGAGCCTTTCTGTTTCTTCAATTTGCCGGAAGAGCTTAAAAAAGAATTGGGAGTAGGTCCTCTTTAAAGGTTTTGTAGAATTCACTGGTGAATCCATCTGGACCTGGGCTTTTGTGTTTGGGGAGACTTTTGATTACCGATTCTATTTCCTCGATGGAGATAGGTTTGTTGAGGTATTCCAAATCTTCTTGTTGCAGACATGGGAAGCTATAGGAAATCAGGAATTTGTCCATTTCTTCTAGGTTCTCTTGTTTCGTGGCATACAGGCTCTCATAGTAATCTATGATGATCTTTTGAATTTCTGTGTTTTCTGTTGTGATGTCCCCGTTTTCATTTCTGATTCTATTTATATGGGTTCTCTCTTTTTCCTTTTCTTGCAAGTCTTGCAAGTGGTTTGTCAATCTTGTTTTTTTTTTTTCAAAGAACCAGCTTTTTGGTTTTGCTGATCTTCTGGATTGTTTTTTTGACATTCCATCTCATTGATTTCTGCTCTAAGTTTTATTATTTCTTTCTTTCTGCTTGGGTTGGGCTCCTTTTTGTTGATCACTCTCTAAGATCTTAAGTTGTGAAGTCAGACTCTTTATGATGGCCTTTTCCTTCTTTTCGGATGAATGCTTGAAGAGCTATGAACTGCCTCTTAACACTGCTTTTGCTGTATCCCACAAGATCTGGTAATTCGTGTGTTAAGTCTCATTTGTTTCCAGGAATCTTTGGATTTCCTCTTTGATTTCTTTTATGACTTGCTGGTTGTTCAGCAGTGAGCTGTTTAGTTTCCAGGTACTTGGTATTGGTCTCCGTTTTTGTGTACAATTAACTTCTATTTTCAGTGCATCATGGTCTGAAAATATAGTTGGCACAATTTCTATCTTCTTGTTGTTATGGAGGTATGATTTACGGCTCAGCATGTGATCTATTTTTGGAGTATGTTCCATGTGCACTGGAGAAGAAAGTTTATTCACCTTTTTTGGGGATGAAATGCCCTGTATATGTCTATCTACCAGCCCTCTTTCCTCCATCTCTTCTTTTAGGGCCAGTATTTCCTTGGTAAGTTTCAATGTTGTTGATCTATCCAGGGTTGATAGAGCAGTGTTGATGTCTCCAACTACAATTGTGTTGCTGTCAATGTCTTCTTTGAAGTCTACTAGCAGTTGTTTTAGGTATTTTGCTGGCCCCTCGTTGGGTGCATATATGTTTAGTAGCGTGATTTCTTCCTGATATATGAATCCCTTGACTATTAAGAAGTGACCTTCAGTGTCCCTCCTGACCTTCTTCAGCCTGAAGTCTATGTTGTCAGATACCAGTATGGCTACCTCAGCCTTTTTGGATGGGTTGTTTGAGTGAAAGATTGTTTTCCAGCCTTTTATTTTGAGCCTGTCTTTGCTCCGATTGTTCAGTTGTGTTTCTTGAAGGCAGTAGAATGTCGGATTCAATTTTTTTGATCCATTTTGCCACTCTGTGTCTCTTAACTGGCGCATTTTGATCATTGATATTTAGAGAGATTATTGTCATGGGTTTTTGTACCATCTTTCTGAATAGGTTGGTTGTTCTTTTGGGTTATGTCTCGTCTTATAGTAGATCATTCAGTCCTTCTTTTTAAGGTTGGTTTTGATTTTACAAAGTTCCTAAGCTGTTGTTTATCCAAGAAGTTGTATATCTGTCCTTCAAATCTGAGTGAGAGTTTAGCTGGATAAAGAATTCTTGCTGAGGCATTCATTTCATTAAGTTTTTTTTTACATATCCCACCACTGCCTTCGGGCTTGGAGGATGTCTTCTGAGAAGTCTGCTGAAAGTCGAATGGATGCTCCTTTGTATACAATTTCCTTCTTTGATCTTGCTGCCTGAAGAATTATGTCTCTGTCTATGGCATCCATTACTTTGACTAGGATGTGTCTTGGGTTCTTTATACTGGGGTCTCTTCTTGCTGGTACGCATTAGGCTTCTTGGATCTGGATGTCTTAGTCCTTTAACTCAGGGAACTTTTCAGCCAGGATGTTTTTAATTGTTTTAATTTCCTTGGGGTTACTTTACTGTCTCTCTGGGACTCGATGATTCTTATTTTGTTCCACCTGGCTTCATCCCATTGTTCTCTGTTCTGTTGCTGATCCATTTTCTTGTCTTTTTCCATCTTATGTAGATCTCTGAGTGCTTTATGCAGCTCATCTTCAGTCTCACTGATTTCTCTCTTCCGCTGCTGTCATCCTACTGTTGAGAGCCCCGATTGTTTTTCATTTTGTCTACTGAGTTTTTAAGCAATGATATTTCTATTTGCATGTTTCTCATTTCTTCTCTCATTTCCTCCCGTAGTTTATTGACTGCCCTTTCAACTGCTTCGTTTTTGTTCTCCTGTATTTTCTTGGACATCTGCTCAATTTTTTTCGTTGAGCTCCTTAAACATCCTACCAATTTCTTCTCTTATTTCATTGTCAGAGAGATCATGCACATCTGTATTCTTTTTGAGTCTTCAGGGTCGATTCCTTCATCTGTTCTTCGAGCTGGGGATCTGCGTTGTTTCCCCCATGGTGTTGTGGTGTTCAGGGATAGATTCCTCTAGTGTACTGTTTATTTTTTCTTGAGGGTATTACCTTTCCTTGGTGTTGAATTTCCTAGTGTTTGTATTAATAAGCGGCCGCTGTGTGCAGCCTGCCAGCCAGCCACACACCCCAGGGAGGCTACCTGAGGCGGAGTCAGGCTGGTGTGAGAGTTCAAAATGACTGTTTATTTCCCCGCTTCCGCTCGGACTTCTGGGGGTTGTAGTTCCACTTTCTGCCGAGACCTGGGGCTCTACC
>JAJIBD010001240.1:0-16073 GCA_021461705.1 Cryptotis parvus
AGGGGAAACAAAAAAGAGTTTCCAAAGCTAGTACTTTAATGATGCGGGAAGCGTCGGAAGAGGCTTATTCCTCGCGAAAAAGTTCTAACTTTTTAGAGCATGCTTGATGTGGCCTTTGCTGACCTCTTCTATCATACAGGTTCCTCCTTTCTATCTTTCAGGTTTCCCCTTGAGCATCATTTCACTAGGAACACCTGCCTGCACGGGCCAAGATTCAGTCAGTCCCTCTGTCACTACATTGTTCTGTCATGGATTCTAACAGTACAGTCTCTCAATTCACTCACCTCTGCTTACCTTGTCCCCAGCTTCTATTTCTTTTTCTTGTGTTAACAAAGCATCTCTCTTGTGAACTTCCCTTTTTTCTTATTAATTTTTTTATTTTTACAATTATACGGATATACAATTAAAAGTTCATATTTGGGTTTTGGTCATACAGTGTTCCAGCACCCATCCCGCCACCAGTGCCCATCTCCCACCACCAACGTCCCCGGTTCCTCCCCCTCCCCCAGCCCTCCTCCATGGCAGGTTCTTTATTTCTTTCCCTTTCTCTCTCTTTCTCTTTTCCTTCCCCTCCAGACTATGGATTACAGAACATACATTAAAAGGTCGTCATGTGTATCCTTTTTGCCTCTATTTAATGCTCAGTTCTAGGTTGGCATTAGTACCCTTGACAATTGTTAGCACACTGTTCCATTTTCTGTCTTACCTAGCCTCTGACTCCCACACGTTTCGTGATAATTTCCACCTTTGACAAGACCTCCTAATCTATGTTTCACTTGACCTTGGATATTGGTATCATAATATGTACATATGTATTTATGCCATGCAAATAAATGCAGTCATTCTGTATCTGTCTCTCTCCTTCTGGCTAATTTCGCTCAACATAATCTTCTCCATGTCCATCCATTTATAGGCAAATTTTATAACTTCATTTTTCCTAACAGCTGCATAGTATTCCATTGTGTAGATGTACCAAAGCTTCTTTATCCAGTCATCGATTTTGGGGCACTCTGGTTGCTTCCAGATTCTGGCTATTGTGAATAATGCTGCTATGAACATAAAAGTAGGGATGGTGTTTCCGCTATGTATTTTTGGTTTCCCAGAGTAGATTCCCAGGAGTGGTATGGCTGGGTCAAATGGGAGTTCAATTTCTAGTCTTTGGAGGAATGTCCATATTGTTTTCCAGAAAGGCTGTACCAGCCGGCATTCCCACCAACAATGGATGAAGTGTCCCCTTTTCCCCACATCCACGCCAGCACTTGTTGTTCTTGCTCTTTTGAATATGTGCCAGTCTCTGTGGTGTAAAGTGGTATCTCACTGTTGTTTTGATTTGCATCTCTCTGATGATTAGTGATGATGAGCATTTTTCCATGTTTTTTTGGCCATTCGAATTTCTTCCTTGCTGAAGTTTCTGTTCATTTCTTCTCCCCATTTCTTGATGGGGTTGTTTTGTTTTCTTCTTGTAAAGTTCTACCAGTGCCTGATATATCCTGGATATTAACCCCTTATCAGACGGGTATTGGGTGAATATTCTTTCCCATTCTGTGGACTGCTTTTGTATCTTAGTCACTGTTCCTTTTGAGGTGCAGAAGATTTTTAGTTTCATGTAGTCCCATATGTTTATCTTTTCTTCTAGTTGCTTTTGTTAGTGATGTTTCACCTTTGAAGATGCCTTTAGCTTCAATGTCGTGGAGGGTTTTCCCTATATTTTCTTCAATGTACTTTATGGATTCAAGTCTGATATTTGAGATCTTTAATCCATTTTGATCTGATTTTTGTGCATGGTGTTAGACACAGGTCCAAATTCATTTTTTACATGTCGCTGCCCAGTTTTCCCAACACCACTTGTTGAAGAGGCTTTCCTTACTCCATTTTAGGCTACGTTGCACCTTTATCAAAGATTAAATGATCATGTGTCTGAGGTTGGGTGTCAGAAAACTCAATTCTATTCGTTCCTAAAAAGAGGTCTAAAGCAAAGCTGCTAAGCTAAGCCCCAGTGGGAATCGAGACTGGGCATGTCCCCTGAGAGCTCCTGGGATATAGTAAGACAAAGAAAGGGCCTGAAGGAAGACTCACCCCAGAGTCAACCTATAACAGAATCCTGCTGAAGGCACCAGAAGAGGAAGGAGAGGAAAATTAGAGAAATTATTACTTGACATCTGGGCCGACTCTCAAACCAGTCTCGTCCCTGGACTCTTTGCTTAAAATCGTGTGCACAAAATAGAAATATTTTCTATTTTCCCCAAGTTCTTGAAAGTTTGGGGTTTTTGTCACTCCCCTCTGTGATTTAACAGCTCTTATATGCTGAGCCTCTTAGGCTCAGATACTGTTCCTGTGCTGTGTTTCACAGGTCTGTAACACTGCATTCAAATAAAGGTCTAAGGGAACAGGGGTGGGTGGTGAGGGCCTCTAAATCCTAAATCACTGCTTCCATATATAAAAATTCTAGTTTCAGTTCTGAGATAGCTGATGGCAGAGCCTACATTTAAACCTATGGTTCCTTGTTCAAAACCTTTGGGTTTTTTTTTTTTACCTTTGGGTTTTTATCTATAAAATGGAGAGATTAAAATCTATTTTGAAGTTTGACAGGAAAATGATAGCAGGACCGTGGCTAGCCCCCCCTGCTGCCCTGGCACCTGGGCTGCTACTGGGCAAGTTTAGGTCACAAAACCCAAAATTGGGGCCTGTGAGTCCACTCTCCTGAGCAGACAGGCACCGACTCAGTACAGCCGTCAAACACAAACACATGAGGCCAGTGTTCATTTGGAAGAAGATTCAGGGGACTAATCTAATATTAGTCCTAAGATTCAGGAAGATTCAGGAGGATTCAAGGAGCCAAGGCCCTGGAAGCACACAAAACTCTGGAAGCCACCTTCCAGCACAGGGAGTTGACCTAGAACCAGTGTATGCTTGAATAAAATCAGCAGCAGCAGCAGCAGCAGCAGCCCAAGGCAGAGGTGCTTGTCTGAGCTTAGCTCCAAGAATGGGAAACGTTGCAGCTAAAAGACAAAGAACTGACCTGAGAGAATCTGGGGAGGGAAGGGAAGTTGTTGGAAGAAGTCTTGGACGTGCTGAAGAGCAGCAACTAGAACATCACCACAGAAGTTTGGCAAGACAGGCCACGAGAGAGACTTCAAGGTGTCCTGAAAAGACAGCTGCCCGCCCCAGACCCCAAGGACATATGTGGGTGAGTGGGTGGGGCCCAGGCATTTGCAGACTTGTTTCTGATTGGGAATGATACAACAGGTGCTTCTTAGGAAGAAAATTCCTGGCCTCTTCCAGCACAACCACAAATGCTGGCCTCTAATCTGACCGGGATCAGAAGCACCCCTAATTTAGTGACCGCTTCCACCCACCGAAGAGCTCTCAGCTCGAGTCAGTCACTCGAGAAGTTTCCATCACTCAGAGGAGCTGAGCAAGCCACAGTCCCCTAGGACAACTAGGTCGGCCCCTGAGTAGCATGACAGACCCAGCCAGCCAAATCAGGCCTGCTGCTTGTTCTGCAAATAAACATTTATTGGAAAACACATGCACGCACTTCTCAGATGAGGAACTATTTATCTCACTACTCTTCAGAATCTGTATGGCTTCAAAAAATCGTGGAAAATTCTCTGAACTCTGAAAGAAACATCATGACTGAGAGTGATCATTCATTTCTGCAAATAAAGTTTTTGTTTTTATTTGACTCCCAACTTTCTCTGCTAATGAAAAAATGCAAAATAGTGGATAATAAAGGCATTTATGTGTGTTTGGGGACCTTGTTCTATGATGGGTTAAGCAGTAAATTTTTCTTCCTAATTGTGTTTTGCCGTGAATGGCACCAAAATGAGTTTGAAATGTCTGAGCATATGTTGACTAAGTAATAGAGAAGATAATCATTGTTCTAGGCAGAAATAGAAACCATTTTTTAAAATGTTTTAAGAATTTACTGCATGTAATCCACAAAGGGGATAACCTACAAAGCAAGTGGCCAGTTAAGTACAGGTAGTTTTTTGTTCCACTGCATGTGATTTTTTTAACATAACATTATAACTTTTTACTTTGCAATACTTAGAAACAAACTACCTACTTTAGCTAGTGAAACATTAACTCTAAAAATTTTACCATATGAATAATCTTCTTAAAATAGTACATGTGTGGCTGAAGCATTATTCATTCTTTTCATAAGATAATGCTGCCTAAATTCTGTAAATGAACTGTATTAAAAAATTGTTATGCATTTCCCACCCTTCATGTTCTTAGCTATTCAGTATTTAAAGGCCAAATGGAACGTGTCAAATATATTTGGGACATTCTTAGGGAAAAGTAAGTTAGCTAAACTTGGTAAAGTAGTCAGCCCTGGTACACTTCTCATACAGCTACCAACAGTAATTTGCATATTGATATGTCATTCCTGAAAGACTTTTTTTTTTCAGTTTGTAGCAGTCCCAGGAATATAAAGTATTTCACTCATTGTACTATAATGAGTTTTCTTAACCAAATAATTTAAAACACCAAAAAAATTTTGTCATTATAGCACTGATTACTCTGGGGTAAATGTAAATGTCTAATAACAGCATATCTGTAGTTTCAAATTTGTTTCACAGATTATTCTGTAGAAAAACAATATAATTATAATTATTATAAGTAAACAGAATTATCTCAGATGTCTATGTAAGTTTTTATAAAGAGAGAAAGAAGGGAGGATGAAGAAGTTCACCAATAATTATTAGAGTCATAAGATGATAGATCAGCTTGTCTTATCATTCTCACCTGTATTATTACAGTCCTTTGTTCATATGTAGTAAATGACTTTCATTTCAATAGCAATATCCTTATTCACCACCAGGAAAGTAAAGAGGAGAGGATTTATTTTCCTAGAAAAAAATTCTCTCTTATGTATCTTTGGTTCTTCTGTCTTTTCACCTTAAGCTTTTGGCTTAAAATTTCTGATCTGCAGTTGGATATACCAGTTAGGAAGCTGTTACAATAGTCTGATTGAGAAGTGCTAACACTGAATCAAGACAGTGTGTGCCAAAGTGTGTGTGTGTGTGTGTGTGTGTGTGTGTGATACGATTGACCAGGAGATTCAACAAGTCCACACAGCCACACAGCTCACATGTATTCTCAATCTAAAGCAGTCTTCCATTCTTTACTTGACCAGATAATCCCATAATTCAAACTTCCATTCAAACACCTTGTCCTCTCTAAAATCCATCTTGTTCCATAACTTGGAATAGTTTAACCAGCTTTTTTTTTTACTTTTTTACCATTTAATTTTATTTTTATTTATTTCTTATTTTTTTTTAATTTTTATTATACCACCGTGAAACATACAATTACAAAGGTGTTCATAATTGGCTCTTGGTAATACAGTATTCCAGCACCCATCCCTCCACCAGTGCCCCATTTCCACCACCAATGTACCCCCCCCCCTCCCCCCCCCCCGGCCGCCTTAATAGCAGGTACCCCAGTTTCCTCTCTTCTCTCTCTCTATCTCTCTCTCTGTCTCTGCATCTCTCTCCCCTCTTATTTTACACATTGTAGCTAGCCCTGCAGATATTTAGAGTTTATCACTTAAGTCTCTTTGTGTATATTCAGTGGTGAGTTTTAATCTGCCATTACCATTTCCCATATTTAGTAAAACACTGAGTTTAACCAGCTTTAATTTTAACTTTTTAATTTTAATTTTAAAAGTTTCCCAGAAGTTCATTGTTAATATATTTTTTATTTATGTATTTTAAAATGTGTGGAATTCAAGTGGGTTAGCTTCCCAGTTCTATATGCATTTAACATTCACCATACCCACCACCAAAGTTCCATTGACAGTCCACAACCCAAAAACTCTCATACTCTCCACCTCACCTCCCCATCTTCTCTTATAAACACCATAGTTTTCACCAAACCAAGAAGTTCATTTTGTTACTTTTGCAAATTAATTTGCCTTTGTATTTTATATTCCTTAAAGGAATAAAAGCATTGGGTAACATTTTTCACTTTCTTAACATAATCACCTCAAGGACCTCCATTTTATACCAAAGGGCACCATTTCATCTTTTTTAATGACAAAATAGTGTTCCACTGAGATAATATACCACAGCTTCTTTATCCAGTCTTGTGTTGATGGGCGCTTACATTGATTCTGTGTTTGAGCTGTTGTGAATAATTCTGCTACGAACAGAAGATTGCAAGGGTGTTAATATCCTCTAGATAAATGCCTGAAAGTGGTATCGCGGATCATAATGAATTTTCATTTTTATATATAAGGAATCAGCATACCAATTTCTTGTTTTATTTTTTATATTTTTATATTAATTTCTTTTTAATTGAGAATTCTGTGGTTTACAGTACTATTAATTCCATTCTTTTAGAGGCTGAACCAATCTTTATTTCATCAACAGTGCACCAGAGTTGCTTTTTTTCTGCATCCCAACCAAAACTTCTTATTTCCAATCTTTTTTATTTGGCTATCCTGACAGGTGTTAAGCATTAGCTCACCACACCATGATTCTATTGTATTTTCTGATGTCAATTGATGTATAGCATTTTTTCATGTGTCTGTCATCCACCTTTATGACTTTTTATGGAGCAGTGTCTGATCAGATTTTGTCCATTTTTTTAATTGAGTTGCTTTTTGTTACTGTCGTTATTGATGTGTGTAAATTATTTTATGTATTTTGGAAATTAACCCTTGTCAGATGTATACTAGCAAATGTCTTATCTCAATTGCTATGATGTCTTTTTCCATAGTAGTTGCTCTTGCTTTTAATTTAATCTAACCTGGACCTCCCACATGAAAAGGCCATTGAATCACCTCCCCAGTATTTAAAATAGAATTTGTTTTCACTGATATCAGCTTGTCATCATTTAAATATACCAGTTCTGTCATTTTCTCCCTACATTTTTGTGATTTATTAATGTTTCTGTAAATAAAATAAATGATAGAGGGCTGAGGATACAGTGGACAAGATTAAAAAACCACTAAGTTGCTTGGTAGTTGGGAAGAGAGAGGAAAGTAAAGTGCAATGATGGAGGGTTGGAGAGCTCCATGCATCCTCTCAGCCTCATATAAATTCACACATGCACCTATAACGTTTCATATACTGGAAACCAGGTGTTCACACTTAATTCTTCTAACTCCACCAAACTTATTACCTGTTTTTCCTTCATATTTTTCTATTTCCTGCTCCGAAAGTGAGAAGATTGATACCCATTAACTTAAACTTATTTAATCACTTATTTAACCACTTTCTTGATGTATTCAGGTGTTTAAAACTACCTCCTTCCCCATATAACTGTCCTCTTGGGACAGCAATAAATGCTGGATTTAGAGATGACTACAAGAGTATGCTACCACACGGCAGAGCCTGGCAAGCTACCCGTGTTGTATTTGATATGCCAAATACCAGTAATAATTATAGACCTCATTCCCATGACCTGATGGAATGGTTTGAGGCTCTTTATGTTCCTGGAGCAAGCAGGTGCCCTTGGGCTCTACTTGCATGAGACAGGACATATAGAGATTTTACTGGTGCCCGCTCGAGCAAATCAATGATGAACGGGAAGACAGTGACAGTGAAAGGAAAATAAATATTGGTAGAATTTTTAGTATTGGAGTATTCTAATACCTTGAAGGTTTTTGGCCAAATCCTTAATTTGTTAAAATAGTTGAAACTTGTTTAAGAAAGACATTTCTATTAACCAGACCAGTGATCAATATAATCATTTTCCTTTAGATAAATTATATTACTGCTTAGGGCTTTATTCTGAATATGTGCTCAGGGATCACCCTGGTTGTACTAAAGGAATATATACAGTACCAGGGTTGAAACCAGGATCAGTCACATGCAAGGCAAGTATGTTAATCCTGAACTACCTCTCCAGATACAAGAAGATATATTCATTTTCATTATTAGACATAAACATGTTATCCTCACACTCACAGTCCTTCCTATGAGAGTCTTCTATAGTCCTATCCATTCCCCTGTTGCACAAGAAAATCAAATTAATGTTCTTAAAGAAAAATTTCCTGATTAAATTTTTGTTACTGGAAAATGTCTCCTGGAACAATAAGTATAATAGTAACAACAAAGGGAATACAAGGAAAGTATGGAGTAAAAAAGAGAAACATGAAAAATTAAGATTGTGGAAAGATAAAAACATAAAGGTAGAAAAAAGGGAAAGTGGATAAAGGAAATCTAGGAGAGAAGTTGTGGAATAAAGAGGCTAAACAGGAAGATATAATGGTGAGATGTCACACAGAAGAATTTGATCTGTCCACCAAATCCCATGGTAAAAGGACTTTAATCCTGAAGTCAAAATAGTTATGCCAAAGTGAACATATATATACAACATATTATGTATGCATATATATTATCTGTATTATGGATTCACCACCAGGATCTCACCATTCTACAAAGAAGTGATCATTGATGTCAAAAGAGGGGTTCGACAGGGTGATACCATTTCACCAAAACTCTTCAGCGCCACCCTCGAGAACATCATGCGACAATTAGAATGGGAAGGAATGGGAGTGAAGATAGATGGTCGGCAACTACACCACCTCCGCTCGCTGATGACATTGTTCTAATAACACCAAACATTAGCCAAGCGGCACAAATGCTGGCTGACTTCTACCGAGAATGTGGAAAGATAGGCCTACAGCTTAATCTAAAGAAAACCATGTTTATGAAAAATGAACTAGTTCCAGAGGCCCCATTCACTCTCAATGGAACAGACATCTCTGAATGCAGCAGTTATGTGTACCTAGGTCGAGAAATCAGCATGATGAACGACCTAAAACCTGAGCTGCACAGGGAGGAAGAGAGCGGCATGGAATGCCTTCAAAGGCATCGAAGAAATAGCTAAAGGACAAAGAACCTCCGGCTCTGGACACATCTCTTTGACTCCACCATTCTCCCTGCATTAACATACGCCTCAGAGACCTGGGCCCTACAGGATGAGAATGCTATTCGGGTCTCCCAGGGAGGAAATATCACGCCTCACTCAAGTGAGAGAAGGAATCCAGAGTTCTGACCTCCGTCGTTATTCCAGAATCAGGGATGCTGTCTCGTTTGCCAAGGCATCAAAAATCAGATGGGCTGGACATGTAATGTGATTTGGAGACAACCGCTGGACTAGAGCCGTTACCGACTGGATCCCACGGGATGTCAAAAGATCACGTGGCCGCCCACCTACAAGATGGTCAGACTTCCTTGTGAAGACCCTGAAGGAACGGTTTGAGGCTCTTCATATTCCTGAATCAACCAGATGCCATTGGGCTACATTGGCACGTGATAGGGTCCAATGGAAATGTTACTGGCGCCTGCTCGAGCAAATAGATGAATAACATGATTCTAGTAATCAAGTGATATATTATCTGTTCCAAGATCATTCACATTCCTAAGTAATGAAGAAACTGTTGATCATATACTTCTTTAGCACACAATTGAATAAAACTGGTAGTTAACACCAAGGAGCTTAATACAGTTCACTGTATCACTGTATCACTGTCTTCCCATTGTTCATCGATTTGCTCGAGCGGGCCCCAGTAACATCTCCATATGTCCTGTCTCATGCTAGTAGAGCCCAAGGGCATCTGCTTGCTCCATGAACATAAAGAGCCACAATCCATTCCGGAATGAGGTCTATAATTGTTCCTGGTATTTGGCATATCAAATACAACACGGGTAGCTTGCCAGGCTCTGCCGTGCAAGTAGCATACTCTTGCAGTCATCTCAAAGTCCAGCATTTATTGATGAAACGGACTGTGATAGGCTGGTCTGCTGGGTGGAGTTCTGACGAGAGACAAGTCTGGATGTGGAAAATGGAGGCCCTCAAGGAGTGGGGGGGTCGTCTGGCTTGTTGCAAGGCTCTGCTGGGCTGGCAGGCCAGGGCTAGAACCCGCCATCTCTCCTGGGCTCCTTGTGAACTGTAATACAGTTAACTTTTGATTTTTGTCAATAAATGTGCTTCCTGACACCTCCTAAAATTCCTATTTTGAGAGTTACTTTTTAGAAGCCACATAACAACATCTGTAGAATGATGAGAAGGTTCTAACTTGATCAAAACTTTATCTTAATATTGATATTGTTTGTGTAAGTAGAACACATAACATTTAATATCATGGGATTTTGAAGCACTAATAAAAATTAATTACTAAAATACATAGTCCATAATTCATGATATCAATACATTGAACTTCATCCTTAACTAAGCTACCATCCAGAAACATGTCTTATCTAGAGCTGTGGTCTTGTCAAACCAAGGCATTAAACCATTGTCTTTTAAGCAGTTTATAGTCAAAAAAAAGTAAACCAATTCAAAATTCTTTTATACTGTGCCTAAGATTATCAGATTTCCAAAAGTTACTCTTTAAACATGAAAGAACTTAAGGCAAAGTTTTTAAAGAGCTTTAGGTAAATTTCCTAAACTCAAAGTTTTAGAGAAAAATACTGCTCTTTTCAGAATAATTCTATGAAAAGTTCATTTATGGTTTGGTTTAATTAGATTTTTTTTTAGCTTAAGTAAAATTTTCTGTATACTTCCTTTCTGTATACTTGCAGATGCTATTTAGAATGACAGTAGAGAGCATTGATAACCTTCCCTATATGCATTTGTCTTTCCTCCTAAAATATTTCTGATTTTGTTTGACTCCTTAGTCAAGTTGCTTCCTCTTTGCTGTTAGCGTGCACATTGCTCTATCTTCTGTTGTGGAAATGAAATTATGTGGTGTCCATTGGTCCAATTTTCATGAAGAAAATGGACCCTTTTCTTTTGATGTGAACAAGAACGATTGTTACACCATATAGTGCCATTAAGTATTTTGAAACTATAAGATAGTACAATCTAAATTCAGTGCTACAATGAACACAACAGAGCAAAACTGTGAGAAGAATTTGGATCCTTGGTGACATCACTGAATCACTTGATTCCTAGTCTGACCAAAGCAAACCCTACTTTTGAACTCTGTGAAGTGACATAATTATTTATTTATTATATATTTCTTTATTGAATCATCAGGCTTTTGTGTTTGTAGCAGAAAGCATCCTAATTGGAAAAAAAACCATGTCTAAACTTTGATCTGAAAATAAAAAATTCAGTCAGATTGCTATGCTAGGGAAAGCACTTTTAAAGCTAGAATCAAGAGTTATAATTTCTTCTCAGCTTCCCTACAGAAAGAAATATTAAAATACTACAAACATTGGAGAATTTTGACAAGGTTTTTTTTCTGTTGAAACAACTTTCAAACTTAGATGTGGGTTCTGTTCTTTCTTTGCTGGTATAGGCTTAATAATATTAACTTGCAAAGTTAAATTCATTAATTCCAGGACAGATGAAATGATACTGAATTCAGCCTATAAGAGGCTAGTGGATTCTAATGTTCATTGAAAGCAACCTACCTATCAGTCACAAGTTTTAACAACGGTGGAAATTAAAATATCAAACTGAATTAAGTGCCCAGAGAGATATATATGAAGAAAGGAGACTAAGAGACAGTAGAGAGGTCCTGAGAGAGGACCTGAAGAGAGAAATGGGTAAGATAGAGCAAACTGATGCTCCCTACCAGTCTGAGGAAACAATATGGGGCTCTTTTTTATGAGATGGAGCTACTTATTTTCACCACCATTTGGGCACATATTTTGGACTTGGATGTATATTTTAGAATTGTTTACTTATTTTTCAATTTTATTTTCATACATATTTCTTAATCATTTACTTTCTAATAATCAAACCTACCCTTTCTCCCTCAGGCAACTTTATTCCTCTAATTCCATAATCCTGGTGGTATTATTACTTTCAAGAAATGAGTTATTTCTGTACATGAGACTATTTGCTTTGATTCTTTCTCCAGAGGATAACAAGTTCACAGGATACTCACATTTTCCTTTTGAGTTGTTATGGACTTCCACTGTGTCTGGCAATGTGATTCACTGTGTGTGTCTGATTTACCAATCAGCATAGGGTTCTTATGTAGATGGCATCCAAAATGCCACCAGCTCATCATGGCTTACAGGATCTAACTACATAGTTTTATGGAACAGTGCAGTGTTATGGACTCTGCTCTGGAGACGCTACAGGGTGAATCTATTCACTAACAACATACAGAACATTGCTCAGGTCCCTTCACCACTGCCTCCTGCTTCTCTATTACTTATATTTTTTAAAAAGGGGGGGGGACATCGATTGAGCCAACAGAGACTCTAAAGTTATTTCCAGTTTTAAAACTCCCCAACCCTCAAGGTCAGAAAGATAATACAACAGATAAAGCACTATGGTCCCCTGAGTCCACCGAGAGTGATCGCTAAGCACAGAGCCAGAAGTAAGCCCTGATCACTGCTGATTGTGGCCCTGAAATAAAAAAAAAACACACACATAGCAAAACTCAACTCTGTAGCTCTCACGTAGATCTCTTTGTTATGCCTAAGATGACCCATGAGTTTTGCTATTTGCTACTTTAGTTTGAAAGTGTCTTTTAAAAATGTATGTAGAAAATGATACTCTTTTAAATTAAACTTTTGATAAAAAAATTAACAGATTATAGCAAATCTTTAGTGGCGCTTTTGGGAGTCTAACAGCAATAACCTCCCATAAACTTTGACATTTCCCTGAATTACATAAATTATTTGTAACATTTTACTGGTTAATATTTATATGCCTAAATGATGACACCTCAAAGCTATAAAAAATGAAACAGATAGCTTAAACTCCAGTACAGTACTTTGTAATTCAGCTCCACTAAAGAAACTTTCATTAAGGTGCTAGGAAGGAGCTATTCAGCCACTGCCAAGGCTAAATTATATTTTTTGCTAGCTGTCACATATTTGTTTGTGTAATAGTCCTGCATGGTATAATAAAGTTACCTGGGTATTTAATGCTTACTATACAAGACACTGTGTTATGTTTACTATAAACATTCTTTATGTAATTAATTCTCACTTGCATCACTTGTCTTCCCATTGTTCATCGATTTTCTCAAGGGAGCACCAGTAACATCTCCATACCTCCTGTTGCAAGCAAGTGTAGCCCAAGGAATCTGTTTGCTCCAGGAACAGGAAGAGCCTCAAACCATTCCTTCAGGACATGGGAATGAGGTTCATAATTGTTACTGGCTTATGGCATATCAAATAAAACATGGGTAGCTTGCCAGGCTCTGCCATGTAGGTGGTATACTCTCAGTATAAGGCTCTCATCTCAAGCATTTATTGATGAAACTCAATGGGGAAAGATCGGGTTTTCTCTTGGGTGGAGCTCTAAGGAGCTGTGGAGTCTGGATGTTGAGAATGACTGACCTCATGGAGTGGGGGTTCCTCTGGCTTCTTGCTAGGCTCACTGGGATGACAAGCCAGGGCTAGACCCTGCCTAGAACTGTCTAGAGTGTATAAATGTGAAAGATCCTGGGAAGGACCTGATCCTAATATCCAGTACTAAGACAGTCGCATCGGCAACCCCGGAAGAGAGACAATCCAGACCCAACCACTCCAGACCCACAGCTGTGCTGCTCGGCCCCACGTGGAAGCAACTCATGGAGCTTTGGTGGTAGTAAAGGGCTGGGCCAGCATCTGGCCGAGTCTAACATAGCTCCAGGGGTTCACTCACACATGTGGGGAGGGGCCACGCTGGCTGGACTTGGAGTGGGGATTTGGGCCCCCTCCTCCATTCCTCCACCTCCACCTCCAACCCCGGGAGAGAGACACACCAGATCCACAGCTCCATTGGCAACCATGGAAGAAAGATGTACAAACCCAATTAATTCTCACAGTTCTTTTATGAAATTAAATCTAACTTAAGATCTAGAGAAATGTAGCTTTACCAGCAACAATAACTGGTAAGTAATGGAGTCAGAAACTGAACCTAAGATCCAGAAGCCTATTCCTTCATTCTTTTAACCCTAGTGTGTCCAGCAACACTGATCACTCTTTGTGTCTTACATAGAAAATGAAACTTTTCACTCAATATTTCTCTTTCCCTTGAGTAACACCTCACTTTGAACCCCTCCCCCTTTGGCTCTAGACAAATCACCACCTCTCAAGAGACATGCTCAGATGGGATCTTCCTCATATCAGTGTTTTCAAGCTATGTAACAGAGATAATTGGCAATAATGTGACTTGATTTTAGTCATCAAAAGTCCTAACTCATTTTTCTCTTCTTGACTATGGACAACATTTGCTCCCTGAGGGTCACCTTTCCCTCTCCTCCACCACAGTTACTCCAATTCAGATGACCTACTCCCTCCTTCAATTGTGTTGGCATCAACCTTCTAAGTGTGCTTTTGAACATTTACATTTTTACTGATCCTTGAGAAATAAACAAAAATTGGTGCCACTGCCCTACCTCACTCCCCTTCTGTCTTATATTGAGTGTCCTGGAAACAGACTCTGAGTTGGAGAATTGTGGTCAGAGAGTAGTTCCGGAAATAGTTTCAGGAGATACACCTGCAGAGAAATGGTAAAGGAAGGACTCCGGGAGGGGTAACCCTAAAGAGGGCCTAGAATCAGAAGTACAGATGTATTCCATCCCATCAAACTGGTGGCTTAATATGTGTCATCAGCTTAATTATCTATTCCTCTTCTACAAAATGATTTTTTAAGGTTTTAAAGTGAAGCCTGAAATATGACTGTGGAGAATTTAAAAGATCCTGAGCTCCTTCTCCTGGGAACTAAATGGAACAAAGAGAAATTATAAAATATGAAATTTCTAAAAATAATAAAATGAAGCTGGGTAATTTGAGTGAAAGGTAGTCAAATCTATCTAGAATATATTTCTGATTCTTTATTAGACTACATAATTTAATGATATTCTATTTAATCTTCAATGTTATATCCTAAACAACCTTCCTATATAAGGCCTATTTTATACAAGAAAAGGATGGGGAGAGAGACAGAAAAAGAAAGAGATGGCATACTATATTGCAAATTCAGAAACATATTTAATATATAAAAGAAATTATGCAGCTTCATCCCTTGTTTTCTAAAAATAGGCAGGGCTTATTATTAAACTATTAATAAGAATATTTCTTATTCTTTATTTTTACCTCACTGATAAATGTAAATCTTAAACAATTTGAAACGTGTTACACAGCAAACCATGTCTTATATATAACCACATATTAAGTATTTATTTTTTCAACTGAATTTTTCAAAATTCAGAACAAAAATTCTCTTTTGCTCATTTGTATTGAGATACTGGAATTTACAATGCTTTCAATTATATTTTTATTCATACATCAAACACCAGACCCATCACCTGAGAGCCCACTTTCCTCCACCAGTGTCCCAATGACCATGCCAAGTCACCCTCCCCTCTAATGTACTCTTCAGTTCTGATTACTTTGACCATTTGATGTTCTCTTACTAGGTTTCTTTTTACCCCACCTATGAGAAATGCCTTGAATCAAACCCAGATCAGTTACATGCAAAGCAAATGCTCCTGCCCACTATACCATCACTCTGACCCAAGATATACTAATTTTAAAAACTAGTATTATGAGTTACTCTGTGATAATATGTTTTAAAATTTACATGAAGTAAATAAATGCTACAAAGATAAATTTTAATAAAAGAATTAAGAAAATTTTAAGAGAAGGTAAAATTTAGCATAACAAGGAAAGTTTAAGGAGAAAAACTGAATTGGCCCCTATTAAACTATAAAAGTTGGTTTTATCCTAAGAAAGGGAATATTGGTTTGATGTTGGAAAATATATTATAGATACTGCTTAAGCATATAAATTAATAATTACAGGATTAAAATCTATAGGTAACAAAAAAAGAAACACTGATCAGCCATAGATTACTTAATAAAAGGAAACATTAATGTTATTGAAAACATAAAATCTGATATTGAGATCTTTAATCCACTTTGATCTGATTTTTGTCCATGGTGTTAGACACAGGTCCAAATTCATTTTTTTACATGTCGCTGCCCAGTTTTCCCAACACCACTTTATTGAAGAGGCTTTCCTTACTCCATTTTAGACTCGTTGCACCTTTATCAAAGATTAAATGATCATGTGTTTGAGGTTGGGTGTCAGGATACTCAATTCTATTCCATAGGTCCACAGGTCTGTTTTTATTTCCAATACCATGCTGTTTTA
>JAJIBD010001241.1:0-197676 GCA_021461705.1 Cryptotis parvus
TCATTGATGTCAAAAAGAGGGGTTCGACAGGGTGATACCATCTCACCAAAACTCTTCAGTGCCACCCTCGAGAACATCATGCGACAATTAGAATGGGAAGGAATGGGAGTGAAGATAGATGGTCGGCAACTACACCACCTCCGCTTTGCTGATGACATCGTTCTAATAACACCAAACATTAGCCAAGCGGCACAAATGCTGGCTGACTTTGACCGAGAATGTGGAAAGATAGGTCTACAGCTGAATCTGAAGAAAACTATGTTCATGAAAAATGAACTAGTTCCTGAGGCCCCATTCACTCTCAATGGAACAAACATCTCTGAATGCAGTAGTTATGTGTACCTAGGTCGAGAAGTCAACATGATGAACGACCTAAAACCTGAGCTGCGCAGGAGGAAGAGAGCAGCATGGAATGCCTTCAAAGGCATCGAAGAAATAGCTAAAAGGACAAAAGAACCTCCGGCTCCAGGCACATCTCTTTGACTCCACCATTCTCCCTGCATTAACATACGCCTCAGAGACCTGGGCCCTACAAAAGCAGGATGAGAATGCTATTCGGGTCTCCCAGAGAGGAATCAAAAGAGCTATTCTTGGAATATCACGTCTCACTCAAGTGAGTGAAGGAATCCGAGTTCTGACCTCCGTCACTATTCCAGAATCAGGGACACTGTCTCGTTTGCCAAGGCTTCGAAAATCAGATGGGCTGGACATGTAATGCGATTTGGAGACAACCACTGGACTAGAGCCATTACCGACTGGATCCCACTGGATGTCAAAAGATCACGTGGCCGCCCACCTACAAGATGGTCAGACTTCCTTGTTAAGACCCTGAAGGAACGGTTTGAGGCTCTTCATATTCCTGAATCAACCAGATGCCATTGGGCTACATTGGCACGTGATGGGGTCCAATGGAAATGTTACTGGCACCGCTCCGAGCAAATGGATGAATAACGGGATTCAAGTGATCAAGTGAAGTGATTTTTTAATGGTATATAAAGTTAGTAGGGTCAATCTTTCCAGAAATAATAGCGAAGCATTAGACCTCATTCTGACTAAAAAAGTTCATCTGTGGAGAGTAATTTATCCTGAAGCTTTCTAATGTTTCAGAGAAAACATCTTTGTGTGAAGAATGGAAATTAATATTCTTTTGAAACTAAAATGGAGTTAGACAAACAATAAGAAGATATTGTATGATTTCAATTTTACCTGGTATCTGGAACATTGTATGACCAAAACCCAAACATGAACATCTTTGTAATTGTATATCTCACAGTGGTCACTATCACTATCACTATCTTCCTGTTCATCATCAATTTGCTCGAGCGGGCACCAATAACATCTCCATATGACCTGTCTCATGCAAGTAGAGCCCAAGGGCACCTGCTTGCTCCAGGAACATAAAGAGCCTCAAACCATTCCATCAGGTCATGGGAATGAGGTCTAAAAATTGTTACTGGTATCTGGCATATCAAATACGACACGGGTAGCTTGCCAGGCTCTGCCGTGTGGGTAGCATATACTCTTGCAGTCATTATTTTTTTAATTTTTTATTATACCACAGCGAGACATACAATTACAAAGGTGTTCATAATTGTTTTTGGTAGTACAGTATGCCAGCACCCATCCCTCCACCATTGCCCCATTTCCACCACCAATGTACCCAACCCCTCCCACCCACCCCCAGGCTGCCTCAATAGCATGTACCCCAGTATCCTCTCTTTCTCTCTCTGCCTCTCTCTCTGCCTGCATCTCTCTCCCTCTTCTTTTACACATTGTGGCTAGCCCTGTAGATATTTAGAGTTTATCACTTAAGTCTCTTTGTGTATATTCAATGGTGAGTTTTAACCTGCCATTACCATTTCCCACATTTAGTAAAACACTGGTATCTATTTATGTCCTATTAATGAATGCAGTCATTCTATATCTGTCCTTTTCCTTCTGACTAATTTCACTCAGCATGATAGTCTCCATGTTCATCCATTTGCAGGTAAATTTCATAATTTCATCTTTTCTGACAGCTGCATAGTATTCCATAGTGTAGATGAACCACAGTTTCTTTAGCCAGTCCTCTCTGTTCTCGGGCATTTAGGTTGTTTCCAGATTCTGGCTATTGTGAATAGCGCAGAGATGAATAAAGAAGTACAGATAGTGTTTCTGCTATGTGTTTTTCGGTCTCTCGGGTATATTCCCAGGAGTGCTATTGCTGGATCAAATGGGAGCTCAATATCTAGTTTTCGGAGGAATGCCCATATTGTTTTCCAAAAGGGCTGGACCAGTCGGCACTCCCACCAACAGTGGATCAGAGTCCTTTGTCCCCACATCCACGCCAGCTCCGGTTGTCCTTGCTGTTTTGGATGTGTGCCAGTCTCTGTGGTGTGAGATGGTACCTCATTGTTGTTTTGATTTGCATCTCCCTGATGATTAAAGATGAAGAGCACTTTTTCATATGCCTTTTGGCCATTTGAATTTCTTCTTTTGGAAGCTTCTGTTCATTTCTTCTCCCCATTTTTTGATGGGGTTGGTTTTTTTTTTCTTGTGGAGTGCTATCAGTGCCTGATATATCCTGGATATTAACCCCTTGTCAGATGGGTATTGGGCAAATATCCTTTCCCACTCTGTGGATTGTCTTTGTATCTTGGCCACCGTTTCTTTTGAGGTGCAGAAGCTTTTCAATTTTATATAATCCCATTTGTTTATCTTTGCTTCCATTTTCTTGGTCAGTGGTGTGTCGTCTTTAAAGATACTTTTAGTTTCGATGTCATAGAGCATTTCTCCTATGTTTTCTTCGATGTACCTTATAGATTCATGTCTGATGTTGAGATTTAGAATCCATTTTGATCTGACTTTTGTGCATGGCGTTAGATGGAGGTCTAAGTTCATGTTTTTACACGTAGCTGCCCAGTTTTCCCCAGCACTATTAGTTGAAGAGGCTTTCTTTGCTCCACTTAATATTTTTTTGCTCCTTTATCACAGATTAAGTGGTTGTATATTTGAGAGTGTGTTTCAGGATATTCAGTTCTATTCCATAGGTCTACGGGTCTGTCTCTATACCAATACCACACTGTCTTAATTACAACTGCTTTGTAGTAGAGCTTGAGGTTGGGGAGAAAGTGATACCTACCATCTTCTTTTTCCCAAGGATTGCTTTAGATATTCGTGGGGTTTTATTATTCCATACAAATTTAAGGAGTGTTTGTTCAATTTCTTTGAAGAGCATCATGGGTATCTTTGTAGGGACCGCATTGAATCTGTATAAAGCTCTAGAGAGTATTACCATTTTGATAATGTTAATCCTTCCAATCCATGAGCAGAGAATTTGTCTCCATGTAGTCATTATTTTTTTAAAAAATACAAAATAACTAAACCAAATTCATAGAAATAGAGAACAGATTTTTGGTTACTTGAGAGGGAAGTGTTAGGATTTAGGAAGTAAGTCAGCAAATCAAAAATCAGTAAAGTGAGCCAAAGTAGACACATTTCCAGTTACAAAATAGCTCAGAGATGTTATAAGGAGTTCAAGGCAATCTAACTGTGCTGCAAATCCCAAAACTTTCTAGGAATAGATAGAAAATAGACTTTCTTTTTTTTTTTTTAGGTATTTTATTATACCACCGTGAGATATACAAATAAAAAGATATACAATTAAAAAAGTTCATGTTTGGGTTTTGGTCATACATTGTTTCAGCACCCGTCCCTCCACCAGTGCCCATCTCCCACCACCAACATCCCGGTTCCCTCCCCTTCCCAGCCCTGCTCCATGGCAGGTTCTTTATTTCTTTCCCTTTCTCTCTCTTTCTCTTTTCCTTCCCTTCCAGACTATGGATTACAGAACATACATTAAAAAGGTTGTCATGTGTATCCTTTTGCCTCTATTTAATGCTCAGTTCTAGGTTGGCATTAGTACCCTCGACTATTATTAGCCCCCTGTTCCATTTTCTGTCTTACCTAAACTCTGACTCCCACACGTTTGTGATAATCTCCACCTTTGACCAGACCTCCTGATATATGTTTCACTTGACCTTGGATATTGGTATCATAATATGTACATATATATTTATGCCATGCAAATAAATGCAGTCATTCTGTATCTGTCTCTCTCTTTCTGGCTAATTTCGCTCAACATAATCTTCTCCATGTCCATCCATTTATAGGCAAATTTTATAACTTCATTTTTCCTAACAGCTGCATAGTATTCCATTGTGTAGATGTACCAAAGCTTCTTTATCCAGTCATCGATTTTCGGGCACTCTGGTTGCTTCCAGATTCTGGCTATTGTGAATAATGCTGCTATGAACATAAAAGTAGGGATGGTGTTTCCGCAGCGTATTTTTGGTTTCCCAGAGTAGATTCCCAGGAGTGGTATGGCTGGGTCAAATGGGAGTTCAATTTCTAGTCTTTGGAGGAAAGTCCATATTGTAGAAAATAGACTTTCATCATGAAATTTATCTGCAAATGGACATGGAGATTTTCATGCTGAATGAAATTAGTCATAAGGATAAGGACAGATATAGAATGACTGCATTCATTTGTGGGATATAAATTAATACCAGTTTTCTACTAATTGTTGGAAACAGTAACACCAACTAGAACTGAGCATTGAATGTAGGCAAAAAATGTACATGATAATTCCTAAATGTATGTAGGGCAAGTCACAAAGTTTAAGAGAAGGGGAGAGAGAGAGAGAGAGAGAGAGAGAGAGAGAGAGAGAGGAAAAGTGCCTGTCATGGAGGCAGGCTAGGGGAGGAGGGATGGAATCTGGGGATATGGGGGCATTTGTGGTGGGAAATGGGCACTGGCAGAGGGATGGGTTCAGGAACAAAAAAAGACTTTCGGTGATGATCATTTCAAGACTAAATACACATGCCAAGGCATTATGCTATAACCCTGAGACAAATATAATATTATATACCCATAATACTTCAATAAAGAAAAGAAAGAAAAAATTTTTTGGTATTTTTTTTTGGCTTTTTGGGTCACACCCGACGATGCTCAGAAGTTTCTCCTGGCTCTGCATTCAGGCATTACTCCTGGCGGTGCTCGGGGGACCATATGGGATGCCGGGATCGAACCTGTACCAGCACAGGCCAGCCACGTGCAAAGCAAATGCCCTACCCGCTGGGCTATCGCCTCCGCCCCAAGAAAATGATTATTTTTAATTTATAGACATTATGTACATTTACCTCTAAATAATTCAGTGTGTGTTTCCTAATAGGAAGGATATTCTCTTGTAACTGAAGTATATAATCAAAATCAGACAATTATTAACAAAACTCTATTTTCTAGTCTAACATATGTATCCAGTGTCTTAAAGATAGGACATGAGTTAAGACACTTGCCTTGCACACAGATGACCTGGGTTGAGCATAGCTAGCTATAAACCAACAATTAAAAAATAAAATGCATATACAAATGTTATCTATTATTCCAATAGTGTCCTTTAAAATATATTTTTTTTGCTTTTTTGGGTCACACCCGGCAGTGCTCAGGGGTTTCTCCTGGCTCTGCACTCAGGAATTACTCCTGGCAGTGCTCGGGGACCATATGGGATGCCGGGGATAGAACCCGGGCAGGCACAGGCCGGCCACGTGCAAGAAAGTGTTTTTTATCACGCTTCCTTCCCTAGAATCACAGACCACAAGAAACCAGGAACTTATCTGGCAAGGGAGAAGAGAAGAAGTGGTAGAAACCAAGAAAAGCAATGTTCAGCGTGGAAGGGAAATAAGATCAAATTGTGTATTTCAGAAAGCACCGCGGCTTCAGTACAAGCAGTGTCAGGTCAGCCCTCAAGAAAGGACCCGTTCCTTGCCCTTCCAGTAATTGCAGCAGCTAAACAACTATCCCACCAGGTATATTGCTTCTGTCTCTGTTGGTTTGAGAGCCAGATTCCAGAGTCATGCTGCCCATGTTTGCATACCGGCTCCACCACCTAGAACTCTATGGACTTGGCAAATTTCTTGACTCTTATGCTTCAATTGTGCTGTAAGTTGTCCATAAAATGAAGACAAACATAATAGCAATCTCATAAAACTGTAGGAAAGATTAAATGACAGTGTTTATCATGGAGTTTGAAAGATGGTAAGCGTCCAATAAATTGCATTTCTATCCATCTTTCTGACAGTCTATTAAAGTCATCACCATCTTCACGGAACAGAAGATGCTACCTGTCCTGTTTCACACTGTTATTCTCCCAGACAGGATCTTGTGTCTCAGAAATTCCTGGCTACAGATGTTAATACCCTTTTCATTTGTTGCGGTTTCTCCCAGGACACCCAATTTGTCAAGTCCTGACTTCATTTAATGCAAATAATCAATCAATGATATTTGACTAAATAACACTCTAGAGATTTGAAAGAATGAACTTCCCACACTATAGAATAGTCCAATTCTAGAAAGCAATGCAGATATCAAATACTAGAAGGTAACTTTTAATTTTTTGGCTTTCTACCCAATCCTGAGCAATCAAAGACTTTCTATAGGATTAGTCTGTACAGTGGGGTAAGATTCCCATTAAAGCAGCTAAGTCTTACTGAGCTTGGACTCTCTGGAAGAAACAGATCAAATAAAATGCCACTTTCCCCAGGAAGGAGAGGGCAAGAATACACTTACACATTCTCACAAAATAGAGTCAAAGTGTTGCATAGTTCCAGCAACCTGGGGGACTTCCTAAATCCCAGGATAGGAATTCCCATTCGAACCTATCTACAGGACCATTCGCAGACAGACGATTCCATTCCCTATCTAGCCAGCATCGCTCTGCTCTGTTTTGCTCTGTTTCTGGTTGATTTCTTTCCCTTCTCTTTTCTGTTCTTTCCTATCTTATACCTCTCTTATTCTTCCTTTCTCCAGTCTCCACCCCCTTCCTACCTTGGCGATTGAACAAAGCCACTATCAGAGTTCCCTCTCCCTCCCCACCCTCCTCTCTGTATCCTTCCTCACCAGCTGATTCCGGAGAGGACTCGATAACTTATCAATAGACATAGGTCACTCCTAGGAATATTGGCCAGTCTAGGAAACAGCCCTTCTTTGAAGGGTAGCAGATCAGAACTTCTGACACCCAGGGGAGGTTTTTCTCCTAATTCTCCTGTAAATGCAGCTACTTTCCATTAAATATGCAGAGATTCAGTGTATCCTGTTTTCAAGGAAACAGATTCCTTAACAAGTTAACAATGTTCCTATAGATATCTGTGTTCTCAATTGTCCTCTCGTATCTGTGATTTTTTAATGATGCCCAGCAACTTAGCAGTTAAAGAGCTCAGAAAAAGATATCCTGGAAGCAGAAATTCTTCTCATTTCTTAAAAAAATTCTCCTCCTTTGCTTAAAAATGTGTCCATCCTGGGTTTTTTCTCTTTCCTTTCAATGGTAAGTTTTAATTATACCAGTGATTATTTTTAGCAAATCTGTTTAAAACCCATAGCAGTCCTTTGGAATCCTTAGCCAACTTTTGCAATCTTATACATGAGCTTTTATACATACATTCTGCAAATAGAGCTCCCTAATATGAATGTCTGGAATGCCTGAAATGGAAATAAAAAAGTAAAATTTTGGATTAATATATCTAAATGAAGTATTGTTCAAAGGCTTTGTCTTCTGGTTGGCCTTTTGATTCCTTTTATAGCTCTATAATATTCCATCATCAAAAACATTTTAAAGTCAATCTTTCCATTGCTAAGCAAATAAAAATGCATTGTGCACAGCAATCATTTTCTTTAAGGATGCTTTCAAGAGAATAATTCTATGTATTTTCCACATGGAAGTTTCCACAGAAACCAAATGACGTATGTTCACCATATCTTAAAAAGTCCAATTTACCACCATACATATGTGTCAGATTATAAATGGGACATTTTGTGAACTGCTGGGCATGCAAAATTCAAGTATAAGGATGAATACTTTATCTAAACATTACACACATCTTTCAGAATTTTCTGAATATTTCGCAAGCAGTTCTATGAGCAATTCAGTTTGTTATAATGATCATTTAAGGTGTGGTTACTGTAAAGTCATTCACTGGATAGAAATATTGTTTTTTTAATTAGAAAAAACATATAAAATGAATGGCATTGGCAAATGTTTCTAATCATTTCCTCAAAATACAAAACCACCAAGCAATCTTTTTATTTACTATGTTTTGCTTGGGTACATAAATCAAAGGACAATAACAAGCCTAATGTCAAAGAGACTTTTTGACACTTCATACATTTGAGCAAGCTTAGCTGATAAACAGTTTAGATGAAGTTATGGTTTGAAATATATTTCCCAAGAGGACTGTGGTTCATAAACTGCTATCAGGCTACCCCTGTCATTATTGATTTGAGACGTGCTCAAGGTACCCACAACTATTACTAAATCTAACATTGCTTGACCTATTTTGTCAAACCAAATATTTGGCTATATAAGAACAACTAGCCATAAGAAACATACAGTTTCCATCCCATAACAAACATACAGTTTCTTGTCATCGTGTGTACACATCACAGGTACACAATATTACATTGTGTCTGAAATTTTGACCAACAAAGAGGAGGAAATGTAATCCCATTTCAAGTAATAAACAAATTTGATCATACCAAAATGGTGTCAAATTCTTTGTTTTATAACAACTGCACTAGAGGCAAGAAAAAAAAAAGGGAGATTTTTAAGACCCAACAAAAGAAATTTGCATCTAAGCATTTTGCAGTTTTTGCAACTTACTACATCTGTATTCTTGAGTATTTGTAGATAAGTGTTTGTAATATTCTTATTAAAAATAAACCACCATTAAATCAAATAATAGTTTCATACTTGTGGGTGTTTGTTTATTCCTGCCCAAAGGAAAAAAAAAACGCATGCCAGAGCTCTTGGTAAGGGCAAGGAGTATGGAACAATTTACACAATAGCTCTGCACCGTGCCCTCTGCCTTACGGATATGAGAAATGTCAGAAGATCAGAGGAAAGATCCTGCTACCTTTTATTCAGATCCTCTGGCCTTAACCTTCAAGGAAACACTTAAAGGTTACTTACAACTTGGTCCTTCTGCATTAGATTTTGTCATCAGTGGCCTGACTTCACAAAAGCACAAAACCAGAGAGTTTTAGAAACCAGGGGAGGAGTGTCGTCACCACTAGAGATGTGATAAATTTCTGAATTTTGTCAGCCTTGCCTTTTAAAAGTCTGGTAAGTAACAGGGTGCTAATAATAGTCGAGGGTACTAATGCCAACCTAGAACTGAGCATTAAATAGAGGCAAAAGGATTCACATGACAACCTTTTAATGTATGTTCTGTAATCCATAGTCTGGAAGGGAAGGAAAAGAGAAAGAGAGAGAAAGGCAAAGAAATAAAGAACCTGCCATGGAGCAGGGCTGGGGAAGGGGGAGGGAACCGGGGATGTTGTTGGTGGGAGATGGGCACTGGTGGAGGGACGGGTGCTAAAACACTGTATGACCAAAACCCAAACATGAACTTTTTAATTGTATATCTTTTTATTTGTATGGAGATGGGCACTGGTGGAGGGACGGGTGCTGAAACACTGTATGACCAAAACCCAAACATGAACTTTTTAATTGTATATCTTTTTATTTGTATATCTCACGGTGGTATAATAAAATACTTAAAAAAAAAAAAAATAAAAGTCTGGTAAGTTAAGCAGTACAAGTTGGAGTCTTTAATCTTCAGAGAAGTGGCAGTGTCCTACGCTTGAGAAGAGCAAAAGGCAAAGCAGAACGTAACCAAGTGTCCTTCACTCAAGGAAACCTGCCAGTCCTAAGGAGAATGTTTGGTTCCCTAATTTTGAAAAACAATGAATTAGTTACACCACCCACAAAAAGAACCTCCCTAGGAACATACTGATTAGAAATGCTTTAGACAACTTGTTCAAGAACACTCGCTCAGCTGAGGTACAGTCTTCTATACTTTCAGTAAACTTTCCTAACGCTACCATAGTAACCTTTGCTGACTTAACATAATCATCGGCATATCTAACTACACGTCAGTTTTGCCAAAGCAAACTTGAACGTACCTTGGTTTTGATCTTTGACTGGAATTGCTTAGGAATCCAAAAAGCCTAAAAAAGAGCAGGGAACTTTTTTTTTCCTCATTCATAATTTACAGTGCACCAAAGCACAGGCCTTTAGAAGCAGACCAGATCCTGCTGAGCAATTATCAGGCCCTGAGATCACTATCAGCTGCTGCACTCACCCACCTTTTCAGTCCCCAAATAAAAATTAAATTAGTTTGGGATAGTTCTCAATAGGAAAACACTGCGCTTCGCAGTAGTTGGCTGTTCCTGGTAATTAAAACTGAGTCTCAATTACAGAATATCTTCTTATTTTTTTTAAGATTCTAACCTCTACAACTCTTGTTTCTTTGAGGACCTGCGGAAACTTACTCAAAATTGGCTTACTGCCCTAAAAGGATCTAAACATGCATAGGGCATTTGCTCTGATAAAGCACTTCTGACGGCAACTATTAACCTCTGAATACAAGGTCTTCATTTACTTTTCTCTTGCCCTTCCATCCTACAACCCTCCTGGGGTTCTGGAGTTACTTCAAAGGCCTGAGGGTCTAAGAGGAGCTGCATTTAGGTGATTTCATTCTTCCTCCCCACTTTTTCCCTTGTTTCACTCCCTCTCCCCTGCCCCCCCGTCTCTTTTCCTCTCCCGACTCCTTACAACTCTCTTGCCTTTGATAGAAAAAAACCTCATCTCTCGATCTTCCCATATCTTTTCGGTTTCCGGATCATATATCTCTGTGATGCCCTTTATTTAAAGTCCAATATTCACCATGCGCAATTTAGAATGGCAGGATTAGTCTACTGTGGAGTTTGCCTTCCTTTGCAACTTTGAATAATGTCTTAGGTACTTCAAATCACTAGACAAACCAGATCCTTGCTTGAACCCCAAAACATCGCTTTGTTCTGAAGCAAAGACTACATGAGTTGGGGGAAAAACACATATATCTATGTGTGTGTCCCCTGCTCCAAGATAGGGTGACCGAGGTGGTGTAATTTGCCCCAAACCACAGGGGTAGTTGTGAGAAAGGCAACACTCCATCGCTCACAAGCAGGGCACCAGGATTTCCCTGCCACATGGAGACACGCATCCCTGTGATGGTGTTTAATAGATGGAGTCTGCCTGACAACTTCTCCTTTGCAGACTGGAAGATTACAGAAGCTGAGGATTTCTACATTTCTAATTCACTCTAAGATTAGACATTTTGGATTATGCTGTTTACAATTTCTTTTTATTTCTTTTCCCTTTGGTATTCAGACACACAGCATTAAGAAACTTAAAAAACGGGACTGGAGCAATAGTAAGCAGATAAGTCACTTGCTTTGCATCCCATGTGGTCCCCTGAGCATTGCCAAAAGTGTTTCCTGAGTACAGAGCCAGGAATAACCCTGAGCAATGCTGCATGTGGCCCCCCAAAACACCCTGAAAAACAGTAATGATAATAATAAGTTGCATGGGGGCCGGAGCGATAGCACAGAGGGCAGGGTTTTTGCCTGGCACATGGCTGGCTGGGTTCCATCCCCAGCATCCCATATGATTCCCTTAGCACTGCCAGGAATAATTCCTGAGTGCAGAACCAGGAGTAACTCCTGAGCATTGCCGGGTGTGACCCAAAAATCAGAAAAAGAAAACAAAGTGCATTAAAAAAATAATAATAATAACTAATAAGTTGAATGACCACATAACTGAAGGAAGCTCAACTCATCTAGTCCCTGTTCTTCACTTTATGTTCGAGGTAACTTGACTTCAAGTAACTTACTTGAAAGAAGTAAATTAGAAGAAGTCAGGAAGAAAATCCAAAGCGTACCATATGACTCTACATTTAATTGAGAAGATATATGCTATTGGACATTACTAAAACCTCTAGCTTTCTGTGCATGTGAAACTTAACTATTTCTTTTATGTTCCAACAAGCTGAAGCATGTGATAGTCTGGATGTCTCCTAAATTTCCTTTCAATTATTTGATTAGTCCTAAAACATTTTATAATTATTGCACCTCATCCTATTCCTATAAGAATTTTACATATCAAGTGCATCGCTATTCTGGACCATGGTATAAACACTTAAAATTATTTTTTGTGCTATATATATTTTTTAAATGTTCAACTCTACTTTTTTAACTTTTCTTTTCTCCCCATGATAAACACAGGCAAGATTGATTTCTTTCACTTTCAACAATAGAAAAAAAATTCAATGATTGCCAGTAAATTGTTTCAACTAAAGTTTTGAGAATTTTTAAGGAAGAAATGCCTTCTCCTCATGTTTGTTTTCACCTTTAAGAGCAAAGTCCCAGGAGTCCAAGTTTATGGTCAATCAAAAAAAGGCACATTACTTTTCCATTTTAATGGTAGAACAGAGACCTTTAACTTTCCCGGAGGCCTTACTTTGGGGTTTGTGCTGCACAGAACTTCCTTAACACTAGTAATCAGACCCACAGGACACGTGTTAATTGTTCCTGGCATGTAAAACTACCTACAGTATCTCAGCTAATAACACCGTGCAGACATTTCACTTGGGGAAACATGCAGTAATGAAACCAAGTATATGTCTGTTGACTTAACTTCCCTCATCTCCCAGATACATATGGATGGGTGGACCATTACCATATTGTCAAAATTCTAATTCCCAAACACCGGTAAATAGTGATAACACTGAGAACTGGGTTAAATTGTACACTATCGTTGGCTATTTATAAATGACACCACACCAGAATACATTTGGGCAAAAGATTCTTTGTGCAATCCATAGGAGCAAAATTTTAATAAAATTTCACAATCGCTAATAGCTTCAAACAAAACATCGTGGGTACGTGAGTAGTCTTCAGACTATGCTTCCAGTGGTTGCATTAATAAATGCATGTACACGACACAATTTATTTCTACCAGAGGTTTCCATATTGCTATATCAATGAATATTCTTGTTTACATAAAATAGAAACCTACATCCTAAGTTGTTTAAGGTGAGGAAGGAATTGAATGACAGTATATGGATACTATACAGATGTGTGGGACTCTAGACGACCAGAAAACAGTCTGAGAAGCCAGAGGTCTGATACAGCTGGGCAATGTGAACCCGAGCAGAGAGCACAGAGAGTAGAGAAAGCCAGGCCAGAGCAACCCCACTGCTAGAACTGCCCTCTTCCCATCTCTTGCTCCTAATACACTTGCTCAAAGTCCCTAAACCTAAATCATCTGGCTAGCTCAGAGAGAGTGAGCTCCTGGAGCCTTGAACTAACTGTGAGACAGACTCCAAAGGACTCCACGTGTCAAGATTTCACTAATAGGGAAGCTAGGAATAATAAAATGGAAATTGAAAATAGAATGATGTATACACACACACACACACACACACACACACACACACACACACACACACAGAGTAACCTAAATGTTTACTATAAATGTCCCAGGTTCATTGGTTTTCTTTTTCATCTTATTTTAATTTTATCTTACTTAATTTTAAAAATAATCTCTTTCCAATAAAATCCACCTTGTATTTGAATGTTAGATGCTTTGCTTAGGAAGCAAAATAAACGAATTTTACAAAAAATGGCTTTGCCACACAATAAGGCTAAAATATGGCGCTTTTAGGGTCTACTTGTGGTGGTGGCAACATAGGGCACAGCAACCTTCCCAAAGATCTTTGACCCTCTCCTAGCTAATGAAATACTGTTATTGCTCAACTAAAAAGAATTTTCAAATTGGGTTCCACAGTTTGATGAACTTAAATTTGGTCTTTCATATTTGACTCCTATCCACTAAAACAGTTTTATTCTGTGTGGTTTGATTTAATTATCCATACTTACATGTAGTCAGTTAAACATAGTTTAGTTTTCTTTATACAAAAATATCAACTGTAAAATCATTATTCGCACATAAACATTTCACCAAATGATGACAAGAATGCAATTTGACATGGAACTTTTTCTCTTTGGGATTTTTTTTACCATTAGAATAAAATAAAGATCAGCATTTTAAAAGGTCACAATAATACTTTATTGCATATTTGCTTACTACAGTCCAGATGCTGCCCTTTAAAGGAAAATAAAAAGTGTTCCGACTTAAAACTCTGCCAGATTTAAGCACATTTTGGTTCCATTTAACCCTTCAGAAACTGTCCCTCACTGTGGGAATGAAGCTGTGAGAATTTGTAATCAGGTTCACCTCCATATAGGACTCTGAGAATCAAATGTAGAGCATAATGATTATAGTCAGTATACTGACTGATCCACTTGCTAAACTATGACCTGCGGGGGCCGCGAGAGATAGTGCCAGTGTTAAGGCACAAGACTTGAATGTGGTTCAAGCGTAACATCTTGTGGTTGCTGGAGAACCACCTGGTGCAATGCTAGAGGCCTCCCTAGCACCACAGGGTTTGGCCCTGGTAACTTTCAGTACCACATCCTCGGCTCTCATTTTGACCCACAAACTCTGTTTTGGAGCTCCCAAATACGTATACAAATAAATTTAAGTTGTGATGAGTGAGGGTTTTGTTTTGGGGGTGTGGAGATCTCTCCAAGCCATAAAGAATGGCAGCTACATAAATAGATCACCAAATTCAAACACTAATAACGTGCCCAATAATACGGAGTTCTGAGAGCCAAGCGAACTCCTAGAGGTTGGCAAGGATGGAGCAATTCCTGAAGCTCTCTCTGTTCTGTTTGCAGAGGAAGCAACCCCCTGAGCGTACACTAATGTGCCAATGTGGGGCACTCACATGGCCAGTGATTATCAGGTCTTTTTATAATTTCATCAGGATATTTCGAGAAGTAACCTGAATGGCATTGAAGAACTGCAATTACTAGAAAGGTTTCCAGCCACACGAGGTGGCGAGACCTCAGGACAAACTCTGCCTGCCATGAGTTACCGTATTCCTTTGTGCCACCAATGACAACTCTCAGCCCAAGTGGACTAGATGTTTACATTGCTGCAGTGTTTTATGTTCAATTAAACATCTCAGCAGCTATTTACATAGTTGAATGGCATGACATTTATACCATGCAACCTGATGTTATTTCTTTGTAAATATTTCTCCAAGCTGAGACCTGAGTTCAACTTGGTTGTGAAAATGTCATCAGAAATAAAATAAACTGAATTTTACCTTACTTACAACTTATTGTTAAGCTAAAATTGAAAATCTGTAAAAGTTAGAAATGGAAGACCTAAGGAATGAACTGACATGCACCCTTGTCCCAGAGATTTACGTGTGTATTTCCTGGCCTTGAAGATGTAGGCTAAGTAAATCAACTACTGGTAAGTTCAAGTGTGTCTCAGCTGCTACTCTCAGACTCCAGGAGGACCCTGTATCTGCATGCAGAAGGCTAAGGAGAAGCCTGGACCCAGCACTAGGGGAAACTGAAATCCCTTCTTCCACAGTCTTCTAGACATTCTCGAGAACAAGGGTGGTGAATTGATCTTCGATGATGCTTGAAAATCTTGAAGAGTGGCTGGACCTAGATGATGATCAGGGATCCCATCCGGTCTAGGTTGTGACGCTGAAATCCATACTTACGTCATTGGGGTATTGCTTGTATTGCTCCACCTGAATTGACTGTCAAGGTGGAGCAAGAAGAACCATGAACTAAAGAATCCTCAACACAGAAGTGCTCAGAACTCCACTCAGGATACGCTCAAGAGCAGATTCTGGAACCTTGACCATCTTCCAACAGGACGGGCAAATGTGTCCCAAATCTCCCACCATCGTATTTTAGTTCTGGCTCAAAGAACTTGCAGCTCTTACTAGAGAACTCAAGATGAATAGAGAAAGTTCCTTCACAAAATGGAAAAAGAATTATTTTGCTAAAGACATAAACACAAAGTTTACCATGTAGGTTTAATACCTTGCTCCCTGCCATAAATGTTCTGATTGCCCTTAAAATCAAGAGACTTGATGGTGTTCCATTGAATCAGTGACAATTGGCCTGCAGGCCAGAACCAGATGAAGGGACATGTCACAGCCCTTCCCAGGCACGTCAGAGAGCAGAAAGAAACGCTCTTCAATTCTGAGTACATGAACACAAAAACTGTGAGGAGATGCTGGTGTAATGAGTGATGAATAGGAGTGTGGTAGTGTCAGAATGAGCTGAATATTCTGATTTGATGGTGTTCGTTTTGTCCCAGTTGCCTTCAGCCTTTGGGCAACTAACTAGGTATAAACACAAAACAGTGCAGCAATGAACTGTGGCATGCACCTTCCCCACTTCAGGTTTTCAAAGGTGGAGAAAACAGAAATCCAGGGTTTCCCTATGACTTAGGCCAAGGAATGGATCTAAACTGGCCCTTCTCCCCATGATGCTGGTGGCCATGTACCCTTTAACGCCCTGGTTTATGAGTTCCCATTTCTGCAGATTCCAGATTGCCTAAATCTCACTCCGCATTATTCTGATACACACTTGTCCAAAAACTAATTGTTGATCTTGGATTGTCCGCCTAAAGTGATGAGCAAGTGTTGGGCAAAGCCCCACCTATTAGTCCTGAATTTTTGCCTTGCTGATGGGGGATTCTTCTTCTCCTTCCTATAAGTCATTTGCATATCCTCAGGCCAAATGTTTAGGTCAAAGAGATTTCTGTGTGAAAAAAAAGAGTGTGGGGGCAGGTATTTGTGAATAATTTGACTCTGAATTGATTGCTCCTGGACATCCATCGTATTTTCTAACTATAAGCCCCAATACCATTTAGATTGGATCTAATTCCTCATTCCTCCTATACCAGTCCTTTATGAGGGACTGGACGGTACCAGTAAGAGAACCTGGCGATGAAATGAGACAATTTTTTAGAACTTCTACTCTGAACCGGCAAGACCAGAATCAGTTTTGTCCTGACAAAACACAAGCTCACTATGAAACAATCTCAGGATACTATTCAGACATTATCACACATATAGAGATGTTTTCTTTTGTTTAGAAATTTAATCAAATTTTTTAAATTTTATTTTATGGTAGCGTCGTGAATTACAAAGTTATTCATCGTTGGCTTTTTGACATATAATGTTTCATCACCAACCTGGCCACCAGCGTAAACTTCCCTCCACCACTGTTCCTCGACCCTCCCTCCAACCTTCCCACCCCAGGCGCAGCCTGCCATCTTGACACCTTTTAAATTTGGTTTGTAAAATTAGAAAAATACAAATGATGGCTTCTAAGTGTATGTAGTGCAACCCACAATGTGTGGGAGAAGGAGGAGAGAGAGAGGGAGAGGAGAGGAGATAAAGAACCTGCCATTTAGGCGGGATGTGGGAGGGGGAGGGAATTGGGGACATGGGTGGTGGCTGAGGGGCACTGGTGGAGGGCGGGGTGCTGGAACACTGTGTGACCGAAACCCCCAAGCGTGAGCAACTTTGTAATTGTATATCTCACGGTGGTATAATAAAATGTTTAAAAAAAAAAAAAAATAAATAAATAAATAAATTTGGTTTGTAAAATTAGTATTTGCATTAGCATTTCTTTTGAGATAATGTTGCATTCGCATATTATATAAGTTCCAGTTGTGTGTATTACTATCATCAATGATCATATATACTATATTTAGTTTACCAATAAAAGTTCGATTATGAGGGTCAGAGCAATAGTACAATACATAGGACATTTGCCTTGCACACAGCTGACCCAAGTTAGATCCCCAGCATCCCATAATGTTCCCCAAGCACCATCAGGAGTAATTCCTGAATGCAGAGCCAGAAGTAAGTAACCCCTGACCATCAACAGGTGTTACCCAACAAGCAAGATAAATAAGTAATTTTATTTATCTATTTATTTTCATTCTATTACAAATTAATTGCCATGTATATACAGTATAAAAATAAATAACTGCAGTTATATAATGTGTCTTGAAAGATTCCAATCATGCCTTTGTGCTCCACTTCCCCCACCAAATTTTATTGACTGAACAGAGAGAAGAGAGAAAGACATTTGCTTCCTCTTAAACTCCCAGTAGCACTACAAGACTAGAACATCAGGGGCCAGAGAGATAGCACAGGAGATAAGGCGTTTGTCTTGCACATAGCCAACCTGGGTTTGATCCCTAGCATTCCATAAGGTCCCTCGAGCACTGCCAGGAGTAATTCCTGAGTACAGAGCCAGGAGTAACCCCTGAGCATTACTGGGTGTGACCCAAAAGAATAGAACATCAAAATGGCATCAGTCATTTACAATTCACTATGGATTTCCTGGTTAAATTTCTTTTCTTAAAAGTGATAAATAGGGGCCGGAGCGATAGCCCAGCGGGTAGGGCGCTTGCCTTGCACGCGGCCGGCCTGTGCTGGCCTGGGTTCGATCCCGGCATCCCATATGGTCCCCCGAGCACCGCCAGGAGTGATTCCTGAGTGCAGAGCCAGAAGTAACCCCTGAGCATTGCTGGGTGTGACCCAAAAAGCAAAAAAAAAAAAAAGTGATAAATAAAAGTAAAGATTAAAAATTTGATAGAGGGGTAGAAAGAGATTTCAGGGGGCTAGGCCTGGCAAGCAGAAAATCCTGGTTCAATCCCTGGCACCACATGGTTGCCCAAACAATGCTGGAAGCAACCCAGAGGGCCTCAATTACCACAAGGTGTGGCCTGACATCACTGCCTCAAAAAAAAATCTTACAGAGAGATAAAAGAGAGATCAATTTTAGACAAGGGTGATGTGATGTCAAAGAAATTCAACAGTTTGTCAACTTTTAAATTTGCCAAATTTACTTTCAGTTAGAAAAATAAATAATCCCTCCTCAGTAAATGTACACACTTAAATGACATTAGCTAGACAGGTAACATAAATTACACAGATTCAACTCTGTGACAAGCCATGTGGGGTCAATGATGGTCCATGAAACACAAGCCTCATCACAAGAATTGCAAAATTTTTTAAACAAAACATTTTTAGCTATTTAACTGTCCAGTTAAGATCTATTTGCAGTTACTGGCTTGTAATACCTGAGATTAGATCAGTGTGAATGAACTTATGTTACAAAATATTATTTAGGAGGGAAGTTACAATAAGATTCAGTACCTCATGGATACTTATTACTAAAAAAAAAGTGGGGGGACCTCAGAGAAAATCCAACTGATGAGAACCCGTTCACTGGAGACTCCCTAATTTATGTAATTTTTATGGTGATGATGCTGACCATTAGTGTGGTAACTTGAAGAAGTCTCATGTTACACAGGGTGAACTGGCAGCAGTGAGCGGAAAATGTGAGCGAGGCATAATGGTAAAACTGCAGCCTAGACCTCTGGAAGCTCGGAACTAGAAAGCAAGGTGATCACTGTCAACAATAAAATAAAAGTTTGAATTCTTTTCCTTCGAATTTGAATTCTTTAACTTTGAATTCTTTTCTTTTGTCTCCATATCTATGCAAAGATTTTTAGCTTTGCCAGTACCTACCTCAGAGCGGTATCAGGGATCCGAAATATGTTAGTGTCCTATGGGTACTTTGAAGATGAAAAGCGTTCGTTAGTACCAAGCCATGGAGACATCTATAACAATTAGACCAAAACAGAAAGGAGACATCCCTGAGAAACTTGGAAGCAATACAGCAATGTATTTATTTCGGTGGAGACCTTTTAAGAATGGAAGTCTGAACTCCTCTTCAGATGAAAAGAGTCTTGGCTGGTTTTTATTTAGTCTTTAATTAGATCACCCTATTGGAGCACAATATAGTGATAAAGAAGATTTAATAAAGCATTTTGTCTTTTTATTGCTTTGATTTGATGCAACATATCTGCTTATCCAAGCAAGATATTTAACTTCAAAAGTTCTGTCCACCCTCCCATCTAGCTAATAAATAACTCCAACAGGGGAGGGAAAGAGAGAAACTGTATATTTGGAGCATCCCGAGGCTGGTGAGTGATGAAAAGATTCATCTTTTTTTTTCTACTGTGGACACAGGTCTTTAATTAGTTCTACATATTTTCTCTTATGGAAGAATGCATGAGTTTAAAAGTCATTGCTTATTGATTTAAGGGCATGGTAAATCAATTTTGGAAAGGACATATATAATTATTGGATAACCATGGTACTACTAGCAATGTTACATATATCTATGTATTTCTATCAAACTTGGAATTGAAGGAATAAATATAATTAAATCAGAATAATTAGCATAAAATGTTCTGTCTGATAATAGACTTACTCTAAACATCTTTTTTTATACATAAATCAATAACTAGATTAGCTTCTTGAATTTAAGATTGTGACCAGCTAAACCTGGAAGCCTGGAAGGTTTATAAGGTCAATGAATTGATTTGGGGATTAATCTTATTTTTTAATTCATCTGAACAACAATATTAGCATAGATGATCAAATTAACATGACAATCATCCTGAGTTTAGATCGGATATCTTCAGCCAGACCCATCCAAATAAGCTGATGGAGAGTAATTGAATCGTCCTGATAAATATGAGAAGACAAAGACCGAACAAAACCACAGAGAAAGAACTGAAATAATATCAGCAAGAACAGAGGCAGAAGAGAGCAATCTAACCAAAAGGAGTAGTTCCTGAGGGCAGAGCCCTGAGTAACATTTGAGCATTGCTGAGTGTGACCCAAAAAGAAAAAAAGAAGACAGTAATCTAGCCAACTTATTTTCTAATTGAACTTCATTTAAAAGCCATTCAGGTTTTCTGCCTTTAGCAATTTGTTTTAAATGCTGTTAAGAATGATTGCACATTTTTTTTTTTTGGGAGATGTAAAAAACATAATACGAAACCAATATCCACAGATAGTAGAAACAAGGCCCCAGAGATTTGGTCCACAGTTAAAAGCCTGTTTCAACCTCTTGAGGAAAAGGCAGTTGGGATAAGGAAGGGACCCCTATGACAAAAACAGAGGCAAATACCACTGTATACGAACTGCATGCAATAGATAAAGGAACTAACCGTGTAGCCTCTCAGTATCTGTATTGCAAACCGTAACACCCAATGTGGAGAGAAAGGGAGAAAGAAGGAAAGTGTCTGCCATAGAAACAGGTCGGGGATAGCAGGTATGGGATCCAAGAGAGTGAAGGGCCACACTGGTGGTGGGAAACATGGTGGAGGGATGGTGTTGGAACATTATGTGACTGAAACCTGATCATGAAGGGACACTATGACAGACAGTCATAGATGACCTTACTATTAGATGGCCTGAGTAATAGTAATAGATGGTGTGCAGATGATTCTGCATGTATAAGAACTACGTGCAGTCCCATATATTTATATTTTCTTCTAGTTGCTTTGTTAATGGTGTTTCACCTTTGAAGATGTCTTTAGCATCGATGTTGTGGAGGGTTTTTCCTATATTTTCTTCAACGTACTTTATGGATTCAGGTCTGACATTGAGATCTTTAATCCATTTTGATCTGATTTTTTGTGCAAGGTGTTAGACACAGGTCCAAATTCATTTTTTTACATGTAGCTGTCCAGTTTTCCCAGCACCACTTGTTGAAAAGGCTTTCCTTACTCCAGTTTGGACTCTTTGCACCTTTATCAAAGATTAACTGATCATGTCTTTGAGGGTGGGTGTCAGGATACTCAACTCTATTCCATAGGTCCACCGGTCTGTTTTTATTCCAGTACCATGCTGTTTTAATTACTGCTGCTTTGTAGTACAGTTTGAGGTTGGGATAGGTGATGCCTCCCATCTTCTTCTTCCCAAGGATTGCTTTAGCTATCCGTGGGGGGTTTGTTATTCCATACTAATTTCAGAAGTGTTTGGTCAATTTCTTTAAAGAATGTCATGGGAATCCTTATAGGAACCGCATTGAATCTGTACAAAGCTCTAGGGAGTATTACCATCTTGACAATGTTAATTCTCCCCATCCAGGAGCAGGGAATGTGTTTCCATTTCCTTGTGTCCTCTTTTATTTCTTGAAGCAGTGTCTTGTAGTTCTCTTTGTATAGGTCCTTTACACACTTGGTTAAGCTGATTCCTAGGTATTTGATTTTCTGTGGCACAATTGTGAATGGAATCGATTTCTTAATATCCCTTTCTTCTCTTTCGTTATTTGTGTATAGGAAAGCCACCGACTTTTTGGGTATTGATTTTGTACCCTGCCACTCTACTTTACCTATCTATTGTTTCTAAGAGTTTTTGGGCCAAGAGTTTACGGTTCTCTAGGTATAATATCATGTCATCTGCAAATAATGATAGCTTGAAACTGAAGAGCTTCTGCACCTCGAAAGAAACAGTGACCAAGATAGAAAGACAGTCGACAGAATGGGAAAGAATATTCACCCAATACCCATCTGATAAGGGGTTAATATCCAGGATATATCAGGCACTGGTACAAATACATAAGAAAAAACAGCCAACCCCATTAGAAAATGGGGAGAGGAGATGAACAGAAACTTTGACAAGGAAGAAATCCGAATGGCCAAAAGGCATATGAGAAAATGCTCATCATCACTAATCATCAGAGAGATGCAAATCAAAACAACAATGAGATATCACCTCACACCACAGAGAATGGCCCATATCCAAAAGGGTAAAAGCAACAAGTGCTGGCGTGGATGTGGGGAAAAGGGGACTCTCATACATTGTTGGTGGGAATGTCGACTTGTACAACCCTTCTGGAAAACAATATGGACATTCCTCCAAAGACTAGAAATTGAGCTCCCCTTTGACCCAGCCATACCGCTCTTGGGAATATACCCTGGAAAGCCAAAAACACACAGCGGAAACACAATCCGCACTTTTATTTTCATAGCAGCACTATTCACAATAGCCAGAACCTGGAAACAACCAGTATGCCCGAGAACTGATGACTGGATAAAGAAACTATGGTACATCTACACAATGGAATACTATGCAGCTGTCAGAAAAAATGAAGTTATGAAATTTTGCTATAAATGGATGGATATGGAAAGAATCATGTTGAGTGAAATTAGTCAGAAGGAAAGAGAGAGACATAGAATGACTGCATTTATTTGCATGACATAAATATACTAGGTGATCTTACCGAAAGTGGAAATTACCACAAGCATGTGGGATTCAGAGGTTAGTTTAGATAGAGAAGGGAACATGTGTGAATAAATGTCTAAAGTTCTGATGCTAACATAGAACTGAGCATTAAATACAGACAAAAAATGCAAATGATCGCTTCTAAGTGTACCGTAGTGCAACCCACAATGTGTGGGAGAAGGAGGAGAGAGAGAGGGAGAGGAGAGGAGATAAAGAACCTGCCATTTAGGCAGTATGTGGGAGGGGGGAGGGAATTGGGGACATGGGTGGTGGCTGGGGGGCACTGGTGGAGGGCAGGGTGCTGGAACACTGTGTGACCGAAACCCCCAAGCGTGAACAGCATTGTAATTGTATATCTCACGGTGGTATAATAAAATGTTAAAAAAAAAAAACAGAACAGAACTACGTGCAATGATGGCCTCTAAGTGTATGTGGTGCAACCCACAATATGCATGCTAGAGAAGGAAAAGAGAGAGAGGGAGAGAGAGAGGAGATAAAGAACCTGCCATTTAGGCGGGCTATGGGGGGGGGTGGGAATTGGGGACATTGGTGGTGGGAAATGGGCACTGGTGGAGGGCAGGGTGCTGGAACACTATGTGACCAAAACCTCCAAACATGATTGTATATCTCATGGTGGTATAATAAAATATTAATAAACAAATAAAATAAAAAAGAACTACTTGCAGAATAGGTAAAGGAACAAACAATGTAGCCTCTCAGTATTTGTATTCTATGACACAGTGACTCAATAAAATAATTTATTGATGCTGTTTATGATCAGCATGATCTCATGAAAGCTGATTTAAGTCCACAGAGTCAAAAAGAAATAAATACCTCAAGCCCCAGGCGTTAATTTGCATGACAGAATAGCTAATTGATTTCTTTTACATGACAAAAAATGTTTGCATTTATTTTGTATCTTAAGGTCCCACCCACTACTCAGAGGTTACTTTGTCTCTATGCTTGGAGGTTACTCCTGGTGGAGCCAGGAAACCCATGTGGTGTCAAGAACTCAATATGGGTCTCCCCAGAAAAGCTTGCCCTCACCCATTCCAGCCTTCTCTCTGGCCCTAGAAATGATTTTTAAATACTCCTTCTCAGCATTTCTGTTCCACAAGAAAGCCACTGGTTTTCTCTCTCCCAAATAAATTACCTGACTGTTACTACCCTCGAACCTTTGGAATAGGAGCCATCTGAATTCAAATTCTTCCATTAGATATTTCCACATTCATCTCAGTCCATCATAAACCATATAAGGATCCAGGGAAGTCTCAGCACTAGAGCACCAGCGCGGCAGATCCCAGGGTGCTGGGATCCACCTACCACCTGATCCCACACACCACCTGTTCCTTGCAGCTAGGAGATAAAGTCCAGACAGATGTGGAGGGCTCTTAGGAGCCAATCGCCGCCCACCGGTGATCAGGGAAGGATCCTGGCACACCATATCCTGCTCTGTCCACCACCCACCAGCTCATACACTGGGGAAAACAGGGCCAGACTCCAGTCAAGTTAGGCGCTGGGGTTCAAGGCAAGCTACCACAAGAGGAACACAAAGATGGGAACTTATCACAGAAATGAAAATCTAGTGTAAGAAACCAGAGAATCTCTTGGACAGAACTGAGATATGTTATACAATCCAGAGCTCGCTCTCTTTCTTTCTCTCTCTCTCTCTCTCTCTCTCTCTCTCTCTCTCTCTCTCTCTCTCTCTCTCTCTCTCTCTCTCTCACTCTTGCTCTTGCTCTCTCACTCTCTGCTCTCTCTTTATATCTCTCCCTCCCCCTTTATCCCTCCACCTTCTTTGGGTAAGAGATCCACAAGAGCTCTCCTATTTACCAAACTGAGAAATTGCAGGAACTGATTTTCCATTTAGAGATTCTGAAGTCGTGGCTTTATAAGTGACATAATGATCTCAAGAAAACAGGTTATCGTGAGGATAGTCCCACAAATATTTGCACTAGGGGGAAAAAAAAGGTCAAAATCTAAAACAAACCAGCAAACAAACAGACTGGTGCTAGGCAGAAAAGCTCAGAAATGGGTATGCTCACTTCACCTACCGGAGTCCTGGGCTGCATCACCAGCACTGTGCGCTTCCAGAACACCAGAAGTGACTCTCAGTTACTGCAGCAGGAATGGCCCCTAATGCGCCTGGATATTCACCTCCCCACCAATAAAAACAAAAAAAAATAACAGGTAAGCCTCAGCCCTCATCATGGGACACCTAGCAATAGGCAATAGTACCATTCGCATATCATCTGCCTTATTATTATTATTATTATTATTATTATTATTATTATTATTATTATTGTCTTCCCGTTGTTCATCGATTTGCTCGAGCAGGCACCAGTAATATCTCCATATGTCCTGCACATGCTAGTGTAGCCCAAGGGCATCTGCTTGCTCCAGGAACATAAAAAGCCTCAATCCATTCCATCAAGTCATGGGAACGAGGTCTATAATTGTTACTGGTTTTTGGCATATCAAATATGACACGGGTAGCTTGCCAGGCTCTACCATGCAGGTGGGATACTCTTGTATTAGCCTCTCATCTTGCGCATTTATTAATGAACCGCAATGGGGAGAGATTGGCTTTTCTGTTGGGTGGAGTTCTGACGAGCTGTGGAGTCTGGATGTTGAAAATGGTGGCCCTCATAGTGTGGGAGTTCCTCTGGCTTCTTGCGAGGCTCCTTTCTTTCCATTTCCCAACTTAGCAGGTCCAGTGTGCTTTCCTGAAGATAAGACCTGGCCGGCTCGTGGTCCGACCTGACCATCTCTCGCAGCCGCAGAGCAGCCAGGACGCACCAAACCAGACTCCGCGCTGGGAAACACCAACCGCCACCACCTCCCACCGCCTCGCCCCGCCCCCAGGTTCCGCTTCCGGAAGCATCTGCCTTAGATAAAGGTGAATTCTCCAAAGTTAAGTTTGAAATCAGGTAACCCTAGTCAAGGAAAGGAAAGGATTAAAAGTTTTAAGTCCATCTGGGGCCAGAGCTATAGCACAGCGGGTAGGGCATTTGCCTTGCAAGCGCCAACCTGGGTTGAATCCCTGGCATCCCATATGGTCCCCCAGGCACCGTGGGGAGTAATTCCTGAGCAAGGAGCCAGGAGTAACCCCTGAGTGTCGCCGGGTGTGACCCAAAAAGCAAAAATAAAAAGTTTTAATTCCATCTTCACTGGGATCTTCCTACCAGCTATTATTAGCATCTGCTCACCCACCCCGCTCAAAGCTGTAGCAATAGAAACAGTCTCCTAACATTGCTGTAGACCTCCTTGGAATGAACTCACTCCAAATCAAAGCTGCTGGATTTGAAAGAAAGACTGATATGGGGCCAGGAATAGACATAAAACAGTACTACTATGGGGAAGATTCTCAATAACATGGGAACCAAAACAGTGGCTGTGAGGCCCGTATGTTGACTATCTTTCAGATTTATTTTCTCTGATCCTCCAAACAACCCACGAGGTAATGTCTATGAATTAATTTTATGGATGAGAAAACAGGTTTGTGAAACCAAGCCTCTTGCTGCCCAATTTATACTCCTGGGTCAAACCAGACATGATGTGGGCCACTCTAGTGCAAACCCAAGTCATGTTATATAAAGTCAAACTTGAAGTGTAGGCCTCAAGAAAACTAACCAACTCTCTATCAGATGTGATGCAGCTTGGTGATGTTAAGGGAGTGGTGCGTGACAATGAAGAATAAAATCAGAAGTGCCCTAGCCTACCTAGGAAAATATTTCAAAGATAGATTATTCTGATTTTATGCTACATGCTTCTTTTTTAATGACATAGGATGAGGACTGGAGAGAGAGTGCAGTGGATGAGGAAACGTACTATACTGTACACTGCAGTGGGTGAGTATAGCGGGTGTACACTTGCCTTGCACACAGCTGACCTGGTTTGATCCCTGAACCCCGTATGGTCCCTTGAGCCCCCACAAGGAGTAATCCCTGAGCAAAGATTTAGAAGTAAGCCCTGAGTACTTCCAAGAGTGACCCAAAATCACTGTATCACTGTATCACTGTCTTCCCGCTCATCGCCGATTTGCTCAAGCGGGCCCTAGTAACATCTCCATATGTCCTGTCTCATGCTAGTAGAGCCCAAGGCATCCGCTTGCTCCAGGAACATAAAGAGCCTCAATCCATTCCGGAATGAGGTCTATAATTGTTACTGGTATTTGGCATATATATCAAATACAACACGGGTAGCTTACCAGGCTCTGCCATGCAGGTAGTATACTCTTGTAGGCATCTCTAAGTCCAGCATTAATTGATGAACCGAGCAGCCGCAGCAGCCGCGAGCCGGGCTGTGATAGGCTGGTCTGCTGGGTGGAGGTCTGACGAGAGAGAAGTCCTGATGTGGAAAATAGAGGCCCTCATGGAGTGGGGGATCGTCTGGCTTGTTGTGAGGCTCTGCTGGGATGGTGGGCCAGGGCTAGAACCCACCATCCCTCCCGGGCGCCTCGTGAGCGGCTGGTCACAGGGAGAACCAGTAGCAGCTCTGCCCCATGTCTGCGAAGTCTCTGGACCGCAAACCTGAGCCGGAGACCCAGGAGACCCAAAATCAAAAAACAAAATTACCTCAGAGTGGTAAAGAGCCATATCTCGCTATAGTTCTTTAGTTATCTGACTGTAAATGAAATTCTTTGTTTTTGAAACAGGTAAAGATTCTGTCAGTGCATAGCCAGCTGCAATTCTTTTTTTTTTTTTTTTTTTTTTGCTTTTTTGGGTCATACCTGGCAATGTTCAGGGGTTACTCCTGGCTCTCCACTCAGGAATTACCCCTGGCGGTGCTCCGGGACCGTATGGGATGCCAGGGATCGAACCTGGATTGGCCGCATGTGGCAAACACCATACCCGCTGACTATCGCCCTGGCCCATAGCTGCAATTCTTGAAGGGCAGAAGCCACTTTGTCCTTGTATCAAATCTGTCTCTGGATGTGACACAGCAAATATTAAATAAATGCCTTTGAACTTCCTTGGATACTTTTAATTCAAAAAATAGCCTTTCCTCCATTCATGGATAATTGGCTCAACTTTTTATTTAGTGCTAACTAAATTTTTTTTTTTTGCTTTTTGGGTCACACCCGGCAATGCTCAGGGGTTAGTCCTGGCTCTGCACTCAGGAATTACTCCTGGCGGTGCTCGGGGACCATATGGGATGCCGGGAATCGAACCCAGGACAGCATAGGCCGGCGGCGTAAGGCAAACGCCCTACCCGCTAGGCTATCGCTCCGGCCCCAACTAACTAAATTTTTTTAAAGAAATTGAAAAACAAACTTAGAATGTGTCTCATGTAAAGCTTTAAAAAGTTATTATAATTTGAAGCAGGGAGGTCCACAGTAAACAATGAATCCAGTGAGACTAACTCAGCATGTGTCATCCGCTAAAATGCACTGATAAATACATTTGCATACACAGGACCAAGGGTAATAGTCCACAGGGCAAAGGTTAAACAGTTGGAGGCCCTGGTTTAATAGCAGACCTGAACTGTTATTTAAATGTCACAAATGTCAGTGTCTGTCCTCAAATGGTATTACAGTAGGATTAGTGTCCTAAGCCTTGCTCCAATTTATGGAGAATCAGGGAGAATGATTCTCATCAACTTGGTCCAAAGCAGGAGAAGATTGATTTTCCTTTACCACTCCGTCTGCTTTTATGAGTTTTCCAGACTTTACCTTTCTGGCCTGCATCGTGGACTGGAAACTGCCAGGTCTGCTCGGAAGCCATATGTGAGCAGTGAATCTGAAAGAGTTATGGCTCATTGAGAAACCAGTGAAGAAAGTCCTGCCATTCTCAGCCGCCTTCCCAGCCAGGACTCCTGCAGTTGACAGCCTGAACATTGGTTTAATCCTACTGAACCACTGGAGGACGCCCACATACCCAAAGCAGACACTCAGACCCAGACCCAAAGGGGAGAGCATCATTTGACTTTGCTCAGCTAGAAAATAAAGTGCTAATTTGAGGCTCTTCTAATCTTTAGCATTTACTTCTGCTATTATTTGTAGCAATATATATATATATATATATATATATATATATATATATATATATACATACATACACTTGTATATTTGAACCACATCGTGCGGTCAGTCATTCTCAACATCCAGACTCTAGTTCCTCAGAGCTCCATCCAAGAGAAAACCTGATCTTTCCCCTTTAAGTTTCATCAGTAAATGCTCGAGATGAGAGCCTTCTACTGAGCATATACTACCTACACGGCAGAGCCTGGCAAGCTACCCTGTTTTATTTTTTATTTGTTATGCCAAAATCTAGTAATAATTATGGACCTCAATTCCATGACCTGAAGAATGGTTTGAGACTCTTCATGTCCCTGGAGCAAGCAGATGCCCTTGAGTTACACTTGCTTGTGACAGGATGTATGAAGATGTTACTGTGCCCACTCTAGCAAATTGATGAACAATGGGAAGACAGTGATACAGTGATATATTTGAATAACTGTGATAAGCCAAATGAAATAGACAGCAACTCATCTCAATGGAAGCTCACAGCCATGGGAGGCAGGAACTGTTACTGTGGCTATTTTAATGAGGAAAAGGTCCACAACCAGCAAGGTTGGTGATTTCATTGAAGGCATCTCCGACTTCACTATTATCAATGTAGAACAACTTACAGAGAAAGAAAAGGCAAAAAGATCTTGAGACCTCAAAGCATTATTCCTTAAAACATTCCTGCCCTACACTTAAGCAACATCGCTTGAATCCTGTAGCATTCAAGAGTTCATGAGGACACCTACATTGGAATGAATATACCATTCAAGACAATGAATCAGGTCGGCACTTAATGAAGCCCTTTATTCTCAGAGCTTTGCATCTACTTATTGATTTTGAAGTAAAATGAATTTTTCTTATAACTGAGAAAGTTATCTTTAAGATCAATGTCCCACAACTCCAAGTTTATGTTTGTTTCTTGGGGGCAAGGGGAATTCACTGTTATGAGATAGACACTCAGTTGTGCTGGAATTGGGCATGTTCCATGAGTTGAACCCAGAATCTCATACATGAAAGTAACGCACTCTATCACTTGAACATGTGCTGCTACATCCCTGGACTTCAGTCTTGTATTTTTATATTCATGCATACATATAAACTCTACACACACACGTAGATTTGAGTAAGAAAAAATGGGAAATTGGTTTTGAATTGACTCAAGGAAGAATTCAGAACAACTTTCATATTTGTGTTTGCTGCTGTTGTTGTCATTGTGGTTGTTGTTGTGGTTGTTGTTGTTGTTTGAGGGTCCCATCCAGCAGTATTCAGGGCTTACTTCTGGCTCTGTGCTCAATAGTTACTTCTGGCAGTGCTTAGGGAACCATATTGGGTGCCTAGAATTGAACCCAGGTCAGCTGCATGCAAGTCAAGCGCCCTCCCCACTGAACTAGCTCTCTGGCCCCTCATTTCTGTGTCTTTAAGTAGAATCTGTTCATACTCACTCATGTTGCCTACCACTTTTTTTGAAAAATTAGCATCCAACTTCAAATAAACTGTGAACATCTTCTGCTAAATGTTTTTGACAGAACATCTTCTGCCAAAAAAAATTATGAAAGTCCCAGTTGTGTGGGGGGAGGGGGATTCTTTAATTCTTTGTTCTTGATTTTTTTTTATGGTAAATAGAAAAGAACCCACTATTATCATTCCAAATACTTTTCCCCCAAAATATATACATGAAGGTATTTTTTGAACTGCAGTTCAAATTTATGTTGTAATGTGAACAGACTTTTATCTTCATATCGGTGCCAGAAAACCTGACCCTCTCATCATTTTTCTCTTTTGTTGTCATATTGCCCATCTGCATCCTTCTATAATGTTTAGGAATCGATGAGTCCTGAAGAGTGAGTATATACTATCTGACAGAATAGTCACTTTACTGAAGAGAAGTAGCAATTAAGGAATGGAGGAGATTCATTTGAGGGCAAAAGGGTGCGGGGCGGGGGGTAGTAATAGGATGAAACAGTCCAGGGGGAAAAATGTTCTCGGGCTACAAAAAAGGCTTTTCAGTTGGTCACAAAAATCTAATTCAACTTACAAGTGAACCTTTTCTGAGTTCACTAATAATCTGAAAATAATGTCTACATTAAGTTAGGAAGTAAAACCATTCAATTAAGAAATTAAAAATATCAATATGAACTAAGAACTTTCTAATGGACATGTATAATAGCTCTTTGTTCATTTGTAAAATAAGTCCAGGAAATATTTTGATAGATTAATACTCAAATAAGAAGCAAGTTAAACTTTTCCAGCACGGTAATACAGTCTGCTTTATTGAGTACCAAGAAGACAGTTGCACAAGTACCCGCTGGACAACAATCTCTACAGTGTTTGTTAGCAGGTGGAATTCCAGCTTGCCAAAGACTCGAAATTAGGAAACTGCTCTTCCAGCCATTTCCAGACTTCCAACTTGAACATTTTTTTTTTATGAGTTGAAAACTGTAGGGAGATTGTACTTAAATATGTGATTGGATCTTGAACCAATCTTTTGTTTTCTATGACATTCCAGGGAGATTTTATCCCAGGCACTGATGCAATGGTGCATTATGAAATGGATAAAGATATGATGAAACAGTAACTAATGATACTGGATTTCTGAAATCTGAATCTTGTTTCTATTTATCTAGTTTGTCAAAGGGATGAGGCCTCCTTATTGATGACTAAAATGGCAGAGCTAGAGAGAGAGATTTACTTCACTATGGTGTTTTCTTCTACTACTGTAGAAGTAGAAGAAATGTCTACTACCTTAAAAGTTTTAATTTAAATAGATTTCATTTTGTAAAAAGCTGTTTTTTCCTGTAGACACAAAAGCAATCAAATGTTACATTAACTCAGTGTATCATGAAGAGATGAGTCATAAAACATTTAATATAGAATCATAGTTTTATTCAAACTAAAAAATTAATTGCATGCCATACAATGCATGATAGTTATCTGTGTTCTGAAGTCATAGCTGAGGAATTACTGGTCTTCCTTATCTTAAAGACTAAATGTTGTGTGAGATCAAAGGAGACAATAATTGTGCAGGAACCGACATCGTGCTTTTTTAATTCCTCTGAGGATGAGAAATTGATTTATAAGATTCAAGATGAGCATGCGCCGGGGTCATTTTGGATTTCCCAAGTCAGACCAAACTTTTTTTTTATTTTATTATATCACCTTGAGATAGATATTTACAACGAATTTTATGAATGGATTTCAATTGTACAATGTTGCAGCACATTTAATGACCAAATTTTAAGCAATATTTCTAATAGATCATCTACAACAGGAACAAATACAAAGAAAATTGTAAATTGCCATATCAGAGACTTTTCTATGCACAAATAATAAAATATACAAATAAACCAAGAGACAGACATGGGGCAGAGCTGCTACTGGCTTTCACTGTGCCCAGCACATGAGGCGCCCGGGAGGGATGGCAGGTTCTAGCCCTGGCCCGCCACCCCTGTAGAGCCCTCACAACAAGCCAGACGACCCCCCCACTCCATGAGGACCTGTTGGAGGACAGATTTAGTTAATCTGGGAGCTTTGTTGTTTTGCCCACACCCAGCTTAATCTTATTTAAGTCAAGGTTCATTCTAATGAGACCTCTCTTCTATGTAAACACTGCTAGAGGGTGTGGCAGTTACAGAAGTAACTTGATTGAATAACTTCTGACTTATATACATCTACTAAGACTTCTATGTTTTCTAGATTGGGCACAGTTCCTCTTTATACCCACTGCACCCAGCGTGGGACAGTTAGAATTTACCAGGAGACTACCACCCTGGCTACGTTGAGACTATAGGAAGACTATAGGAAGGATCATACTAGTTTGCTCTAAGCAGGCAAGAGTGACCCTTTCAGTACACGAGAACAAGATACTCAGAATCACCCTGGTGCAGATAATAATAAGAAGGATCTTGTGGGTACCATCTAGATTACATGAAGCTCATGAAGTTAAGATGTATTACTTTATATCAGCCCTCCTCTCTCTCCAGTGTTTTACATAAGAGATAATCTCCTTAGTCCTTGGCATAACCTTTGTTTATACCTGCAATAAGGTGTGGCACTACACTCTGTTTAGGGTTCTTTGTTGACATGACAACCTCCCGATTGGATTACTTTGGTGTATATAAGGGGCTGACTTGAGGCCCCTTCACCTTTTGCCTTTTGGTTCCTCAGCCTTCAGCTTTTGGCTCCTGCGGCTTTTGGCTTTTGGCTTTTGGCCTTTTGCTCTTTGGCCTTTTGCTCCTTCTTCTGGGTAGGACTCAGCTCGGTTGAGATTCTCTCTCTCTTTGGTGGGAGACTTAGGCTCTTTTGTATGGTCTAAGTTTGGACCAGAGCTAGAGTTTGTTCATTATATTGGATTGCTGTGGAAGAACTTTTGTACCATTAAAAGCCATTTCTGTAACTGCACCGACTCGTGAGTTTTCATCTGTTCTCCTGGCGCCCCTCGGAGGTAGAAGACAACCTCTGTCCTGACACTGTCGGGGACCCCGCGGCCATTCCCCGACAAGGACCTCCATTTTTTTTGAGGAACTCCATTTTTCACATCCGGACTTCCCCCTCCTCAGAACTCCACCCAGCAGACCAGCCTATCACAGCCCGACTTGCATGGTCGCTTGCGGCTGCGCAGTTCATCAATAAATGCTGGATTTTGAGATGACTACAAGAGTATGCTACCCGCACGGCAGAGCCTGGCAAGCTACCCGTGTCGTATTTGATATGCCAGATACCAGTAACAATTATAGACCTCATTCCCATGACCTGATGGAATGGTTTGAGGCTCTTTATGTTCCTGGAGCAAGCAAGTGCCCTTGGGCTCTACTTGCATGAGACAGGACATATGGAGATGTTACTGGTGCCCGCTCGAGCAAATCGATGATGAACGGGAAGACAGTGATACAGTGATACAGTGATACAAATAAACCAAATTTTTTGGTTTGGTTTTTTAATTTGGGGCCATTCGCACACAACAGCTTATTGTGCTCAGGGCTGACTCCTGGCTCTGCATTCAAGGGCCACTCCTGCTGGGGCTCAGGGGAACTTGTGGGCTGCCATAGATAGCATCCAAGTGATCAGATGCAAGGCAAGAGCCCTAGTGCCACACTATGACTCTTGCCTACAAAGTTATCTATAATCCTTTTCATGGAATGGAGAAAATGCCTGTAATAAAAATCTGTGATTATATAAACCTGCCCCTTGAGGTGTTGCAGCTGTGGCTGCAGTTCCCGGCTGTGTCACAGGTGGCAGACAGGAGACAGGCTTGTCTACACCCAGGGTTCTGCCCCATGGGCCCTGGATGGTTGATGGTCTAACATAAAAATAGACTGAGTCCCCTGGGATGAACCCAGAGCCACAGCAGAGCCTGGCAAGCTACACGTGGTGTATTCAAATGCCAAAAACAGTAACAATAGTGGACCCTATTCCCAATGAATGGAGATGCTACTGGTGCCCGCCTCCAGCAAATCAATGAACAACAGGAAGATAAGTGATACAAGTGATACAAGTTTAAAGTGGAAAATAGAAAATAACTCTTAAAGTCTACTCCAGAAACATTCAGCATAAATAATATTGGAAATAGGAGAGACAATTGTTGAGGGTGGTAGGGGGTGACCCGAACCACTAATGGCACAAGGTGTTTCCTGAAGTGACGGCCGCTGTTGACTCAAGTACTGGTGTAGGAAGCACTTGGAGTAGAATGATGGATGGTTCATACCAATAGCACGTCGAAGAATAAGGCACCAACCCAGATTATTTTATCCCATCCACCCTCAAAAAAGAAATCAAGAAAATTCAAGAGTATTGACAGGAAACCGTAAGACACAGTTTATTAATGTCCTTAAACCCTGAAGAGCACAAGCAGGTAAGTCGCTTACATTTGTCTAACCCAAAACCCACTATGGTTCCAGAGCCGGCCGGAAGTGATCCCTGAGCCCAGAGCTGGGACTAAGGCCTGAGAACAGTCAGTGTTGCCCAAAAACAAATAAAAACCTGAAGTGACAAAAATATATTGCAGTTTTTCTATCTTGTTTTGGAGCTCCTTAGCAAGAGTTCTTCACAAAAAAGTTTTGTATTCAAGACTGAGTTGAAAGTTTATTATACAAAACTTGACACAATAGAAACTCTTTAGATGTTTAAAACTAGGTATTTGAAGCTGGGAATTTGGCTCAAGGGATGAAGCAAATGTTTTGCTTATAGGAAACCCAGGAATATGGTTCTGCAAAGGAATAACCACCCTCCCTAAGTGCCAAGCCAAGAATAGCCTCTGAGATACTGGTGTGACTGAAAGTCAAAGTAAAATAAATAAAGGGTAGGTGGTCATAAAAAAATAAATAATAATAATAATAAAGATTAATAATTACTATCTTGTGTGAGATTGAGTTATTTCAGTATTTTTAATCTTTTCTTTATTTTCCTGGATGAATACAATGTATATACAATACTTCTATAATGAGGAGAAAAATCTACAATTTTAGTTTTTTTTTTTTTTTTTGCAAGCAAGTACTTTTAATGGGTTCTTTTTAATACACACTAAAGAATCAAGCAATGCTGCCCGCATTAGAAGCAATTCTGGGCCATAAGTCTGCACATTCCTTTGCAACTGGTCCAGTGATGGCAGAACCTTTCATTTCCCCTTTATTGTTTACTATGACCCCCGCATTGTCTTCAAAATAAAGAAAGACGCCATCTTTTCTCCGATATGACTTTCGTTGTCGTATTACCACTGCTGGATGCACCTTCTTCCTGAGCTCGGGTTTGCCCTTCTTGACCGTGGCCATCACCATGTCACCCACACCAGCGGCGGGAAGTCTGTTCAGTCGTCCCTTGATCCCCTTCACAGAGATGATGTACAGATTTTTGGCTCCTGTGTTGTCCGCACAGTTGATCACGGCTCCTACCGGCAGACCCAAGGAAATCCGGAACTTGGCCCCGGAGGACCCACCGCGCCCTCGCTTCGACATCTTGGAGGCCGGAAAGAGCTACAATTTTAGTTTTAACTATGTTTTCTTTTCTAAACACAATAATTTTTCTAGAATATTACATTTCTTTCTGCTGATTCTTTGGACTGCTCTACATGCATCATTGGTTTTGCTCTATCAATAGAAAAATCTCTGGCAATGTCTGGAAGTAGTAGGTTAAAAAAATAAAATATCAAAAAAAAATTTAGAGGGGCTGGAGCAATAGTCCAGCGGGTAGGGCATTTGCCTTGCACGCTGCCAGCCCATGCAGACCTGGGTTCAATTCCCAGCATCCCATATGATCCCCTGAGCACCACTGGGAGTAATTCCTGAGTGCAGAGCCAGGAGAAACCCCTGAGCATTGCCGGGTGTGACCCAAAAAAGCAAAAAAAAAAAAAAAAAAAAATTTAGAAAAAGAAACTTCAGTATGCCAATTCAGGGTATGATTGCCCAGTTATGTATTAACAGCCAATATTTTGCTCCTAGCATTTTATGACTCATGTTTTGTAATCAAATAGAGATTCGGTAGTAATTAATTTCATTTCATTACTATTCTACAAGAAAATAATCTTTTTGGGGGGTCACACCCGGCAATGCTCAGGGGTTTCTCCTGGCTCTGCACTCAGGAATTACTCCTGGCGGTGCTCAGGGGACCATATGGGATGCCGGGATCAAACCCGGGCGAGCATGGGCCGGCTGCGTGTAAGGCAACGCCCTACCGGGCTATCGCTCCGGCCCCAGGAAAATAATCTTGAAACATAGCACTTCCTTTTCACATGCTAAACCTGAGAACAATATAACTGGTTGTGATGATAACATGGAAAAATACAGAACACAAGAACACGAAATTAAGTACGGATCCGTTTATTTCCTATTGACTGCATGATATCAATGTCTTTTGTCCTCTGTCACAAAGAGACATTTTTGCAGAACTGAGTTATTTGAGTCACCCTTTGTGTTCTCGAGGGCCATTCTGATCTTTGCTCAGGAGAAACTCCTGATGAAACTCAAGGGGCAATTGGGGTACCAGGGATTCAAACCCGTGTTTAACATAAGTGCCTAAAAATTCCTGTACTATCTCTCCAGCCCCCGTATAAGGGACTTTTTTTAACCAGATTTTTGTTTTATTTTGAAGTTGAAGTCACTTTCATTTCATGAATGAATTGGTTTCATATAAGGGAAAGAGACATTGGTGTGATTTCAGTTCTTCTCACACGAGAACTTTGTAAGCCTTTACATTTGTAACGTAGTTGTGTGCCTAGACGCATCTTTATTCTTTCTTTTCAGATCCTGCATGTTCTATGTCGTGTGATGCTTTTTTATAAGGTACCATGGTTTACAAGGCTGTTTTTTTTTTAAATTTTTTATTATACCACAGTGAAACATACAATTACAAAGGTGTTCATAATTGGTTCTTGGTAATACAGTATACCAGCACCCATCCCTCCACCAGTGCCCCATTTCCACCCCCAATGTACCCCACCCCCTTCCGCCCACCCCCATGCTGCCTTAATAGCAGGTACCCCAATTCCTCTCTCTCTCTCTCTCTGTCTCTCTCTCTGTCTCTGCATCTCTCTCCCTCTTATTTTACACATTGTGGCTAGCCCTGCAGGTATTTAGAGTTTATCACTTAAGTCTCTTTGTGTATATTCAATGGTGAGTTTTAATCTGCCATTACCATTTCACACATTTACTAAAACACTGGTATCTATTTATGTCGTATTATAAGGCTGTTAATGACAGGGTTCAACAAACATTCCAGGACCACGCACTCCTACCATAGTTTGCACTTCCCTCCACTACTGTCCCAATATTGTTCTTCCTACCCACAACCCTTCCACTGGGGTAAGCTTCCTACTAAAGACCAGTTCTCAGAAGAAAGGTGTTTGGGTCACAACCAATGAGATTTAAGTATTACTCCCTGCTCCTTGCCCAGGTTTATTCCGACAGTGTTTGGGGGCTATTCAGTTCCAAGGATCAAATTTAGGTCTCTTAGAGAAAGAGATAATAAACTGGCCATAGAGGCAGGCTAGGGGAGGAGGGAGGGGGAGGGAATTAGGGATGTTGTTGGTGGGAAATGGTCACTGGTGGAGGGAGAGGTGCTGGAATGCTATAAGACATAACCCAAATATGAAAATCTTTGTAATTGTATATCTCACGGTGGTATAATAAAAATATTAAATTAAAAACAATAAGTGCTGGTGTGGATGCAGGGAAAAGAGGATTCTCATCCATTGTTGATGGGAATGTCAACTATTACAGCCTTTTTGGAAAACAATATGGACATTCCTCCAAAGACTAGAAACTGAACTCCCCTTTGACCCAGTCATACCACTCCTGGGGATATACCCTGGGAAGCCAAAAACACACAGTGGAAACAGCATTCCTACTTTTATGTTCATCATTATTCACAATAGCTAGAATCTGGAAACAACCAGAGTGCCCGAAAATTGATGACTGAATAAAGAAACTGTGGTACATCTACAAAATGGAATACTCTGCAGCTGTTAGGAAAAATGAAGTTAATGAAATTTGCCTATAAATGGATGGAAATGGAGAGGATCATGTTGAGTGAAATTAGCCAGAAGCAGAGAGACAGATATAGAATGACTGCATTTATTTGCATGACATAAATATATATATGCATATATGTATGTATATACATATTATGATACCAATATCCAAGGTCAGGCGAAAAGTAGATCAGGAGGTCTTGTCAAAGATGGAAATTACCACAAATGTGTGGGAGTCAGAGATGAGGTTAGACAGAGAAGGGAACACAGTGCCAATAATAGTTGAAAGCGCTGTTATTCACATATAACTGAGCCGTTAAATACAGGCAAAAAGATACACATGATAACCTCTAAGTATATGTATTACAATCCACAAATTAAGAGAAGGAAGAGAGAAAGAGAGAGAAAGAGAGAGAAAAGAGATAAAGAACCTGCCATAAAGGCAGGCTGGGGAGGGGGAAGGGAATAGGGGACATTGGTGGAAAATGGGCACTGGTGGAGGGATGGGTGCTGGAACACTGTATGGCCAAAACCCAAACATGAACATTATTGCAAATGTTTATCTCATGGTGGTATAATAAAATATATTAAGAACTGGAAAAAAATCTGCAAAGTTTTCACACAATGCCAGGTATATATAGTATACAAATTAAACATCCACAGACAATTTAAAAATATATTAAATTAAAAAAAAACTAGGTCTCTTGCACACCCATCACGCACTCCAGCTCTTTGAGCTACCTTAAGGTCCTCAAGTAATTGTATAGTGGCAGTAATTGTATACTATCACTATACAGTTACTAATAGTATTGTATAGTGAGTTACAATACTATTAGAGAAAGGGTTTCACGTGTACAATGTTCCAACACAACTCTTGTGATGTTCCACCAGAGCCTAGACCAGAGCCTTCCTCCACCGTTATCTTGGGCTCCCTTCTTACCCACCACTCCAAGCACCCCCTCACCCTTGGTAAGCTATCCTTGACTTTTTTTTAATTTTTTATTATACCACCATGAGAACAATATTACAAAGATGTTCATAATTGGGTCTCAGTCATATATTGTTCCAGCACCCATCCCTTCACCAGTGTCCCATTCCCGCCACCAATGTCCCCACATTCCCTCTCTCCCCAGCTCTAGAGCAGGCATTTTCTTTTGCTCCCCTTTCTCTCTCTGTCTCTCTCTCTGTCTCTCTTTCATCTTTTTAATTTTAATTATACCACTGTCTGTCTGTCTTCCCGTTCTCATCATCGATTTGCTCGGAAGGGCCCCAGTAACATCTCCATATGTCCTGTCTCATGCTAGTAGAGCCCAAGGCATCTGCTTGCTCCAGGAACATAAAGAGCCTCAATCCATTCGGAATGAGGTCTATAATTGTTACTGGTATTTGGCATATATATCAAATACAACACGGGTAGCTTGCCAGGCTCTGCCGTGCAGGTAGCATACTCTTGTAGGCATCTCTAAGTCCAGCATTTATTGATGAACCACGCGGCGGCTTGCGGCCGCCCGAGCCAGGCCCTGATAGGCTGGTCTGCTGGGTGGAGGTCTGACGAGAGAGAAGACCGGATGTGGAAAATGGAGGCCCTCATGGAGTGGGGGTCATCTGGCTTGTTGCGAGGCTCTGCTGGGATGGTGGGCCAGGGCTAGAACCCACCATCCCTCCCGGGCGCCTCGTGAGCGGCTGGTCACAGGGAGAGCCAGTAGCAGCTCTGCCCCATGTCTGCGAGGGAGCAATTATACCATTTGAGATATTATCCTTGACTTTTGGTTGTTGTTTTAATTCTTACTCTTTACTGGTCTGTCAGACTTTTGAGTTCTTCCTAATTGAGTGTTCAAATAGTATATGTCCAAGAATATGTTCACTTCTCGAGAGCATGATCTCTTATTATATATTTATGTATATATACATATATAATTAACAATTATAGTCATGCAATTGTTCATGATACTCTCTTATAATTCCTAGTTCCTCTGTAATATCTGTTGCAAGTTCTCTTTGTTTCTAATTTTATTGACTTGTGTTTCCTCTCTTCTTTGTGACTTCTTTGTAACAAACCAGAGCTTTGTCAGCTTTGCTCATTATAAAAAAGAAACAACAGCTTTTTACATGCTTTGTGAACAGGAATCTAGATTCAATCCCTGGCACCATCTGGTGCCCTACCTCCACTAAGAGAAAATCCCAGGTGCTGAGCTGATGGACCTCACAAGCACTGCTGGGTGTGTCCCCAACACCACCCTGACCTCACTCCAAACAACAGTTCTTGATTTGTTAATCTCTTGGGTGGTCTTCATTACTATTATTATTATTATTTTATTTTTATTATTATTATTATCATCATCATCACCACTAATTTTTTTTATTTCCGTTCTAATTTTAATTACTTCCTTTTGTCTACAGATTTGTAGAGTTGTCTTTTGTTCTTGCTCTAGTTCCTGCAGATAATAGATTAAGATTTTTATTCGTGAGGTTTTTTTGTTTCCTGGGTTAAGCTCTCATTGCTTTAAGCTCTCTTTGTGCTACTTTTGCTGCCTTGTATAAGTTTATGATAAATTGTGTTTATTCTAGTTCTCTAGTTAAACTAGTTCTGATTTTTTTTGACCCTTGGATTCTCCATTGGCCCAATAATTGTGCATTGCCATTGTTACCTTGGCGAAGTTTCTGATATTTTATACACTAACATAATCCTAGCTCTGTGTTCATGGACAGGACCTGTGTGGGTAGAGGATTCTGTGTTTGCTTTAGATACACGCATGAAGCAAATTGCTTCAGTAGTTGCTCATGTCAAGTGGAAAAGGCAAAGTAATTTTTTTAATTTTTTATTTTTACAAGGCAAAAGTAATTTATATTCGATAAGTACATAAAAATTTATATTCTATAAGTATATACTTATATACTTATACTTCTATATACTTATACATATATAAAATAATGCATGAAATGGATTACTTGATATGCCAGATACCAATAACAATTATAGACCTCATTCCCATGACCTGATGGAATGGTTTGAGGCTCTTTATGTTCCTGGAGCAAGCAGGTTCCCTTGGGCTCTACTTGCATGAGACAGGTCATTTGGAGATGTTACTGGTGCCTGCTCGAGCAAATCTAAGATGAAAGGGAAGACAGTGATACAGTGAAGTAGGTAAAAAAAATTTTTGTGCATGGATAATTTTAGAAAATTAAAATAATTATAGAATTTGATAGACTTATTAAAATTTTATTAAAATTTTTACCTGAAAATTTGACTACTCCCATATTATTAATTATATATAATTCTATATACTGATACATATATAAAATAATGCATGAAATGGATTATTCATCTTATTACCTGTAAAAATACAAAGATTTTCAAAATACCATCTACCAATAGGGAGCTAGATGAATTAATTAGAATGTATTTGTTGAATTGTGATATGAATTTTATATAAAGCAAGAGAATACTTTTCATGTAAAATATCTCATCTATTATATATTTTTGCTTTTTAATCTTGTTAATATGCTATCGAAGTTATTATTTTTTTCATCATCATTAATATTTGGTATATAAATGAGTTTCTTAAAAGTCTCCAATATAGCCTCTTCTGTAATAAGATTTAAAAGTAGTATAAAAATAGATTTAAAAAATCTCCAGTATGGCACCCTCTTGTCAAAGATCCTTTCTGTGTTCTTCTATACTACTTCTAAAGTCTTCCTCCTCTTCTATATCAAAATCCTTCTTAACTGACAGTAATAATTATCAACCATTCCCCAAAGAACTAACAAATTTTCTGTTTCACTTTAATAGATGGCAGAAATTGAATAGCCATACAGAATATTTTTTAAATATTAAATAGCACACCTGAAGTGAGAAATGTGCACTGGTGAAGGGATGGGTACTGGAACACTGCATGACTGAACCCCAATCATAAGCAGCTTTATAATTGTATATCTCACGGTAGTTTAATAAAAATTTTTAAATAATAAAAATAAACAGCACACATGAGTGTTCAACTGTTCATCTCTGCTGAGGATTAGGGTTGGCCTAATATCATAAGTGGTTTGGGCACCCTGATCACCACATAGGAGTTCCCCTCTCCATCATCACAAAAAAAAAAAAAAGCACCAAGAATGTGTTTCAGTATTAAGGAAAATACTTTATTTGTGTGAGGTCCTGGGTTCAATCCCGAATTGAAAAAATAAAAAGACTTTGGGGTAGGAAAGTGTCCACAGGCAGCTGTGCTCAGGGCTCAAGGATTACTCCTAGCTCTGGAATTACCCCCAGGGTTCACTTCTGGAAGGCTGCAGGGGACCATAGGTAGTGCCAGGAATTGAACCTGGATTGGCTGCGTGCAAGGCAATGGTCTTACCATGGTACTATCTCTCCAGTCCTCTTATTTGAGATTGGGATCAGGGGGCAGGGGTGATCAGGGATCAGACACGAGATGTAGGGCCGGAGCGATAGCCCAGCAGGTAGGGCGTTTGTCTTGGCATCCCATATGGTCCCCTGAGCACCGCCAGGAGTAATTCCTGACTGCAGAGCCAGGAGTAAGCCCTGAGTGTCACTGGGTGTAACCCAAAAAGCAAAAAAAAAAAAAAAAACCGAGATGTAACATAAAAAAAAGTATGCTACCTCTGAGCTACATTTCTGGCCCCCCCAAAAAGAAAAGGTATTAAGCCAACTTTAAAATACCTGAGTCATTCCTCTATCTTTGTAAATCTGTGACATCTGAGATTTAAAACAAACTTCCATGTATTGCAAATGAAATCACACCAAAAAAAATAGATAGGTTCTTTTTTTTTAATGGTGTTCACAGGGCGTCTGAGCAAAAGGTATTAAAATGTCAACCTCATTTAAATGGGACATTATTGACCCCTATTAGTAGGACACGTGCTTGCCTTGGCTTTCTCTAATGGTGGTGATGGATTTGCTCTTGTCCATCCACACACTCTGCCATGTCGTCTTATGACCTGGGGCAGACATATGCTAGACAGCTGGCTGGGCCAGGTCTGTGGCCATTGAACAGAGCAAACCTTGCTGGCCCACACAGAGATTGAACCTGTGACCTTGTTCTCATTAGCTCAATAAATGCCCTAACCACCTAAGTTAAACAGCTACCCAAAAAGTATAGCTTGAACCCTTTGTAGGCAAACATCTGTCTACGGGCGCCAAAATAAGATATAAAATAATATATACTAATGGGCAAAAGCTTATAGGTATTACAGTAAGTATTATTCTTCTATATCTCTTACATCTCATACTCCAGTAGCATTTCCTAATATGAGAACCAAAATATGATCACCTTCAAAGGAATTTTACTCTGGATCTACACCACAATTCTATATGGTACCAATCTTGGAATAAAGGAATTATTAACTAATCAGAATATTTTAGCTGATATTTTAGGTGTCCAATTTAATCTGGATTCACCTTACACTAGAAATAAGTGAGGTAATAGAAATAAAAATGATTTTTGATAAAAGAAAATGAGCTCAAAATGAGAGTTAAGAACTTGTGACAAGATGATATATCTTGTCTATTTTCCCAGGCAGAGCTTGATGAAAAAACCTGTGCTCAATCATTCAATACCCAACTTCCGGTTGGGTATCTGTGTTATACAAGTCACTGAATCTCTGATTCAGAATCTACTAACTGGGAGTGCACTTTCACTTATAGAACACTATTTGTCACTGTCACTGAAAAAGTGATAGTGAAGTCTCAGTTCGCTCTGTGTGTGTGTGTGTGTGTGTGTGTGTTTTACTTTTTGGTCACAGCTATCACTGCTCAGGAGACCATGCAGTAGCAGGACAGATAGAACCCAACACTCCATATACAAAAGCATGAACTTTGGTCCACCAAACCATCTCTCTGGCCCCTGATTCTCCAGTTTTTCATTATCCCTGAATAGACACAGTTATTTTGTTGTCATGTTCTAAGTATCACCAAGATGATGGGCCCAAATCAATATTCACTGAGTATAAAAAAAAATCCCAGATTAGATGACAAATATGACCACAAGTTATTTTTTTGCTTTTTTGGGCTCACACCCGGCAATGCTCAGGGGTTTCTCCTGGCTCTGCACTCAGGAATTATTCCTGGCGGTGCTCGGGGGACCATATGGGATGCCAGGGATCGAACCTGGGCCGGCACAGGCTGGCCGCATGCAAGACAAAAGCCCTACCCGCTGGGCTGTCGCCTCCGGCCCCATGACCACAAGTTTTTAAGCAGTTTCAATGCCACCATTTTATTTCAAGGATGAAATGAGATTATACCCATAAACTCTTCCACCTTGTTCATTTGAATTAACTCTCCATCATAAAAGGAACTACAACAGAATCCACGTCCACAGGATTACAGGCGCAACATTAAGCTCTAAAAGTAGGAGACAACAATTGAGCTCCGATCTTGGGTCACAAGAGATTTATTCCAGATTAGTCATCCAAAGCTTCACTTTTTTTTTTTTTTTTTTGCTTTTTTGGGTCACACCCGGCAATGCTCAGGGGTTACTCCTGGCTCTGCACTCAGGAATCACTCCTGGCGGTGCTTCGGGGGACCATATGGGATGCTGGGAATTGAACCCGGGCGGCATGGGCCGGCTGCGTGCAAGGCAAATGCCCTACCCGCTGGGCTATCGCTCCAGCCCCCAAAGCTTCACTGTTGAGTATCTCCCCTGCTGAACAAAATAGCCCTCCCTTAATATACATTTCCAGCTCTGTGCTTTGACATCTGCCATAGTTCAAGGCTGTCTTCTTGATGTTTGAAGCCCTATGCTTAACATAGGGTTTCCCATTTTAAAGATGTTCAAGATGACTGAGGAAATGTGAATGACTGCTTCCAATCTTAATTCATCATTTCATTCCCTGTACACCCCTCTCTTATCTCTTCCCACAAGGCCATAATATTTTTCTCACTGCACATGAACACAACTCTTTCTCCTCCCTCCATGCTTGTTCAGAATGTTCTCTCCAACTAGGGTATTTGCACAGTGGCTTGATACAGTTCTACTGTGTATCATTTTCTATCTTCTATCTCAATTCATCTCAAGTAAGCTGTCATGAAATATTTTACTTATTTTTCACTAAACACTCAGAAAAGTTAAGGAACCCCCCAGAGATTACATAGTTAAGAAACAATTGAAGAAAAGATTTGAATTAAGACATGCCTGGCCCTTGGGACCAGAGTGATTACAGCTGGCAGGGTGCTTGCTTTGCAATTGGCCAACCCGGTTTCAATTCCTGACAACCCACATGGTCCCCTAAGCACCAACAGGAGACATTCCTGAGTGCAGAGCCAGCAGTACCCTCTAAGCATCACCAGTTGTGACCCAAAAAGGGAAAAGAACAAAACACAAGATCTGTCTGCCCCACATGAAATTTCTTTCTCTTTTAGGATATTCTTATTTCTTCTTGTACCCAAAAACTTCCTTTCCCAAATTCTCCCTACCTCTCAAGGTTTCATATAGCTGCAAGGAGAGGTGCACTTTCCTGTTCCCTCCATTCTCAATTATTTTTTAATCTTTCAACTTAGTGTTGTAAGATAACTCTATACATTGAAAGATAATTTTGGGGCATAATTCTGTAGATGACAATTATGAATTCTGTCTATGGTTCCACTTTAATTTTTCTTTTGAGTTTTCACCAAGCCATTCCTTCTTTGTTAAAAGCATAGGGCTTTTAACTAAACAGTAAAGTTAAAGGGAAAATTCTGCATTTCAAACGTGGGAGATATTTCTGACCATATTTCTAAGTGCCCAATAAATATCTAAACTGATTAAAGTAGCTAATTGATGTGGAACTTCCATCACTATCACTATCACTATCACTATCACTATCTTCCCATTAATCATCTATTTGCTAGAGTGGACACCAGTAATATCTCCATATGTCCCGTCTCATGCTAGTAGATGCCAAAGGCATCCGCTTGCTCCAGGAACATAGAGAGCCTCAAACCATTATATTAGGTCACGGGAATGACCTAATATAAATGTTACTGGTATTTGGCATATCAAATACTACACGAGCAGTTTGCCAGGCTTGCCGTGTGGGTGGCATACTGTTGTAGTCACCTCTAAATAAAGCATTTAGAGATGAACCGTGCAGCCGCTAGCGGCGCGCGGCGAGCCGGGCTGTGATAGTCTGGTCTGCTGGGTGGAGTTGTGACGAGAGGGGAAGTCGGATATGGAAAATGGTGGGCCGCATGCAGTAGTGGAGGGTGGTCTGGCTTGTTGTGAGGCTCTGCTGAGGTGGCAGGCCAGGGTTAGAACCCGCCATGCCTCCCGGGCACCTCACGAGCAGCTGGGCACAGGGAGAGCAAGTAGCAGCTCTGCCCCATGTCTGAGAGTCTCTGGTTCAGCATACCTGGGCCGGATTGAAAAGAAACTGCTGCAGGGTGGGTGTGGATGATCAGGGCTGTAATAGTCTGGTCTGCTGGGTAGAGCTGTGAGGAGAGGGAAGTCGGATGTGGAAAATGGCAGGCCCCATGCAGTAGTGGAGGGTGGTCTGGCTTGCTGTGAGGCTCTGCTGAGGTGGCAGGCCAGTTCTAGAACCCGCCATGCCTCCCGGGCGCCTCACGAGCAGCTGGGCACAGGGAACTTCCATCATCCACCTAAAAAAAGTTTATGCTACATCCTTAAAGCATAGATCCCTAAGGTATTATAGAAAAGAGGAGGAAATGTCAAAAACTTAAATTACATTCATAAAACATTTTTATCATCCTTAATTTTTAACTTTGAGCATCTCTGCTTCTGAGAATTCTGTCACAGCGATGTTAAAGAGATTAACGTGTTAAGATCTTCCCTCGTCCCTCAAATATGCTGATTTTTAAAAGGTTAAGTACTTGGTTGTAAAAGTGCACTCCTGAGTGAAACTGAACCTAGGTGTGTTCCATCTTAAGGTGAATATTTTTGCTGGTTTGGGGGATATTTTTTACCATATAAGAAACCATCTGTTTAACAAATTTGAATACCTACACATAGAAGAGCAAGGAGAAAAATGGGAATACAGAGGATCATGGATTTTAAACACTTTAAGTATTTGTAAAACACATTGTGACTTTGAAGCTGGGAAGAAATACAAAGTGCTGCTTTCAGCTATAAATCAGCACCAGCAGATAAAGCTGGGCTAGAAGTGGGGATATCTGTAGAACAAAAACATTGATCATCCAATATCTTGATAATGTGTGAGCTCTAGGAAAGGATTTGTTATTTTTAATGGCTCTATTTTTAGTAAGATAAAGAACATATAATTTGAGAAAACATCAAACAGAATGTGTTTCTTATTAATATCACACACCCTTTCCCATAAAACTTTTCATTTCTCCAGCCTAGCTCCCATTAGAACCAAACTACACAAGTCAACAGCTCAACATAGGAAGTTGTTAGGCCAATGTTCTCCTCTTTTAAGACACTGGATCATTAATTCAATATCATGTTACCTGGTTATTTTCATTAACTAAATACATGGAGACAAAATCTATTATGTACAGTTTTATTATGCACAAGCAGCGAAAACCACAGAACACAGCTCCTAATCAAGCCTGGATTTACCCTTTTGCAATATGTTGCTCCCATTATCATTAGTATGTATAAAATTTGAGTATTTTTTCACACTTTTGGAAAAGGCAAGATCTTAGTATTGGCAGTTAAATATGTTCTCATGGGGTCGAAGTGATAGCACAGCAGGGAGGTCGTTTGCCTTGCACGCCATTGACCCAGGTTCAATCCCCAATATCCCATAGCATGCCCCAACATGCCAGGAGTAATTCCTGAGTGCAGAGCCAGGAGTAGCCCCTGAGCAGTGCCAGGTGTGGCCCAAAAAGCAAATAAATAAATAAATATGAGCGGGAATCGCTGGGAATTTGTCAGATGGAGTCAGGGGTTTGCCATTCCCCCTCCATTTTGTTGAGCCTTGTGGCCCCACCCAGGAGCTGTCCTGGGGCGACCAGCCATAGCATGAGGGGCCTCAAACACTGCTGGGGAAGCTGGAACTCCACTTTCCCCAGGCTAAGCTTTACCGTAGGGCTCCCAGGAGGACAGATGGGTTTTGTGAGTGGGCCCATCACCTCTGGGGGGTCCCGGAAGCAGCAGGATGAGACTTCGCCCACCACACTAGCCACCACCTTCACTGTCCGGATGCTGGGATACTACCTCATGACCAAATTAACAGAGCAAAACCAGTTTGAGCCCAGGTCGCGCGGCCGCTTGCGGCCTCACGGTCCATCAAAATAGTGGAAACAGTAATGTCCTTTAATCCACTGCATTCCACAATGTGCAGGAAAGTTTGGTGGGAGGGAGATATAGAGAGGGAAAGAAAAGACATACAGAACCCGCCAAGTAGTTGAGGTGTGGGAGGGGGAGGGAGGTGGGGACATTGGTGATGGGAGATGCATTTGGGTGGAGGGATGGGTGTTGGAACACTGTAGAACCAAAACTCTACATGAGCATCTTTCAATTGTATGTCTAAAATGGTGTAATAAAATTTGGGGAAAAATAAATAAATAAATATGTTCTCATAAAAAATTATATTGTCTCATGGAAACAAAAAACAGGAGAACTGGTAGTAGGAAACATACCTTCTGGGGGGCTGGGAGATAGAACAGAGGGGGTAACAACTATGGAGGGAAGATCAAACCAGAGGAGGTGGCATTGAAAGGTGGTAAATCATGATGTATGAAACCCTACCTGCAGCAGTACAGTAAACCACAATACAAAAAACATATTTAAAGAAAGTGCCCCTTGTAGAGGCAGACCTGGCAGCTGGGAGAAAAATGGGGAAAGGGAGGAAATTGATGGAGGAAGTGGGCACTGGTGAAGGGGTTGGTGTTGAAGCAATGATTGCCTAAAATCTAATCACAGATAACTTTGTAATTTCAGGGTGGTTAATAAAAAATAATAAAATTCTATGCACAAAAGTATATATTTTGTCTCATTACAAACCTGTTCATATATGACAGTACCTTTTTTGTGTGTGTCTTTGCTTTTTGGGTCACACCCAGTGATGCTTAGGGTGTTACTCCTGGCTCTGCACTCAGGAAATACTCCTGGTAGTGGCTCGGGACTATCGCTCCAGCATGCAATTTAGAGTGGAATGATCTCCTTCCCTGTTTCCTGAGTGATCTGTGACAGATACATGAACTTTCTATTCTAAATATTCATTTGAATCTAAAGTTAGTGTTTTTGAAGTGCTAAGGAGAAAGCTCAATTGTAAGAACATAAGGTTTGCATGCAAAATGCCCTGCTCTTCATCCCTGACACTGTTTATTCTCCCTACATCTGCACACTGATCAGTATGACCCTAGTATAAAATAAAACAAAATTAGGATCTTTGTCATTTGTGAAGGACTTTGTTTATTTATTTATTTATTTAGGCTTTTTTGGGGTCATACCTGGCAATGCTCAGGGGTTACTCCTGGTTCTGCACTTGGGAATTACTCCTCGCAGTGCTTGGGGGACCGTATGGGATGCCAGGAATAGAACAGCATTGGCCTCATGCAAGGCAAACTGTACTATCGCTTTGGCCCCTGGAAGGGCTTTATTTTGAGGTCACACCTGGAGGTGCTCAGGGCTTGCGCCTGTCTCTGCATTCAGGAATCATTTCTGGTGGGGGTCAAGGGAACCATTTGTAATGACAGATTAAATCCACATCAGCTGCATGCAAGGCAAGTGCCTTCATCGCTGTAATATCTTTCCACCCCATATTTTTGCTACATTTATGAAAATTAATGAACCCTAGAATATTAAATGTAATTTATTCTAGGCCTTATAAACAGTAGACTCCCAATAAATATTTATTGATGAATGAGTGACTGAATGAGTCCCTAACACCTGAACTTGAGAACTCTGGCCATAATCACAAAGGGATCATTCTGGAAAACATGCAAGACATAGCCAAAATGAAAGTCAAAAATTTGTTTCAGTTCTTCCGCATGTGATAGATTTCACTTAATCCTGGTTTAAAGTCTTCAGAAGAACCAAACAGAATTGACTAAGTGGAGACAAAAATAATAGATGTTTAGTAAAAGTGACTCGAACTTCACCTTTGTATAAGATAAAAATGGGTCAAGGACGTGGCTCACAAGGTAAACACATGTCTTGCTTGCTCTTAGAAGGCCCTGGTCGCGGTTCCTGACATTACCTATATCCCTAAGAACCACCCTGTAACAACAACCACAAAAAGGAGAATGGAAGAAGATGAAGGAAATTAAGAAGATAAAGAGAATGGAGCATGTTAAGAGAAGACAGAGAAGAAGGAGGAGGGAGGAAGAAGGAGGGAGGAGGAAGAGGAGAAGGAAGAGGAGAAATGAGGTGGAGAAGGAAGAGGAGGAGGAGAGAGAAGGAGAAGGAGGAGGAAAAGGAAAAGGAGGAGGAGGAGGAGAAGGAGAAGGAGGAGGAGGAGGAGGAGAAGGAGAAGGAGAAGGAGGAGAAGGAGAAGAAGAAGAAGAAGAAGAAGAAGAAGAAGAAGAAGAAGAAGGAGGAGGAGGAGGAGGAGGAAGAAGAAGAAGAAGAAGGAGGAGGAGGAGGAGGAAGAGGAGGAGGAGGAGGAAGAAAAAGAATAAGAAGGAGAAGGAAGAGAAGGAGAAGAAGAAGAAGAAGAAGAAGAAGAAGGAGGAGGAGGAGGAGGAGGAGGAGGAGGAGGAGGATGAAGAAGAAGAAGAAGAAGGAGGAGGAGGAAGAGGAGGAAGAAGAAGAAGAAGAAGAAGAAGAAGAAGAAGAAGAAAGGAAGAGGAGGAGTAAAAAGAGGAGAGGAAGAAGGAAGAGATTTGAGAAACAAGACCATTGTCATAGATACATGGTTATACTTAAGAACAAAATAAAAATGAGCTACCACCATTGCATTCTAAAATCCTCCTGCCTCTACTATCACGCCGCTATTGCTGACACAGTCACATCCAGGTGGGGGGACCACCCCACCGGGCCTGGGACTTGAGACAAAAATCAGAAATCAGTAAAGAAGTCTGTCATTGAGAGCTTCCATTAGATAAAACCCACCTTCTTACCTTCAGATGTGCAGCAGAAGGAAGAATACAGCTAAGGAAGCATAAGAGGTAGTCAGGCTCCCTGGTTGAAATGTAATTAAGGAGATTGTATGAAAGCAAATATGCCAAGGGCTGAGAGATGACGCAGAGGACCAGAGCCAATACTGAAACTGTACGGATATGACTTGTGCTTCTCAGAGCGTCATGCACTTTACACAAGACATCAACCTTTTTTTGTCTAAAAGGCTATAAACTCAAACAAGGAAGAGACTTCAGTCCAGATTGACTTAGTGCTACTTACACAGAACCACAAGCCTGTCATATAATAGAAGTTCAACAAATATATGCAAATGAGTGGATAAAAGTGGATTTGAGAATACGCTCAGAAGTCTGTCTCTGTTTCATTCCTGCCTACTATGTAGCTGTGAAGCTATGGGAATGTCTATATGCATCTATTTCTTGTCTTCAGAAAGGAATTAGTGAGTAACTGTACAAATCAATAGGTTAATATGGAGATGAAAGTGGAAGAGGTAATGACGCTAGTATGAGATAATGATAATGATGGTGGGGGATTATAATCTCTAATCCCTGGTGTGGTATGTAGCAGACTAACTTCCAGAGCTTTATACGTCCTACAAGAGCCCCACTGCTGGTTCAAATGTGCACTCCTATAAACATCATGCTCCTTTTGTGAATTAGAAGACAAAGCCCATTTCTCAATAAAATGAAATTGTCCAACAGACCTAAAGCCTTGTAATATTTTAAAAAAGATCCACCAAAATGACAACCTTACCCCACTATTCTTCTTAGGTATTTTTTCTAAAGTTGTATGTGGGTTACTTGACAATGTGCCTTGCAATTAAACATAAAAAAAAAGACTTCCCACCCAAGCATAATTTGCACAAAATGCCTTCGTGCAATTTTGATAGGTACAAGAAGGCTCCAAAAACTGCTAATAGCTCACTGGGCTTAACCTCAGAGGATGAGCCAACTAAATGCTATATTGGGTTTCATCATTCCCATTTAGAAGGCCCTGGCAGTAATTGTCAGAGGGTTTTTATGGTTATCTAGAATGGCCTGAGTGCCTGGCTGTGCACACTCGGGTCACTGTGGGAAGGCGGTTTGAGGGGAACTGGAACGGGGACATCTTAAAACGAAACAGCTGCATCAGAAATGGTCAAGGCTTGGAGCAATATGATAGCAATATGATAGCTATTAAACCACTTTGAGCTTCTTTTGGCTTTGATGATTTCTTTCTTCCTCTCAAAAGTTTATCATTCTTTTCCTGACCTCAAGTCAACCTCATAAAGGCTCAATTTTTATTTTGGTTCCTATTAAAGTTTTCTATGCATTATTGTTGTGATTGTTTGGGGTTTGGGTTTGGGTTCCTTTGTTTGTTTCTTTAATTTTGCCTTGTCTACTTGGTCCAGGAAGGAGCAGCAATTCGAAATTCTACGAAAGGGAATAATAAATGGTTTTTCTCCAAAGTTCACCTGACTCCACCCCCTGTGTCACTTCCTCCTGGAAATGCCCACATGTGTGGTGAGTTTTCTCTAACCTTTGTGCTACGAATCTCCTTTCTTGGCATCTCTGATTCCACAGAGAACCAGAGGTATAAAAAGTTTTATTTCAGCACACCCCCACCATGACCTCTTTGAATAAGGTTTCTGAGTCACTACTGTAAAACAGTAAGAGTTTCAATATGTTAGGATTTTTTTAATATTTTTTCATTCTGACAGGAAACTAAAGCCCTTTTAATTCCATACACAAGATGTGTTACAGTAATACAAAAAGTGATGGTATGAAAAGGATGATAAAAGAAGCAGCTTTAGGACCTTCTATCCCTATCATAAAGAAAATCAAATGATTTCTCAACAAGGTCCCCTAGATCAATGTATCTTACATCCACCATTGCATTTAGCACTAATTTTCCCAAAGCTTATCATTAATATCCATAACAGGACCTGGGGAAAGAATAAAAGTGAATAAGATGCTTGCCTTGCACATGGCTACGCAGGTTCGATCCCAGCACCTCATATGGTCCCCAAAACCCATCAGGAATGATCCCTGAGTGCAGAGCACAACCTGAAGAAGACAAGTCCCCCCAAATAAAATAAAACTAAAAATAAATAGATTCTTAAAACTGAAAGATGGGGCCGGAGTGATCGCACAGTGGGTAGGGCATTAGTCTTGCACGCAAGCGAACCTGGGTTCGATCCCCAGCATCCCATATACACATCTCTGAGCTCCGCAAGGGGAAATTTCTGAGCAAAGATCCAGGAGTAACCCCTGAGCATTGCCAGGTATGACCCCAAAAGGCAAAAAAATAAAAAAATAAAAAAATAAAACTGAAAGTTGTCACTTAACAGACTATTTCATGATATTGAAATTAACTAGGCTTGTTAGGTAATTCATTGGGAGTTTGCCCATTCCCAAACATCACCTTAATTCTCTGATTCTGTGTTTCAAATCAAACAATCAAAGATAACATATGCTGTCAGTAAGTCATCTGATCTATCTAATCCTTCCCGAAATGTTATGAAATTCTCACAATTTAACCCTGTTTGTCACGCCGGCAGCTCTCTGAGATGACTCAGTCGCACTCCAGCATTTGAGTGGCTTGCAGAGACCCTGGAGTTGCCAGTGGCCTGCAAAAGAGAGACAGCCCTATTGTACTCCCATTTGACCCAGCCATACCACTCCTGGGAATCTACTCTGGGAAACCAAAAATACGCAGCAGAAACACCATCCCTACTTTTATGTTCATAGCAGCATTATTCACAATAGCCAGAATCTGGAAGCAACCAGAGTGCCCGAAAATCGATGACTGGATAAAGAAGCTTTGGTACATCTACACAATGGAATACTATGAAGCTGTTAGGAAAAATGAAGTTATAAAATTTGCCTATAAATGGATGGACATGGAGAAGATTATGTTGAGTGAAATCAGCCAGAAGGAGAGAGACAGATACAGAATGACTGCATTTATTTGCATGACATAAATATATATGTACATATTATGATACCAATATCCAAGGTCAAGTGAAACATATATCAGGAGGTCTTGTCAAAGGTGGAAATTATCACAAATGTGTGGGAGTCAGAGGCTAGGTAAGACAGAAAATGGAACAGTGTGCTAACAATTGTTGAGGGTACTAATGCCAACCTAGATCTGAGCATTAAATAGAAGCAAAAAGATACACATGACAATCCTTTAATATATGTTCTGCAATCCATTGTCTGGAAGGGAAGGAAAAGAGAAAGAGAGAGAAATGGCAAGAAATAAAGAACCTGCCATGGAGGAGGGCTGGGGGAGGGGGAGGGAACCGGGACGTTGGTGGTGGGAGATGGGCACTGGTGGAGGGATGGGTGCTGGAACACTGTATGACCAAAACCCAAATATGAACTTTTTAATTGTATATCTTTGTAATTGTAAAAGAGAGAGAGAGAGAGAGAGACAGCCCTTGTGATATTGCTGTTACTTTCATTCCTCAGAAAATCACCAATAGATTCTTCTTAGTCTTATTCATTATCTCAACAATTCCTCTCCAAAATAAGCATAATGCCTAGGTATGACTGGGGCCAAAGGATAGTACAGTGGGTAAGACACTTGCCTTACAACCCAAGTTCAATCCTGCCACACTGTATAATAGATACCCTGAGCACTGCCAGAAGTGATCCTTGAGCAAAGAGCCAGGAGTCAGCCAGCCCTGAACACCACCGGGGTGGCCCAACACAAACTATACACATATATGACTATAAATATGGCTAATTCCATCTATAATGTGCACAATTGTTTTTAGGATAATGCAATATGAGAAAAATAGGTTCAAGTGTGATAATGAAATAAAAGAAGAAAATTAATAAAGGGGAAAAATTAAAAGGATGATAGAAACTCTGACTTCAATAACAGGTTATGACCATCAGACACAGGGTCATCTAGTTTCACATTCTAATGTGTAAATTATACATTATAGCTGATATAAATTATATTATAGCTATATATAATATAATATAATATAATATAATATAATATAATATAATATAATATAATATAATATAATATAATATAATGTAATGTAATATAATATAATATAATATAATGTAATGTAATGTAATATAATATAATATAATTCGCTAAACAGAGGTAGTAATAAATGCTGGAGATCAGAGGTGACTACAAGAGTATGCTACCCACGGCAGATCCTGGCAAGCTACCCGTGTCGTTTTTGATATGCCAAAAACCAGTAACAATTATTGACCTCATTCCCATGACCTGATGGAATGGTTTGAGGCTCTTTATGTTCCTGGAGCAAGCAGATGCCCTTGGGCACTACTAGCATGAGATAGGACGTATGGAGATGTTGCTAGTGCCCGCTCAAGCAAATTGATGAACAACGGGAAGACAGTGACAGTGATACAGTGATAATATAATATAATATAATATAATATAATATAATATAATATAATATAATATAATATAATATAATATAATATAATATAATATAATATAATATAATATAATATAATATAATATAATATAATATATAATACAATACAATACAATATAATATAATATATAATACAATACAATATAATATAATATAATGTAATATAATATAATATAATATAATATAATATAATATAATATAATATAATATAATATAATATAATATAATATAATATAATATAATATAATATAATATAATATAATATAATATAATATAATATAATATAATATAATAATATAATATCATGATCACGATCTTCCCATTGATCTCATCTATTTGCTAGAGCAGGCACCAGTAATATCTCCATATGTCCTGTCTCATGCCAGTAGAGCCAGGGGCATTGGCTTGCTACAGGAACATAAAGAGCCTCAAACCATTATATTAGGTCATGGAAATGACCTAATATAATTGTTACTGGAATTTGGCATATCAAATACAACACGAGAAGCTTGCCAGGCTTGCCAAGCGGGAGGCAAACTCTTTTAAACGCCTCCAAATAAAGCATTTATTGATGAACCGGGCTGTGATGGGCTGGTCTGCTGGGTGGAGTTCTGATGAGAGGGAAGTCCAAATGTGGAAAATGGCGGCACCCGTGGAGTGAGGGGGTGGTCTGGCTTGTTGTGAGGCTCTGCCGAGGTGGTGGGCCAGGGCTAGAACCCGCCATGCCTCCCGACTGCCTCATGAATGGCTGTGCACAGGGAGAGCAAGGAACAGCTCTGCCCCATGTCTGAGAGTCTATATAATATAATATAATATAATATAATATGATATGATGTGATGTGATGTGATGTGATGTGATGTGATGTGATGTGATGTGATGTGATGTGATGTGATGTGATGTGATGTGATGTGATGTGATGTGATGTGATGTGATGTGATATGATATGATATGATATGATATGATATGATATGATATGATATGATATGATATGATATGATATGATATGATATGATATGATATGATATAAATTATATTATAGCTGATGAATTAATAAATTACTATATTTGCAAAGCCAAAGTACTAGGATGAAGAGGGAGGCCTTTTTCACTCCCAAAGTAACATTAAGAAGGGCTTGAGAAATAATATAGTAGGTAGAGCACTTGCCTTTCATGTGACCAAGCCAGGTTCAATACCCAAAATCCCATATGGTCCCCTAAACTCTGCCAGGAGTATGCCTTGAGCATCACCAGGAGTAGCCCGAATCTAATGCATAAAGAAATGACTCTAAGTGTACACTACAATTCATACTATCAGTCAAAAGGGAAAAATTCAGATGAACATTGAGTAGTGTGCTGCAAGCATTGTTTTCAAGCTCATGACTCCTATTTTCCATACCAACCATCCTCTGTTTTATGACTTCGGGGTCAGTTCAGGAAGACATGCTGGTGCAAGAGATTTCCATGTAACTTTTCTCCCAATAGAAACATCTTGTAAAATTATAGTTTACTATCATAACGGGGACATTGCTTAGATACAGACCTATATTCAAGTCAGATTATGGTACATTTCGGTCCCAATCATTCCTCTTATTGTATCCCTCCTTACTTCCCATCCACTCCTCTGCTGCTGCATACCTAGGAACCACCCATTTCTCTCCCATTCCTATATGCCATTTCCAGGTTATATCAATGGAGCCATTTAGTAAGTTGCTTTGGTGGGGTGGTTTCTTCAGCTAGGAGCACTCTGGAGACCCATACCCCAAGGGACAGAAGCTCACAGCTTGTGTTGAAGTATTCACAGAATGGTTGGTAGCTCGTTTATTCATTGAAGGTTCTCTGAGTTATTTCAGGTTTGAAACATCTTTGAATAAAGCATCAATGAGCAGGTTTTGACATGAATTTAAATCTTCATTTATCTGAGATTGGTATTTTGGAGTATAATTGCTGAGGCATGTGGTAGTTGTAGGTTTGCTTTTTAAGAAACAGCCAATCCATGGCCAGAGTGATAGCACTATGGGTGTTTGCCTTGCACACAGCCGACCTGGGTTTGATCCCTGGCATCTTATATGGTCCCCTACCACCACCAGGAGTGATTCCTGAGTGCAGAGCCAGGAGAAACCCTTGAGCATGGCCAGGTGTGACCCAAAAAGCAAAAAATGAAAAAAAAGAAAGAAACTATCTTCCAGACTGGCTGTACTATTTTCTGTTCCCACCACCAAAATACAAATGACATAGTGTCCCCTCTTATTCTTTACTATGTGTTGCTGTCCTGGTTGAATTTTAGTCAATGTCTTAGATATAATTTGAGACAAAAACTAGCAAGACTTTAAATTTTAATATATTCTCTTCCTTTTATAGCAACTGCAGCCTAAAAGCAATCTTTTTTTTTAAGTGTCAACTCTCTTCAGCTTAAACCTTTCATCTTACACCTAGGTACTTTAGACAATCAACATTTTTTAACAGAGGTTTCCTTATACGTGAGAACTGCCTCTCTAGGTAAAGCTCTATATTAAAGAAATAACATGTGCAAATAACATATATATTAAATATTCAATAGGTGTTCATTTGCTCATTTCTTACTGCCACGTCACTCTATTTGATCCATATTAGAGTCTCCTATGTATGTCTCCTCCTTATTCATTTCCAGTCCCACTTAAAACCACTATTTCTGTTCACTTTCATAACTCGGTCTTCTTTTAGTTCAGGCAAATACAAAGTAGTTTATAAGATCAGTTAAGATGAAGGAAACGGGCCTTGAGCGAGCGCCACCGCCCGCGGCCGCCACGTCCTCCGGGGGCCAGCGTGAGCGCCCTGCAGCGCCTGGTGGAGCAGCTCAAGCTGGAGGCGGGCGTGGAGAGGATCAAGGTGTCCAGGCGGCCGCAGAGCTCCAGCAGTACTGCATGCAGAACGCCTGCAAGGATGCCCTGCTGGTCGGCGTTCCCGCGGGCAGTAACCCCTTCCGGGAGCCCAGGTCCTGTGCTTTACTCTGAAGACAGGGAAGAAGTTCGCTGAGGAATGCTTTCCAGTGCAGATTAACGAGCGACTGCCTCCAAGTTTCAAGGAAACCCTTTTCTCTAGTCAGATGACTTTTAGATGTCTCCGATCTTTCCTATAACCTTGTCCTATAGCCAATATGCTACAGAAATTTGAGTTTCTACTCAGTAAGGAAACTAGGTGAAGCAGTAGATTTAAATAATAATCATCAGATTTTTACTTTTTTTTTTTTTTTTTTTTTGGTCAAGAACTCTGTGCTTCAGCGGAAACACAATCCGCACTTTTATTTTCATAGCAGCACTGTTCACAATAGCCAAAACCTGGAAACAACCAGTATGCCCGAGAACTGAGGACTGGATAAAGAAACTGTGGTACATCTACACAATGGAATACTATGCAGCTATCAGAAAAAATGAAGTTATGAAATTTTGCTATAAATGGATGGATATGGAAAGAATCATGTTGAGTGAAATTAGTCAGAAGGAAAGAGAGAGACATAGAATGACTGCATTTATTTGCATGACATAAATATACTAGGTGATCTTACCAAAAGTGGAAATTACCGCAAGCGTGCGGGGAGTCAGAGGTTGGTTTAGATAGAGAAAGGAATATGAGTGAATAAATGTCTAAAGTTCTGATACTAACATAGAACTGAGCATTAAATACAGACAAAAAAATGCAAGTGATGGCTTCTAAGTGTAATCGTGAGTGCAACCCACAATGTGTGGGAGAAGGAGGAGAGAGAGGGGGAGAGGAGAGGAGATAAAGAACCTGCCATTTAGGCGGAATGTGGGAGGGGGAGGGAATTGGGGACATGGGTGGTGGCTGAGGGGCACTGGTGGAGGGCGGGGTGCTGGAACACTATGTGACCGAAACCCCAAGCGTGAACAACGTTGTAATTGTATATCTCACGGTGGTATAATAAAATGTTAAATACAAAAAAAAAAAAAAAAGAACTCTGTGCTTAAGACAAACATCTTGTCACCAAATATATTCCAAAATGTACCTCTTTCATAAGTAAATTACTGTGTTCGTATGCCTAAAATATTATGTATGTTTTACTTACTGTATGTTTACACTTTTTGGGAAACACTTGTTTATTAAAAAATGTTTATTTATAAAAAAAAAGATGAAGGAACGGATCAAAATTTCAGTTCGAAATGGATCAAAGATCTCAACATCAAACAGAATCCATAAGGTACATAGAAGAAAACATATGAAAAACGGCTTTACGACATCGATCTGAAGGTATCTTCTAAAGATGAAGCAGCACTGACAAAGCAAATGGAAGCAAAATAAACAAATGGGATTATATAAAACTGAAAAGTTTATGCACCTCAAAAGAAACAATGACCAAAATACAGAGACAGTCCACAGACTTGGAAAGAATATTCACTTACTTCCCATCCAATAAGGGGTTAAGGGGGAGGGGCGGAGTGACAGCACAGCGAGTAGGGTATTTGCCTTGCATGCAGCCGACCCAGGTTCGATCCCCAGCATCCCATATGGTTCCCGAGCACTGCCAGGAGTAATTCCTGAGTGAAGAGCCAGGAGTAACCCCTGAGCATCACTGGGTGTGACCCAAAAAGCAAAAAAAAAAAAAGGGAGAGTTAATATCCAGGATATATATCAGGCACTAGTAGAACTTTACAAGAAAAAAACAGCCAACCCCATCAAAAAATGGGGAGAGGAAATGAACAGAGACTTCCAAAAAAGGAGAAATTCGAATGACCAAAAGGCATATGAAAAGGTGGTCTTCATCACTAATCATCATGGAGATGCAAATCTAACAACAATGAAGTATCCTCTCACACCACAGAGACTGGCACTCATCCAAAAGAGCAAGAACAACCAGTGCTGGTGGGGATACGGAGAGAACAGGACTCTCATCCACTGTTGGTAGAGTGCCGATTGTCCAGCCCTTTTGGAAAACAATATGGACATTCCATCAAAAACTAGATATTGAGCTCCCATTTGACCATTCCTGGGAATATACACTGGAGACCCAAAAACACAGAAGAAACACTATCTGCACTTCGATGTTCATGGCAGCACTACCTGAATGCCCAAGAACAGAAGACTGGCTAAAGAAACTGTGGTGCCTGTACACAATGGAATACTATGCAACTGTCAGAAAAGACAAAGTCATGAAATTTACATGCAAATGGATGGACATGGAGAGTATCATGCTGAGTGAAATTAGTCATAAGGTAAAGGATAGATATAGAATGACTGCATTCATTTGTGGTATATAAATATATACTAGTGCTCTACTAATTATGGGAAATGTTAGCGCCACACTAGAACTGAACATTGTATGTACACAAAGGGATTTATATGATAATCCCTAAATGTCTGTAGGGCAAGCCACAATGTGTAAGAGAGAGAGAGAGAGAGAGAGAGAGAGAGAGAGAGAGAAAGAGAGAGAGAGAGAGAGATAGGAAATAAGAGAAATAGTGCCCTGCTATAGAGGCAGGCTGGAAGAGGGAGGAGGGAACTTGGGGCTATTGGTGGTGGGAATGGGGCACTGGTGGAGGGGATGGGTGCTGGAAAAAAGTATGGCTGAAACCCAATCATGAACATCTTTTTAATTGTATATCACATGGTGGTATGATAAAAAAATTTTAATAAAATAAAATAAAAAAGATGAAGGAGCAGAAGCAGAATGGCATTGCCCAAAGAAAGCAAGTTCAAGCTCAGTTCTGCCACTCACCAATTGTGTGAACTTGACAATCGTTGCACATGTCCAGTTAAAGCCACTGATGCTTCATCTCTGAATTTCAAAATGAACAGAATTGGACTGGAGAGAAGAGAAAGTGCCTTGAATCCCACTCAAAACTAGTTGAAATCCTTTGCTTCACATAGCCTCCTGAGCACCACCAGGATCACTCCTGAGAACAGTGCCAAGGAATAGCCCCTGAGCATCACAAGACGAGGCTTAACCAGCGGGTAGGGCATTTGCCTTGCAGTGGCCGGCCCATGCCGGCCCGGGTTCGATCCCCAGCATCCCATATGGTCCCCGAGCACCGCCAGGAGTAATTCCTGAGTGCAGAGCCAGGAGTAATCCCTGAGCATCGCCGGGTGTGACCCAAAAAAAAAAAAATAAAATAAAATAAAATAAAAACAAGACGCAGGCTTAATCCCTCCCACCAAAACAACAAGTACAGAACTGACATTGTTTAGTTAACTTTTCAGGGACACTGAATTCAGAAATTAAAAATTTGAGAAGGTGATTTTCAAACAGTGAAAAGCTGTGTAACTCCATAGCATATAATGTCAAATTATATATAAAAAAAAGGTTAAGTTCACCTAATACTCATTCATTCTGCTGTAAAGTATCAAAGTAGGGGCCTGAGCAATAGCCCAGCAGGTAGGACGTTTGCCTTGCATGTGGCCAGCCTGTGCCGACCCAGTTTCGATCCCCAGCATCCCATATGGTCCCCTGAGCACTGCCAGGAGTAATTCCTGAGTACAGAGCCAGGAGAAACCTCTGAACAATGCTGGGTGTGACCCAAAAAAGCAAAAAAAAAAAAAAAAATCAGACAAGGGGCGGGGAGCGATAGCCCAGGGGTAGGGCATTTGCCTTGCACATCAGCCGGCCTGTGCTGGCCTGGGTTCGATCCCGGCATCCCATATGGTCTCCGAGGACCGCCAGGAGTAATCCCTGAGCATTGCCGGTGTGACCCAAAAAAGCAAAAAAAAAAAAAATTAGACAAGTGTGCACTACAGGATGTGGCTTGGATAGTGAGGTTACATCACACAGGTCAGATAATACACCACAATGGTAGGGAACACATGGCAGAAACGGAAGCCCCAACAGGATATTCTTATCAAGGCCTCAAAGGAAAATGTTGAGAATGAAAGCCAAAATTGAAGAGGGTTGAGGCAGGCAGTGGTAGGTCAAGGACCATTCACCTATGAAACAGGAAGTGCAAAATCCACTTCCTGTTTCCCAGGAGGCCTGTGCTCAGAAGGATAAATTTCAGGCGGGGGAAGGAGGCTCGAAGACCCTCGCTATGGAGTCCAACACCAAGGCTGCCTATTGGCAGGTTGGCTGCCAAATCCGCTGTCAACTCACTCCTCTGAGGTGTGTGACACAAACTTTATGCCATCGAAGTCCACTGGGAGCAGCCTGAGCCTCACTCACTGTCCCAGGGCATAGTTATCACAAAACCTATTTATCTTCTGACCAGGAAAAGTGGCACCTCAAAGAATGGTGTGCAATCCACAATGTGTAAGAGAAGGAAGAGAGAAAGAGAGATAGAGAAAGAGATAATAAACCTGCCATAGAGGTAGGCTAGGGGAGGGGGAAGGGAATCGGGGACATTGGTGGTGGGAAATGGGCACTGGTTGAGGGATGGGTGCTGGAACACTGTATGACCATAACCCAAATATAAACATCTTTGTAATTGTCTGTCTCACGGTGGTATAATAAAAATATTAAATTAATAAAAAAATAAATAAAGATGCTGACAACAAGGTTGCAGAAAAGCAATAAAAGAAGACCTCAAAGACAGAAGAGCAGAAAAACTGGAAGATGCAGCAGAAGCCAGGAAAAGCATTCTGCACTGCCAGCCTGTCCTTCGCCAACTATAAGACCAAGATGACTGCCCTCTGACACCCTGATGGATCTATCACATCTTCCAGGAAGGCAATGGAGAAGATTATCCAGAACTTCTACTCAAATCTCTTTGATAGCCACATCCACCTGCCCACATACCAAATTCCACAGGATTGATATGTCATTCCCAACGCTCTCCCTTCTGAAATCCGACATGCCATCTCGTTGGTAAAGAAGGGAACAGCACCAGGCCCAGACAAAGTCAGACCCGAACACCTGAAGAATCCACCGTCGGTACTCATCAATACACTAGCTCGGCTCTTCACATGCTACCTGTCCGAATGCAAGGTGCCCTCCCAATGGAAAACTAGCAGGACAGTTCTACTGTTCAAGAAGGGAGACATCCACGACATCAGCAACTATGGCCCCATCTGCCTGTTGTCCGTCATCTACAAGTTGTTTACACGAGTCATCCTGAACAGGATTAGCAGAACACTAGATGAAGGACAACCATGAGAGCAAGCAGGCTTCCGGAAAGGATTCAGCACAATCGACCATATCCACACATTAACCAAGCTCATTGAGGTTTGTAGGGAGTACAAGATGCCACTCTGTCTCACGTTCATTGATTTACAGAAAGCCTTTGATTCTGTGGAGACTGAAGCGGTCATCGAAGCCCTAGCCAAACAGGGGTGTTCAAACCCAATACATCAAGATCCTTCGTGAGCTGTATTACGGATTCACCACCAGGTTCTCACCATTCTACAAAGAAGTGATCATTGATGTCAAAAGAGGGGTTCGACAGGGTGATACCATTTCATCAAAACTCTTCAGCGCCACCCTCGAGAACATCATAGGACAATTAGAATGGGAAGGAATGGGAGTGAAGAGAGATGGTCAGCAACTACACCACCTCTGTTTCCCTGATGACATCATTCTAATAACACCAAACATTAGCCAAGCGGCACAAATGCTGGCTGACTTTGACCAAGAATGTGGAAAGATGGGTCTACAGCTGAATCTAAAAGAAAACCATGTTTATGAAAAATGAACTAGTTCCGGAGGCCCCATTCACTCTCAATGGAACAAACATCTCTGAATGCAGCAGTTATGTGTACCTAGGTCAAGAAGTCAACATGATGAATGACCTAAAACCTGAGCTTCACAGGAGGAAGAGAGCGGCATGGAATGCCTTCAAAGGCATAGAAGAAATAGCTAAAAGGACAAAGAACCTCTGGCTCCGGGCACATCTCTTTGACTCCACTGTTCTCCCTGCATTAACATACGCCTCAGAGACCCTGGCCCTACTAAAGCAGGATGAGAATGCTATTCGGGTCTCCCAGAGAGGAATCGAAAGAGCTATGCTTGGAATATCATGCCTCACTCAAGTGAGAGAAGGAATCCGGAGTTCTGACCTCCATCGCTATTCCAGAATCAGGGACGCTGTCTCATTTGCCAAGGCATCAAAAATCAGATGGACTGGACATGTAATGCGATTTGGAGACAACTGCTGGGCTAGAGCCATTACTGACTGGATCTCAAGAGATGTCAAAAGATCACATGGCCGCCCACTTACAAGATGGTCAGACTTCCTTGTCAAGACCCTGAAGGAACGGTTTGAGGCTCTTCATATTCCTGAATCAACCAGATGCCATTGGGCTACATTGGCACGTGATAGGGTCCAATGGAAATGTTACTGGCGCCCGCTCGAGCAAATCAATGAATAAACGGATTCAAGTAATCAAGTGATCAAGTGATCAAGGTGACAACAACAACAAAATAAGAATGGTGTGCAAGACTTTTCTTTATCAAATTTTGGAAATTATTTTTGTTTTGTTCTATTTTGTTTTGTGGTGAGCGGTGTGGTGCTCAGATACTACTCCAGGCTAGGGTGCCTGGGGATAGTGGGTGTGGATTGGAACCCAGCAATGCTTGGGGGAGCAAACAGTGTTTCTGGGGATGAAACCTGGGCCTCCTGCATGTAAAACTGTACTCAGCCAATTTAACTATATTCTTAGCCCTAGAAGTGCCCCCTGAAGGTGTTTCAGATGTGGCTGTGGTGCCCATGTGCGTCGGCAGGTGGCAAACAGGAGACAGGCTTATCTATACTCAGGGCTCTGCCCCTAGGCCCCTGGATGATTGATGGTCTGACATAGAAAAAGACTGGGCCCCCTGGGATGAACCCAGTGCCACAGCAGAGCCTGGCAAACTACCCATGGTGTATTCAATATGCCTAAAACAGTAACAATAATGGACCTCATTCCCAACTAATGGAGACATTACTGGTGCCCACTCGAGCAATCGATGAACAATGGGAAAACAAGTGATACAAGTGATTAGTCCTAGAAAATCTTACTATAGTTGCTTCATGCATCATTTAAATGATCATACTTGAGTTTACCAACAGTGCTGCTTGGTCCTAATCAACACTGGCCCTAGCCCTATTGCTTTAAGCACACAGGAAGTCCTGTAGGATGTGGGGTGTTGTTGACAGAGATTCCCTCCCAAGCTCCCAGGTACTCACGGAGTATTGTGATTCATCTAGTTCAGTTGGATGGAAGTAGATTATAACATTTAGTTTTTAAGTAAATGGACACAGATTTAAAAGATGGCTGCAAAAGAAACTTAGTTGAAGATACTCACAAGGAATTCATATGCATCAACAAGAAAATATAGACAGAATTTTAAAACAATGTAATAGGCCAATGTCAGTTGTGACACATATACGCAGTGAAATATTATGCAGCCGTAATAAAAGATTAAACCATGCAATTTGCCAAAATGTGACTAGAACTGAAAAGTATCATGTTAAATAAAAATAAGTTCAAGAACCTGCCATGGAGCAGGGCTGGGGAGAGGGGAGGGAACCGGGGACGTTGGTGGTGGGAGATGGGCACTGGTGGCGGGATGGGTGCTGCAACACTGTTTGACCAAAACCCAAATATGAACTTTTTAATTGTATATCTTTGTAATTTTAAAAATAAAAAAATTAAAAAATAATAATAATAAAATAAGTTCAAGAGAAAATGACAAATATCAGATAACCTCACTTATCTATGGAGTAGAGAGAGACAAAATCAGGAAATAGAACAATGGCTCAAAAAACGTGGTCGTGAATTACAAAACTGATTGCCAAGTAGTGAGGTGGGGAGGAGGAAAGAGTGGAGTCAATGAAAACTGAACTGGAAGTAACATAAGAACAAGAGTAGAGGGTCATATGGAAAAACTTTTGTACATCAATACCACAAATTTTAACACTGCTGTAACCAAGTTACGCGCGCATAATTTGTTTTAAAAAAAGATGCTCCCCACAGCTGGCACTGCTACACCTAGTGGAGAGTATGATTCAGTCATCAAAGCAGAAACACCAGTGGCATGGGTACAACAGTAAGTCAACCAAAGTATTTGTAAGCGACCAAAGCTAATTGAAATGTGAATTTGCATCCACTTCTAATGATACTGAATCTCAGCATAAAATATTTTAAACTGTTGGTTTGGCAAGATAGTACCAAGAGTAAGGCACTTACCTTGTATGCAGCTGACCACTGGTGGACATGCCCGTCAAAAATATTTTAAATTGTTGGGGGCCTGAGCAATAGCACAGCAGGGGAGGGCTTTTGCCTTGCATGGGGCCAAGCCGAGATCGATCCCCAGCATCCCATATCGTTCTCTGAGCACTGCCAGGTGTAATTCCTAAGCATAGACCCAGGAGTAAGCCCTGAGCATCACCAGGTGTGACCCAAAAAAGGGAAAAAATAGTTATTCTTTTTTTTCATTTCACTCTTTAGGAAGGGCTTGTTTAATTGTTTAGGGGTCCTACAACTGAGGCACTCAGGAGAGACATCTGGCTTATGCCTTAGGAGTCAGTCCTGGCAATTTGACGGGGTAGCCGTGCAGTTCTGATGCAGCGAATCAAACCCAGGCTCCCTGCATTCAAGGCATATGCTTCAGCCCTTGAACCATCTCCCTGGCCCTCCCCCTCCCCTTCGAAGTATTGTTTGGTTTATATTGTTGTTGTTGCTGCTGCTGCTGCTGCTGCCGCTGTTGTTGTGACATACCCAGCAATGCTCAAGAGTTGCTCCTGGTTCTGCACTCAGACATTACTCCTGGCATTGCTCAAAGGACCATGAGATGCCGGGGATCAAACCCGGGCATGCAAGATAAATGCACTATCTGTTGTGCTATCTCACCGGTCCCCATAAAAGTTCATTTTTTGAGTGGGTTCATAACTTACATAACAAATCAGTAAACTGGTGCAGATAAATAACTGGTTAAAAAAAAGGTTGCTCTTGTGATATGCCATGAAAACAATGAGGAGATAATGAAGGTTGGTGGTGTCAGTGCATTGATGTAGAGTATTACTTCTTTGCAAAGGCGTTTAGCCCAGTTTGAAGCTCTGTGTCAGGCACCTGTAGTCCAAACCACTGACAGAAGATATGGCATGAAGCTTGATTCACTCTGACAGACTAGCTGGTGACTCTCACTAAGATAGTTTCCAAGTCTCCAGAAACCGCTGCCTTCACCCCATCATCCCTGAGATCTGGAAGCCAATGCAGGCTCCTCACGCAAGTCTTCCTGATGGCCCCTGACTCATCAAAAGCCCCACAGTAGTAGCTCTTGGGAAGGTGACAGGACAGTTCTAACGCCTTAATGTTGTAGGGCTGTACCAAAGAAAAGCATGAATATTATTCCATCTGCCCAAGATTCTACTCAGAATGGCATGTATGTTATCTCACCAGTTATTCATCCTGACAGTCTATAATCACTGTCCACCATTGACAGGTGTCATATGTGAGCATCAAATTGAATTACTAATTAATAATTATAAGCCAACCAGCAAAATTAATTCACTTTCCCAAGATCACATGCTGAAGAATTGTCGTCAAAATTCAAGAAGATGGGGCTGGAGCGATAGCCCAGCGGGTAGGGTGTTTGCCATGGGCCTGGGTTGGATCCCCAGCATCCTATATGGTCCCCGAGCACCGCCAGGAGTAATTCCTGAGTGCAGAGCCAGGAGTAGCCCCTGAGCATTCCCGGGTGTGACCCAAGGAAGCAAAAAAATAAAAATAAAAATTCAAGAAGATTCTTCTGACTCCAGAGAGCCAGGACTTAGTCATGAAGCTAAGACACTTTATCTGCATAACCTTCATTTTCTTTCTCTGTTGTATCATTATCCAACATACTCAAAATTTATTTTAAAAAATGTGTCTCCTAACAAATGTGTTTTTTGCCTCCTATTGGGACCAAATGTTTACCCATCTCATCATCGGTCTTGTTATAAACATCAAAACAAATGACAATATTTACAGGAATTAACTTTTACAAACAGGCCATGTTTTTTTTATCTTGCCACAATTTTTATCTTGCCAATGACTAGGGAGACAGATTTGTGTTTCTTCTGACATGGTGCAGGGCAAAAGCTGTACCACAGTAAAATAATGTTGCATCTCATTCGTTCAGATGAATCTGAGGTTAAACTCTAGCTCCCAAGGCAGTGGGAACCTGGAGTCCGATCAGGTCTTTCCCACTTATTTAGATATTTAGACAGGAGGGGAACAGCACAGTGTTATGCAAACATTTCAATCATTCAAGCACACTCCAATATGAATACCAAGCTATATTAACATATTTTAGGATAGAAAAGCCAGAGAATAATCATCACTCTTTTTTTTTTTTTTTTTGGGTCACACCCGGCGATGCTCAGGTGTTACTCCTGGCTCTGCACTCAGGAATTACTCCTGGCGGAGCTCAGGGGACCATATGGGATGCTGGGGAAGCGAACCCCGGCCGGCACAGGCCGGCCGCGTGCAAGGCAAATACCCTACCCGCTGGGCTATCACTCCGGCCCCAGAATAATCATCACTCTTTAGCTTCAATGTCGTGGAGGGTTTTTCCTATATTTTCTTCAATGTACTTTATGGATTCAAGTCTGATATTCAGATCTCTAATCCATTTTGATCTGATTTTTTGTGCATGGTGTTAGACACAGGTCCAAATTCATTTTTTTACATGTCGCTGCCCAGTTTTCCCAACACCACTTGTTGAAGAGGCTTTCCTTACTCTATTTTAGACTCGTTGCACCTTTATCAAAGATTAAAAAAAATAGGGGCCGGAGCGATAGCCCAGCGGGTAGGGCGTTTGCCTTGCACGTGGCCGCCTATGCCGCCCGGGTTCAATCCCGGCATCCCATATGGTCCCCGAGCACCGCCAGGAGTGATTCCTGAGCACAGAGCCAGGAGTAACCCCTGAGCGTCGCCGGGTGTGACCCAAAAAAAAAAAAAAAGCAAAAAATAAAAAAAATAATAATAATCATCACTCTTAATTCTATGACCTTTCAGTAAAATTTGCAAGTGGGTGGAAGGGAATGGGGAGGGGAGGAGAGACACCAATGGAGAAGTCCTTCAAGGGCAGATTCCCTTACAGGATTATGCATTCTTACCTGCATATATGAGTTTCTCTTCCATGATGTCCTCATTACAAATACTAGGTCATTATTTTGAAACACTACACTTTACAAGCAACCCACCATGACACACAGCCTCAAAGGCCACTTGGTTGCAAAGACTATGACATCTTTGATGAACCATCCTCATTATCTTCATAAACACTTCCTTAAAATCTACTCCATCCTAAAACGAAAATTTTAGCCTTCCAAGCAGAGCAACAGTCCACTTATAATTTATGTTTTATAATAAAGCAACAATAGTTACTTGATAAGATTCCATAATTTTATTACTGACATTTATCTTTACTGAAAAAGCACATAATGCACAGTGTTTCACAATGTTCAAAAAAATTAGTAGGAATGTAAGGAGGCACTCACTTCCATTTATTGGTAACAATTAAAATTAGTAACAGTTTAACTTGCCTGGTTTACTCCTGGAAAAGATTTCTCTTCACTTTCTTCTCAGCAAAAGTGGAACTTAGAAAACTTAATTCATGGCTCGGTTTTATTATTTTAGTTTAAGATCAGCTGTTGGGGAAGGGGAAATAAATGCTTCCGACACCAACTGTTATCAAATAAATTTATTTATAAAGAATGATATTACAGAAGACGAAAGGACCTTATATTTCAATATTAAAAATCTTAGGTAATTGTGCTCTCCCACGTCAAAGAATTGACATTTGTATTCTTGGCTTCTTCATCCAGCTGAAATGTTTATTTTTAAAGTCAATGAATTGAAGAAAACAAAATACAATCTATTGGATCCAATGGAGCCAACTGATCACTCTGGTATTTAGAGAAAAAGAGCCAGATCCTGCCTAGGGAAACTTTCTCATCAGATTTTATGCTCCTGGGGGCTGGAGTGACAGCACAGTGGGTAGGGCATTTGCCTTCCATGCTGCCGACACGGGTTCGATCCCTGAGCACTACCAAGAGTAGTTCCTGAGTGCAGAGCCAGGAGTAACCCCTGAGCATGGCTGAGTGTGACCCCCCAAAAAAAAAAAAAAACACAGATTTTACCCTCCTGCATCCTCCTGTTTTGGGTTGTTTGTTTGTTTCTTATCTCTTTAAACCATCTTTTCATATTGTAGATTTTGAAAAGCAATCACTTGTTTTCTCTGCTTTCACATTTTAACAGAGTGTGGTGGTGGGGGTTTTTTGATTTTTTTTTCCTTTTTTGGTTTTTTTAGACCACAGAAATCTTAGGAAAACTCCACTTTCTGGTAGATTCAGCAAAGGGTAGGAAGTGTGTCAGTCTGTCCAGCGTACTGTCCACTTGTCTGTCACCCGGCACATAGAGTAAGTACTATTACCTACAAAGGTATTAGGAAAATGCTCCCAGCTGAAAGTATTTATCCAATTCCAATTGTTTGGAAGTCTAAAATATTAAAGGCAGTATTGTTCAGGAGCTACTGTTTAAAACAATGCAATGCCTGTGTAGAATGAAAAAGCAGTGCTTGAAAATCTGAATTGGTTTTAAAATAATAATATCCCCAAAAGAATTCCTAGGAAACATTTCTATGCCAGGCACATGTTTCTAATTTTAATAACATTGGCTTACCTAAATAAAAATATAGAACCTAATAATTGTTCTCTATAGTTTGCTATTTTTGTATATTATTCTATTTTAGTGACTTTGCAAAAGAGGTGAGTGAACAACAATGTATAAAAAATATGTATCTGTCAGTACAAAGTTTCTGTGGTTTATAGGCATTTCAAATTGCTGTCCTGAAAAAAAAACTGGTTAAAAAAGTAATTGAAAACTGTTCTGATTTTAAAAGAAATGAATGCAGCCATTGCCTTATAGGATAATGCCAGATAAAAGCAACCATGTTCCCTCTACAATTGTGTTTGTTGGCATTTATATAAGAGTAATAATGCTTTAAGGTTATTTCCATAGCTGTTCACTTAATGTGGGATTAACATCAAAATCTTCGTAATTATCTCAGATCACCCATTTGAAAGTGCTGTGGTAAAACATGTTAACAGTTAAGACAATCTAAAAGTTTTAATACCAAACAGATTAACACACATGAAAGTAATATTATAATTTGTACAATGAATAATATGCCAGACCAATCTTTCTGTTGAAAGAGAGAATTCTTGTGAAATGGTACCCTTTCCAGCTACTGCTTCCTACTTCTTGAAAAACTAAAGCAATTAGCTTTAAAAAAAAAAAAAAACCTTCATGTGTGATATACACAGATTCGAACTACTTAGGGTCTTGAAATATTGTTGTGGCTTTGTCACTGAAAATTTTTATGAATTCATCACTACTGAGGTTGACTTTAAATAAAATTCAGAGCAAAAAAAAAAAAGTTCTAATAGGAAGAGTGAACCGTAAGAGTGGGAACACAATCCAGGTGGGAAAGTATCACACACACACACACACACACACACACACACACGATTTTTTTTAATGTAAAACTGATGGCTATTTGCACCAAATGGCTGTGAATTTCTTTTATGAGCAAACAAATCGAAGCCCCTACCCCAGTCAGCTTAACTAGTAAAGAAGGACGTGCCATAGGGACCTCAGAGAATCAGAAAAATGTATCTGCTTCCACTTTCCCTCGGAATCTGACACGGGTGGGAAGTGAGTAATCATTAGAAAATGATCCGAAAGCATAAACTCACTCGCCCAATCGACCCAGACCCAGATTCCGTGTGCTCATTTCGTGTGCTGAGATTTCATTTGAGGCCTTCTTACCTGGCTCCCTGGGTCAGGGTAGGCATGAAAGCTGGGAAACCCAAAGGAAGAGAACCAAGGCAGATGCCCCGGGGTGTGGAGAAGGTGCGTTAAACGACGGTAGCTGTGTGGCTTCAGCTGGGCCTGACCCGGGCTGGGGGTGCGGAGGATCAAATCACGTTGCTTCCACTTAGGCAGAGAGACTCCATAAAAAGAGATTTCTTATCCTATTTTCTTCTCGAACTGTCCTATTTGTTTTTGACTTTCAAAAGCGCCTCCTCCGTAGAGGAAATATTACAATTTTGCTCCGCAGCGGCCAGGATTTAATTGTCTGTGAAATATAAGGGCTTAGGACTTGATTTGAGTTAACTACTGTTCTGCTGATACAAAGCCGGCCGGTCTGCTCGGTGAGGACCAGGACCCAGGGGCTACTTACGCCTTGCAGCTGTCCCCAAGAATTAATGGGGGAGGCGCGGGTTGAAGGCGGGACAGCCGCTCGCCTGCAAGCAAGGCTTGAACCGATTTTTTCCCCCTTCCTGAGCTGATTTAAAGTGACTTCGTGCAAAAGGCCGAGCAGGAATCAGTAGCTATGGCAAATAGAACCCATCGGGCTAGAGGTTGAACGTGAGAACGAAGGGGAAATCGAGGGCCTCAGGGACGTGGGAGAGGGGCTGGGTGGGTGCGTGGGTGCTCCACGATCACGGTGCCAGGCGCGGGGCTCTGCGCGCTCCTGGCCCGCTCTGGCTAAGCCCCGAGCACCCCGGGCCTTTTCTCCCAGCGGGGGCTCTGCGGGTCTCCCGCGGGCACCCACCGCCTAAGGTGCCGGGAACCCGGTGGGCTGCTGCTGGGAAGAGAAAAAAAAAGTTTTTTGTTTTGTTTTGTTTTGTTTTGTTTTGTTTTTGCCCGGGTGGCACTGCAGCCACCAGCCCGCCCGGTAATTGCAAAGCAAACAAGGCTGAACTATTGCAATGGGCTCCGGCGTGACAACATCTACGCTTTTGCCGCCAAAGTGTTTGTGCAGCTCTATTTAAAGGCCCTTGATTGAGGAAACGTTGCAAATAGCGGCGAGGGTTTCCCCTAATGAGACCTCGGGGAGGCGAGCGGCGGCCTTCGCCCTGCGCCGGGGCAGCCCCGGGAGGGGGCGCGGTTAACCCTTCCTGCCCGCCTGGGGCGAAAAGACCTGGGCTTGGGGGCGGGGGGGATGGGAGGGGAGGGCAGACAGTCCCTCCCTCCTCCGGGAATGGGCGCTCGAGTGGGCTGCGGGACGGAGACGCGGTATCGGGTGGCAGCAAACGGTGCGGGGAGGTGGGGAGGGGGCCGGTAATGCCAAAACGAGAATCCGAAAGGAACGTGGCACTCAGCAACCCAGAGAGCGCCGAGATCCCGGAGGGCAGCTGGCTGCGCACCCGATTCCCCAAGCTTCCTGGGCGCCGCCGCTCGGACCCCCCACGTTCCTGCGAGGTGCCCACGGGCGCCACCCCGGCGGGCCGCGAGGGGGTACGTGCGAGTTTGCGGGCGCCCGGCGCGCTCCGGCCGGTGCTCAGGCGGCCTGAAGGAAGGCCAGGAGCCTGGGCTGCAGGGGCCAGAGACAGAGCGCAGAGGGCAGGGCGCTTGCTTTGCACCGGGTCAACCCGACGTCGATCCTCGGCATCCCTAAGTTCTCCCGAGTACATCCAGGAGTGACCCCTGAGCGCAGAGACAGGAGGAGGGCTTGGGCACGCCAGGTGTGTCCCCCAAGCCAAAATTAATTTTTTTAAGCACGCGTACAGCTTCACTGAGTGTGGCTCTTCGTTTTCCCCACACCCACTCCTGGGGCTTCGTGGAACAACCTCCCTCCAGATGGGGAAAGCCGGAGAGAGGAGGAGCAGGTCTGAGCCCTGTGCAGGAGGCGAGGCGGAGACCAGGTCCCCCTGCATTTTCCAGGCTGTGGCGCAGACCCCCATGGCAAGCGCCGTCCGTTTCTCCGCAGGCAAAAAGCTGTTCTCCAGTGGACGACAACCAAGCCGCTTTGGAGATAAGGAGAAGCCATACTACGGCAACTTGGGGTGTTCACCTACGACGCTACCTCGTTTTTACATTTCTCCCGCTGTATAGACAGACACCAGCCAGGGTAGCCCACCTGGAGTTTATAAAGGAGCTCCTTTATAAACTCCTGGGGAGGGCTGGAGAGAGAGAGAGGAGAGAGAGAGAGGAGATCGAGAGGAGGAGAGAGAGAGAGAGAGGAGAGAGGAGAGCGAGGAGAGAGAGAAGAGAGAGAGGGAGAGAGGAGAAAGGACAGAGAAAGAGGAGAGAGAAGAGAGGAGAGAGGAGGGGAGAGAGAGAGAGAGAGAGAGAGAGAGAGAGAGAGAGAGAGAGAGAGAGAGAGGCTTCCTGGAGGAGACGGTGTGGAAACTGGGCCTGGAAGACGCAGACAAGTGCAGATTCTCGAATAAGGAAGAGAGGGTGTGTGCAGCCCCACATTGGAGTCACCCTTTCACCACGTGCTGCCTCCGCCCGGCTGCCCCTGTAGCTCCAAGAGCCTTAACTAGATCCAACCCGGAACCCAACTTCACTCTGAAGACTGAAAACCCAGGACTAGGGCCCACACCGGCAGCCAGGGGGTTGACCCTCTCATACCTTGGACTAGGGCCAAGGAGGCCGGTTAAGGGGCAGGAGAGTGGGGGTGGGAGAGAGAGAGTAACACTGGCAACCGTCTCCACGGAGCTCCTGTCTGTCCAGCTACACATTCCTCCGCTCCTGCCTCGCCCCGAGGATCTGGTCAGCGATGTACCTTGGCCAGTTTGAAGTTTGTCTTTCTGGAGTCACATGCAGATATAGATTCAAAAAAATGAAGACCCCTGGGGTGCAGAGGGGCTGCTGGCTTCAGTTTCAATTGGTTTCTGTTGTACTTTCCCCAAGAACCAGGCTCACCTTCTGTCAGCAAAACAAAAAAGCATCAGTCACAATTTAGGGACGCCTCAAAATGTGTTCTGAATGGACTTCCGCCATTCTCCCCTCCTTCCCTCCACTCTCTCCCTCATTTCTCTCTCTCTCTCTCTCTCTCTCTCTCTTCTCTCTCTCTCTCTCTCTCTCTCTCTGCCTCTCTGCAACCAATTCTTCGTTTGAAGTTGGATGCTTTGCAAGCAGAATGCAATTTCATGTTTCGTTCCTCGAGGTTTGGGCCTGTGTTCACTTAAGTGGGCACGCACGCAAATATTAAAAAGAAAACCATCCTCTTCTGGAAAATGGAACAAAGTAGCGGCTCTCCAATCAGGGCGCAGATATATAATCTGTAACAACAAATTAGCCTCCCAGCAGGCTGCGCAACCCCCCCCCCACCAGCATCCTGCCTTCTCTGTTTATATTATAACTTTCTGCCTGCAATTATTTTTATTTTAATTTTGTCACTTTAACAGAAACCAGAGCCTTTCGAGAAAATGTTTTGTACACAACATGTTCATTTTGATAAGATGTTCTTTCCTATCTTCTCTGTGCTTGCCTTTCCTTGTTTAGAGTTGTGTATTGAGAGTTTCTAATATTTCTCCCTCTTTCACTCTCTTTTTTCTTTTCTTCAAGAACTTGTCCCCTGTCTTGCTTTATTTGTTTGTGTGAAATTTAGTTTGAAAGGAGATCAGAGAGAGCAGGAGGGGGTTGTAATAAGAGAATGACCGAATGACCCAAAGGCTGATTATCTATCATTAACTGGAGACTCGGTGTACCCAAATTACCAAGGAGACCTCAGCCTCCGGATCCTTACACGGCCAAAAGGCCAGCCTGGAATGCACGTCCTGAACCAGCCTTGTGGCACTGCAGACGAAGACAGTCCGCTCCTACATTTTCTTTAGGGGCCTCCTTCAAAACTCAGCTCAGCTTCAGCAGACAAGCATATTAGCCTCGGATATGTAGTATGTAGTCGTTGTTGATTTAAGTCACTACTGAAAGGCCCGTCTTAATATTTCTGTAACTGGGTTTTTCTGTGTTGTTTCGTTAGGAGCAGAAATTGCACTTAATCGTCTAAGCTCCAGAGAATATTGAGAAACCAAGCCAAGCTGCTTTTGATCTGCTCACGCTGCTAAACCCAAGCCTTGTAAAAAAAAAAAAATCGAGGTTTTTTTTCCATTAATATTGACAATAAAAGTGTTTCTTTTTTGTTAACCTGAAACCTACCCATACAGGCTCAAATCCTGGTCTCTAAGCAAAGCCCGCCCCCCCAAAAGAACATTGGATGGAGGTTAGAAGAAACAAACAGCCAGGCCTAAAGAAACCCATCTGAGTAAATTTGCAAAGACGACTGAGTAGGGTTTGCCTGGACCGCAAGCTACACTAAAAGTCTGAACCCGGGCTGAAGAGACCCTCAACTCCCAACACACCTTTCTGCCACATTAATGGCTTACTCAAACCCCCACATTTTAAGTTTCCATTTGCATTTCATTTTTATTCTGAAGTGTATTGCCGACTAACTGAAGTCTATGGATTCCTGTGTCCATAGAGTGCATGCAAAAATCACACCCCCCTTCTGAAGACTGTGTGCTTTCTTCTCCCGCCTTAGAAGAAAATACTTGGAACAAGAATGGGAATGAGTAGTGACCATAAATCCTACGGCATGCATTTGCTTATGCCCCTCTAAATTCTATTTGATACCAATAAGCAAAGGACAGATGGACCCATGTCGTATTGATATGATGACAATATTGCCGCTCAGGTGTATTGTCAAAGGACCCCCACGAAGGCCCTTTCTCTGCTTTCTCTAAGGATCTTCTGTCCCCCTTCTGTCTGGATGAGGACTTTAGCTTCCCAGTAGGCTGCAGACTTGGCAAACCATTGAGCTCTCCTTTACCAACAAGAACCAGGGCAGTAGTACATCTGCTACTTAATACAGAGACCTGGCCAGTTTATTTGGATATAATGCAAGCTCTTTCTGCCATGATACAGCTATCAAGATCTTCTCCCACACTGGACACCTTAAACTTACCCAATGTGACCTGTCAATTCTATTGTAACCTTATAAAGAACATAAATTTTAAAGGGCTTAAAATGAACCCATAGCTTATTCTCTTTCATCGGTTTCAGATTCAATGACATCAAAAAGCGTTGCTAAGTCCAGCACTGCTGGTTGGCAGATTAGAAAGGAGGGGAGAGAAGATGGAAAAGAGAGGAAAGGGGGAAAAGAGGGTAAGGGGAGAAATTGGGGGGAGGGGATTTTCTGTCACCAAGCAAGTCCTGGTTTTCTCCACAACAAAACTGGACTTGGGGCGCCAGAAGCAACCAGCCCCCTTCAGCGCCCCTTTCCCGCTGAGCTGCTCCCTCCTCAGCCCCCACCCCCACTTGCTGGTAGATCTGCCCTAGAAGAGGCAGAGGGAGGGAAGGAGGCTCAGGAAATACCCACTCACACCACCTGAAAATCCAAACAAAACAAAGAACACAAGAAAGCGCTGAAGTACGAGAGCGGCTTTTCTGCCCTTGGTTTCTGAAACGGAACCAAGGAACCCAACCCTTCCTGCACTGAGAACAATGAGCCCTCGCTGGGGTGACTGTTTGTGGTCCATCTACACACTAGTCCTTCCCAAAGGGAAAGGCAGATGAGGAGACAGCCTTGCTACCACTGCCACAGCATGCCTGGTTCTGGGTGCTGGAAAAGTTCTGAGGCAAGGTGATTAGTTCCATGAGGATGCAATAATCCCCTAGAATAAAAGGGGAGTTCAAAGCCATCAGGGTGTCTCAAGAAGCCTTTGCCGAGCACTGGTAAGGCCAGGTTCCTCCTACCCCTATCTTCCACCTTCTGTGCTTGGGATGCTCTGGCTGGAGGTCTTAGATATTGATTCTCTATCCAAGAGGTTACAGATATTTAAGGGACTGCTCTAAGTCACTTCAACTATGCTGGGTTGGAAAGAAAGGTAAAACAAGAGTTTTACCTTGTTTTACTATGAAAAAACGATGGAGGGACTTGAGCATCGTAGACATCAACTGTGTGTTTATGGCCCTCTGGCCTGCTTCTTTTCAGACCCAGTTTATTTTGAGTTCTTGTGAGCAAAGCAGAAGATGCAAGCTGCCCTTGTCGCGGAAATAAATATCTCAAAAAACGACCAGTGTTTTCCCGAACACACAGAGGGAAGCTTTCTTTTTTTTTTAAATAAAAAGAATAATAATAGTTAGGCCGGGGACGTAGCTCAGTTAGATAATACATGAGTGAGGCCCTGGCTTTCATCCCTGGCCCTGAAAAAAATATGTTACTTTTAAGGAAGCTGATTCAAAAAGGCAATAACTAACCCCCCAACCCCCTCCCCCAATAAAACTGATTGCCAGGGGGTGCTCAATCTCTCCTGTGTTCCAGAGTCTTGTCCAAGGAAGGGAGCAGGAGTAAAGGGCAAGAGATAAGAGACAGGGGGCTCAAAATAAATAGTCCGAACCAGCTCTGAATGCTTAACTGAACGCAGATGAATCTGAAGGCCAAAGGATTCGCCCTGGGCTGAGTGAAGATCAAGGCTCAACAGAGAATCCCTATCTCTTCCCACCCACCCCCACAAATCAGAGCTGCTCCTCTGTGAAGTGGGTTTCTGGGTTGACCTGAAGGCCGCTGCTAAGTCTGAGCCCTTCAGCACCTTTGAGATCTCGAACCATAGCCCCATAGGGAGCTCTGAACCGAGGCTACATTCTAAAGTGCAGTCCATCTGTGGGGGGTCCCCCACACCTATGCACAGAGCACTCTACCCTCTTCCTGTTTTTCTCCTCCATCTTTCTTGGCTACCATGCCGGGAAACAGGTGACCTAGCCTCTGAGCAATCTTGACCTGCTCCCTCTGCCTCCTCGGAACTTTCTGCAGCAGGATGCGCAAGCCAGCTTCCTGCCTGACTTAAAATGAACCCATAGCTTGCCGGACCTGGACCCAAACAGGTCTGCTTTGGATGGCGCCTCCAGGGTAGAGTGGAGTTGTGAGTCAGTCAGAGCTGCCACTGAGGACATTAGAAGGACCCTCTGTGTCCCCTTTGGGGGCTCCGAGCCCCTTTCTCAGAGAGGCCTCTCAGACCCCTGATGACACCCTGGGTAAGCACCCAAGTTCACAGACTCATCCCTGCCTCTAGGCTTCTTATTGGCTCATGTTCATCTCTCTTTACTCTAATACCTAGGAAGGAGCCTCCCCCACCACCCTTTTTTTTATTTCAAGAGTGAGAGAAAGGCCAGTTCTGAAATCGTTGTACCCGAGGCCATTCCGTCTCTGGGCTCAAGTCCAGTCACGAACTCAGCTCACAGTCTGTCTCCGCCTGGCCCTTGGCCCTCGCTTCAGGTCCCCAGCCCTCCCTCCGAGTATGAAGGCAGCTGCCAACTTTTCCCCCTGAATTTTCATCTGTTCCCTGCCTGTCTGCATCCTTCTAACTGGCTTTACCTGCTCCAAAGGCCTACATATGTTTTCATAAACAGATTTTTTAAATGTATCAAATGTCAGAGAATTGAACTACCAGTATTTACACATTCGGGTTTGGCCTCCGGGTGAAAATGTAAACAGGGTCCGCGGACCACACGACCTATATTTCTTCCTTGAGGAACAGGGTCTTTAAAGACTCCCCTGTGCTTAGGCACACAGCGGCGGACTCACCCAAGTCTGGGGTTCAAAACTCTAAGTCAATTTTTTTCTCTGAGCCTGAAAAAAAAAAAGCTCCCAGTACTTACCAACAAATGGGGGTGGGGGACAGCTATTCCTTGTGCTTCTCTGCTCTACGACTATGTAGGAGCATCTAGAAAAAGCTGGTCTTTGGGAGGACCCCACTGAAACTCAAGGGCTCCAGGCCAGGTTGCAAAATTCTCTGAACTCCCTGCTCCTACTGCCTAATCAGCTCAAACCCTGAGCCCTTTCTCAAGGCTGTTTCTCAGGGTTCCAGGGCGTGTGGGGGAGGAGACGGCTGGCAAACTCAGTGATCCCAGTAGCCCCCAATCCGCCGCACCCGGCCTTTGCTCTACCCTCACCGTCAGCCCAAACCCTACCATCGCGCCTGCAGAGCGCCCAGTGGGGAGCGAAGGCTTGCTCGAGTGGAGTCCTTGGGGTCAGCTCCCCCACCCACCCACTTTTGGGTCCTGTTGTCCCCCTGATCCGCGGTTCTCTAAGAGGAAGATGATGACTAAGGAGTTCTTCTGGGTTAATGCAGCCAACCCAGAGACAAATCACAACTAAATCATACGTTCTGGCCCTCTGCTTCTACCACCCGACACTGGGGGCTGTCCTCTGCACCTCAGACTCCCCTCTAAGCTCCCCACCCTGGGAGTCACGTCGGCTCCGGCCCCCGCCCCCACCTTCACCCCAGTCTCTGGAGAGCCGACTCGTGACGCTGGGCGCCGCGGGCCCCGGGGCCCCGCGGCCGGTGACTTACGAGTTGGAGATGCCTTTTCCGTTCTAATGCGTTCAAGATCACCGCAGCCCGCAGTCCTAAACATCCACGAGCCGTCCTCCGGGCCTGCCTCTTAAACCTGAGTTTAATGGTTCCCCTTCACTAACTAAAGCCGCTCTCCACAGATGCCCGCTTTTATGGGCGAGGCAGGAATGCAGAGATGTATTTATATGTTTGTTCATAAAAACTGGAAAATAAGCTCTGAACACGCTGTAAAAAATATTCGGTTACTTACCAAACAGGCTCGTTAAAACCAGCGGAACCCCGATGCCGGCCGCGCCGCGGATTCGGGAAATCGAGGTGACCGCGCTTGGGGGAAACGGTGGGTGCAGGTCTTGGAGGCTGCGGGCCGCCCGTCGGACCCGGGCCGCGGAACGGTCCCAGTTGGCTGCACCGTGCGTGCAGGAAGGTGCGGGGTTCTCGTCCCCCAGCTCCCAAGGCTGCGGCGGTGAACCCGACCCACCCCGACGCCCCCGGCCCGGGTAACTGGGTCAGTGGCGCCCGGGTCCCGAGTGGAGTCCTGAGTTTCCAGCCAGGGCCGAGCAGCAGAAGCAGCGCCCCCTGGACACACACACACACACACACACACACACACACACACACACGCACACACGCACACACACGCACACACACGCACACACAGAGACACGCACGCACACACACGCGAGCGCACACGCACGCCCCCCACCCGTGCCCAGACCCCTGGGCTCCCCGCGGCCTCTTTGCGGGGTGCCCGCGGCCCTGCAGCCTCTGCCCCCCGTCCTAGCGCCGCACTGCGACCTGCGTTACCTCCCGAACCTCTGAGGGAAACTCGGCGCTGCCTTCTGAGTTGTTCTGAATCGGGAAGGTGGGGGCGAGAAGGAAAAAAGCGCACAGATACTCTACCTGTTTTGCGGTTCTTCCAAAATGGAGGGGGCAGGGGGGATATTTTAATAGTGACGCATCTGTTAAACACTTGCATTAACCTCTGGCTGATAAAAAAGTTTTTCTAACCCTGCCCCCCCTCCTGGGTTTTAATTATCTTATGGTTAGTCAGGGGCAGCCAATCCTGGGAGAGGCCCTCGACAATTAGCAAGGAGAACATCAAAAGTTTTATTGCGGAGAGCGCGAGGCGCCGCCCCCGCCGCCCCGGGATTGGCGTGGGGAGCCTCTGACGACATATATTAACCCGAGCGGCCCCTAAAGATGTAGCTGTACATGGAGATCTGGCCGGGCAAACCCGCTGGCTTCCCTCCCGACGTCCAGCCTCCTCGGAGCTCCGCCGCCGCCGCCGCCCGGGAGCTGCCTCGGCCTCCGCGCAGAACCACCTTCACCGGCCGCGCCTGCTGCGGCCCAGATCGTCCTCGGGCCCGAAAGCAGGAGCCGATCTGAGACCATGGATGCCCTGAGACCGCTCTGAAAACCGCCGTCCGAGGGAGCCCGCGAGGAGCGAGGACGCGTTCCTCGGCGGCCCAAACCCCGTCGGGACCCCACACCACCACCACCACCTCCACCAACCACCACCGTCACCACCGTTTGCATTAAAACCACAAGCGCCCAAGAACCCAGACGGGCTGGTGGGAGGAGGGCCGGGCGGGAAGGGGAGGGTGGCCCCGAGGTTGCGGCGGCCGGAGCCGTCCACCCGCCGCCCTGCACCGCGGGGCTCGGCCGCGCCCGGGGCCTCGGCGTGAGCGCGCGGAGCTTGGCGCGGGGGGCGGCGCGTCGGGAGCCCCCCGGCCCCTTTGCATGAGCACGAGCGCGAGCCGCGTCCCCCCAGGCGCCCGGGAAGCCGGAGCCGGCGCGCGGGCCGGGGAGCCGGGCGCGGGGCGGCGGCGTTGGCGGCGGCGGCCGGGGCCGCACCGTGCCGGGACCAGCTCGCCGCGCCCCATGGGGGAGCCGGCGGCCGCGGCGCTGCTGAGCCGGGCCGGGCGGGCCAGCCGCGGGGTGCGGGCCCCGGGCTGCAGCGGGCCTCTGCGGCTGCCAGGCCGGCCCGGGCGCCCGGGCGCTGGGGGCCGCGCGTTGGGGAGGCCGCCGAGCGCCGAAGCCGGGGCCCGGGCCGAGGGCGCGGCGGGGGCTGCGCGCGCTGGGGCGCCTGGAGGGGCGCCGAGGGCGAGATGAGTCTGGTCGGGGGCTTCCCCACCACCCGGTGGTGCACCATGAGGGCTACCCGTTCGCCGCCGCCGCCGCCGCGGCCGCCGCCGCCGCCGCCAGCCGCTGCAGCCACGAGGAGAACCCCTACTTCCACGGCTGGCTGCTCGGCCACCCCGAGATGTCGCCCCCGACTACAGCATGGCCCTGTCCTACAGCCCGGAGTACGCCAGCGGCGCCGCCGGCCTGGACCACTCCCATTACGGGGTGCCTCCGGGTGCCGGGCCCCGGGCCTGGGGGCCGCGCCCCGTGAAGCGCCGGGGGCACCGCCAACCGCAAGGAGCGGCGCAGGACTCAGAGCATCAACAGCGCCTTCGCCGAGCTGCGCGAGTGTATCCCCAACGTGCCCGCCGACACGAAGCTCTCCAAGATCAAGACGCTGCGCCTGGCCACCAGCTACATCGCCTACCTCATGGACCTCCTGGCCAAGGACTGACCAGAACGGCGAGGCGGGAGGCCTTCAAGGCGGAGATCAAGAAGACAGATGTGAAAGAGGAGAAGCGGAAGAAGGAGCTGGTCAGTACGGGAGCGGGGGAGTGGGGGGGCAGCGGTGGGCGATGGGGGAAGTGGGGGCTGGGGGCAGCGTGGGAGTGGGGGGACTCGGCGCTCCAGGTCGGAGCTGTGGCTGTGGGGCTGCGTCTCCCCCCGCCCCCACCCCGCAGGCGCTGGCACCCGTTTTTTGTTAAGGACACAGAAGCAGGGGACGTGAGGGCGTCAGTCTCGGGAAGGAGGTTCAGGCGGGTGCTTGGCGCTGATATTTTTCCCTCCCTGTTAGCTCTGCTCCTCCAGGCGCATAGGGCGACCCCTGCCGCTAGCCCCTCATTCGAGGCTCTTAAAGCCTCCCTTTGGCCTTCAGGGGTGATCTTGCTTTTACAGAGATTTCTAGAATAAACTCCAGGTCAGCACTCAGTCGCAACTATTCCTCTCTCAGTCTGTACCCCTGTGAGAGGAGACAGGACCAAGTGTAAGAAAGCTTGTAGGGCTCTTACTATGCTGGATAAAAAAAATGGAAATATAAAATAAGCACCTTTAACTCCAAAGGCCGCTTCTTTTGGGGGGATGAGGTTAAAAATGCAGATTTCCAGATGCAGATGCAGCACGGGTGTTTCTAGTTGTAATGGCACACGCAGAACCGTTTTAAGACAACACACCCACAGTCATCAAAGTAGAACTACCACTCTGGTCACCGTTATGTTTAACCCTGTTAAAAAGCAACACAAAGTTACCATGAAAATGGACGTTTTCTCGGGTTCCTTACCAAGTGCCGTGAGCAGCGGGCTTCCGAGAAAGGCCATCACTAAGAAGGGCCTGCTAAATATTCCGTTTGTCCACTGTTTCTTCCTCGGAGCCATGCACTGCGGTCGCCACTTCACGACCGAATGACCAGCACTTACGGAGTCACTTGGGAGCCAGAGGCCCAGAGGCACGGCTCGAGGTGCCCAGGCCAGCTCAGAGCGCCGTTCCCGGGTCTCCCCTAGAACGTGGGTCTGGGAATGCAATTGCAAACAGGGAAGCCAGATTTGGCGCCGACCCTCGCTCGCCCCCCCCTACATCTGGAGTCTGAGAGGGGCCTCCAGATCCTCCATAAACGACTCGCAAACGGGCGGTTGTTTATAAACTTGCCGATCCGGTAGTCAAAAGCCGCGGGAGCGCGGAGGCCTGGGACGGTAGCTTGGCTGCAAGAGGCTGGGGCTGGAAACCGTCGCGCCGGGTCTGGGTGCCGGCCTCTGGCTGGCTCCTTGCACCCGAGGTTGCTGGGGTGACCGGGAAGCCGGCGCTCGAAGGTTCTCTCACCGCCTTTCTCCCTCTCGTCTCCTCCCTGCCCAGAATGGAAATTTTGAAAAGCACAGTGAGCAGCAACGACAAGAAAACTAAAGGCCGGACGGGCTGGCCGCAGCACGTCTGGGCCCTGGAGCTGAAGCAGTGAGGCGGAGGAGGAGGACAGAGCGCGGGGGAGCCGGATGCACACCCGGGACCGCGGAGACGCTCCGCGCTCGGCTCCCAGGACTTCCTGCAGTTGGAATCATCCGGTTTATTTATGTGCAATTTGCCTACCCTCTCTTTGCTCCCTGGAAGCATCCGCTTCCCACCACCCCCTCAAAAAGTGGATATTTGAAGAAAAGCATTCCATATTTTAATATGAAGAGGACGCTCCCGCGCGTGGTAAGGGGATTCTTTCGTTTCTTAGAATCTGTGCGCGACGTTTACCTCTGGCTGTGTAGACCAGCGCGCTCCCTCTCCCGCCTGCCTCCTCTTCCCTAACCAGATCCAAGACAGCGGGCAATAGTGTGTATGTGAAGTGTATCTTTAATACCTGACCTTTGGATATAAATATTCCTGGGGATTATAAAGTTTTATTTCAGAAGAAAAAAACGGGGCGCTAACATATCCATTGGGGTCAGTATCTAGTGCTGTGTTTCATCTGTGGTCGTTGCCTCTTGGAAAATGTTTCCAACAGCTACTTGTGTGCACTTCCGTCCTCGAAAAATTAAGTGGAATTTAATTAATATTGAAGGTGTAAACATTGTAAGTATTCAATAAACCACTGTGTGTTTTTTACAACCCCTATCTTTTAATGGTTGATACCTCAAGAAAGAGTTTTGAAAACAAAGCTGTTCTTGTTTTCATAATATTTAAAATATTCCGAAGTAAACTAAATTATCAAGATTGCCTCTAGCTTTATTTAAAGAGTCCATAGTTCTGACCAGTCATCCCCGTGAGCTCCCCAAAGTTCCAGGGAGGGCTCCCCAGGATGGATGCATGCTCTGTGGAAATCTGCCTTGGGCCTGGGACTCTGAAGGTCCTAAGGCCTCTTTCCCTCTCCCAGTGCCCCAGGGCAAGCATCCGGGGCCTCCGCGGGAAGAATCTGGGCTGCAGAAAGGCTTTGCCGGTGGGCTAGAAGGTACCGGTGTCACTGCTTTCCAGAAATCTGCAAGCCCAGGTCTTGGGTTTCTGAACCAAGAGCCTGTTGGGTGCAGGAGGCGTGGAGGGTGAGAAGCCCAGGGCTAACGGTAGCCCCAGGAATTAGGCAAGTCTGTGTCCAAGGGAATGAAAGTTGGTTTCTTGTTTGTTGTGCTATTATTTTATCATCATTATCATCAACCATTTATTTTGCTTGTGATTTTCCTGGGACCGTTTTCATCTGAGCAGGGGAAAGGAAGAGAGTCTTGGAAGGTGGGGGTGAAAAAAAACTTTCTGATTCGTAACTAGGAGTTTGACGTCAAGAAAGGGATCTGAACAAGATCCTGCTTTTAAACAGGCGCAGGGGAGGGGCTAGATTTACAAGGCGCTCTGGAGAGAGACGCACAATTAACTGTGTCTGAAGTTTTAGCTGCCCCAGTCCAACAAGCAGCCCCGGACTCAGCCCACCCCAGGTGGGTTCTCCCGACCCCCCAGCACTCGGGGGAGGAAATCCCCTGAGGCCTCCTTTGGCTCTAGGCTAGGCTCCACTCTAGGAAGCAGAGAACTCGCGTACCCTGGCTGGGGTGGGGGCTGGGGGAAGAGGAGGAGGGATGGAAGGAGGGAAATAAAGGTGAGACGTATTAAAAAGCGGTTTGTTTCCTGAAACCCCGCCTTATATAAATCTGATTTTCTGGAGGCTGGTCAGAGGATTTCTGCCTTTGGAACCCATACTCGGGGTGACGTTCACACCTCAGCTTGGGAAACAGCACCCCCCGCCCCCCCTCCCCACACGGAGCCTGCAGAAGGCGAATTCGCCAGTGCGGGGTGGGGAGGTGAGGCGAGCAGCGCTCCGGGCAGCTGACGACGGGAGGGCGAGGGGGTTAGAACAACTCGGCCAAAGCGATCTGAACTTTCTCCCCTCGGGTCAGGCGGCGCGGAGCTGACGCGGTGGGCGCGGGGCAGAGTTTACAGACACTTGCCTTTGTTTATAGCACGGGGGTGGGGGCGCGGAGGGGAGGCGCGCCCAGATTTTCTGTTTCTCTCTGGATCCTGTAGGTTTGACTGTTTGACTCCTTCCCTCTCCTGCCTCCTGCGGCCTTTTGCGCCTTTAATCCGCGCTGGAGTAAGACGCCAAATTCTAGCGGGTGGGAGAAAGGAGCCCCCAGGTCTGGAGCCTGAGAGGTGGAGGCGGGCAGGTTTGTCACACCGGCAGCAGCCCAGCGTCACCTGCGCCCGGCCTGTGTGCCCGCCAGGCTTAACTCTGGCATCTGATCTCTGCCATCTGGGCCTCCACGCAGTTCTGCTGATTTAACCCTTGCTTTCGGGATTGTTAAACAGCAGCAGAGAGGAACCAGAGGACCCCGGGCACCCCTGCGTCCAGCTGGGGGCAGCTCTCTACCCACGTGCCGGTCAACCTGATCTCCAGAAACCCGCGCTTTCAGCCTGGCCTAGGCCACGCCTGCCTGCACTCTGCACTGCCTCACTGATCCCCAAACACCCCAAACCGCCTGTTCGTCCCAGCCTGCTGGAAACCCCAACTGGTTAGCAGACCCACCCCCACCACCACTAGAGACTGAACCTTCGAACAGGGATTCACACCCCGATTTGCTGTAACCGGCAAGGCGTCCAGGTTACCACTCACCCCTGGAACCCCCCAGCTACTCAAGCTCCCCAGTATCCCGGCTTCACTTGCTAGAGCCTCTCCAGAGCCTCTCTCACAAGTGAGGCGCTTCCCTCACGGTGCTTCCCTCACTCTGTGTCTATGAATTTCTTTCTCTTCTAACTCCCTTGCTTTAAAAAAATTTCTTCCCCCCCACCTACTGCCTTACGGACTGGCTAAAAGGCCTCTGTTTTAATTGCTGGGATAATGTGGCTGCTGCCATTTTGTTAAAAGCAATCACTCCTGCAGCGAAATCACAAGCGCTCTAGACAGGCCGGAGCCAACAAAAAATGCAGGATTTGACGTTAAAAGCTAAATGGGAAGCTGGGGCGGCAGAAGGTAAATTGATGGTAGATCTGGCCGTCAGGGCCTGGCCCCAGACCGCCCTGCAGGCCGAGTGTCTGATAACCCTTGAGCACCGGTGGGGCAAGGGCTCTGCCCACTGTGTGTGTGTGTGTGTGTGTGTGTGTGTGTGTGTGTGTGAGTGACAGAGAGTGACCCGAGATTTTCGTGTGCTGGGGGTACAGACCAACAACTTTAAGGATGATTTTCCTGTCCAAACTCATCTACCAAAGCGAGAGTTCATTTGGGGTCTTGCTTTGTTAAGCCCAGAACCACCATCTGGGGGCTTGGTGGAAAAATGTGTCCCCTGGGTAGGTTCCTCTATAGACCTGTCTTCCCCTTTCCCAGCCTGTCCTCTTGGGATGTTGTGTGTGTGTGTGTGTGTGTGTGTGTGTGTGTGTTGTGGGGGATCCCAGGCTGCCTGCACTGATCCACGAATGAGTTGGGCTCAGCAGTGGGCCCCAGGGGCAGCCTGGGAGTTGGAGCAAGTGTGATATGAAAGTGAAGGCCCTGGGGCGTACCTTGAGGTCCCCCAAAGAAGGCCAGCGCAGTGCGCTCGCACGTGTGGATTTCGCAGGAAGGGGTGCTGAGGCCAGGAGTGACTTTACAGACGAAGCTCCCGGCGCCGCCAAGCAGCTGCTTCCCAGACTCCAGCGCCACCGACAGTTCCAGGCCCGGGTTCGGGTGCCTGAGGTGTGCGTGCGGAGGGACTGTAACCTGGGCACAGAGAGTGTCCTGGCCGCTGGGCTGTCTCCTGCCAGCGCGCAGGTACAGCTCAGCTCTGAGGAATCGCTGTATAGCTGCGCGGGGTAGGGGTGCGGGGGGGGGTGGGGGGGGGGAGCTGGTGGGTTTCTTTCCTGCTGCAGCCTGGCCTCTCTTTCCCCTGCAGTCGCACCACACACCTGGATTTGGAAAAGGGCCAAGTTCCAGAAAAGGTGGAAAAGGTGCCCAGAAGAGGTGCTCTCCGGGGCCATGCTCAGAGCGGGTTGAATGTGGGTTCTGCCCGGCTTTTCTGAAACTCTCCTTGCTAGAGGAACCCCATTCCGGCCCAGCCAGTGCGAGGGAGAAGGGGGCGCTCGTGAGTCTTTGGGATGCGATGCGCGGGACTTCCAGGCCTGTGGGAGCCCTCGGGGAGGAAGACCTGGAGAAAGCGTCAGCCCGGGACTCCGGTTCCAGGGTCCCTATGGGCGTGCCCACCCACCCACGGAAGCTGAGCTCCGCGAGGAATTGCTGCAGGAGAATGGTCTCCCGGAGGGGACGTGGCGAGGGATATCTTTGCGTTTAGCCAGGGGGAGGTGGGAAATAGGGATCATTCTAAGGAGGTGGAACCAAACCTCCCGGTCCTGTGGCCAGACAGCTCGGAGCGCGCCTCCTCTGTGCCATGCCGTCACTGTGCAAAGGCGTCCGACCCTCCGGTCACGGGCTGCCGTGCTCAGAGTGGCCTGCAAGCGTGCGGCGGCTTGGGCTGCGGGGCGCCCGTGAAAACTGGGGTGCACAGGCCGCATCTGACTTAGACGTGCTCAGAAGAGACCTCTCGCCCCATCCTCGCCGCGGAGGCACAAGGCAGCTCCCTCCAAGGAGCGCACCCCCGCCCGTCTCTCCCCTAAACGCACCCTCCCAACACACACACACACATTCCCTTCAAATTCTCCCCGCATTGAGGCCGCTTTGATGATCAGATGCTAGAGCCCTGATTACAAATTTATTCCCGGCCGCTCCGTCCGTTTTTATCTCCGCTATTAGGGACATCTGGGAGTGATTAGCGCCGCGCCCGCGCCTGGCCGCGCTGCCTATCTCGCCGCGGCGGGGCTCGCAGCCTCGCTGACGTCAGGGCAGACGGCTCGGAGCCATCGCAGCCGAGCTGGGTGTAATCGGCCGCCGCGCGCCCAAGCTCCCTCCCGGGCCAAGCCTGCAGCTGCAACGCCGGCCGGCTGCGAGCGGGAACCCTCGCAACATGTCTTTTCGCCCAAAAGACGGTTTGGTTTTTCTTCGCTGGAGGTGAGGCGGGCCGGGTTGACGTTTCTGCTGTCCCTCTCCCCACTTTCAAAGGTCTAGTTAACGGTGCTGTGCCTGGAAACACCTCCCGCGCTAGGCCCTGATGAGCCCTGCTAAATCCTAGCTTGGCTGCTGCTCTCCTATATCAACTGCTGCGGCCCGTGCTGCAGTGTCCAGGAGGGCCCAGAGCAGTGAGGAGGATGAGATGGTTCATGGGGCTCTGGGAGTGAGCAGTTCTCTACTGCACACTTTGGCCTTTACGAATCTTGGCCATAAATGGTGAAAGTTTCATCCCGCAGAGCGGCCAGTGTGGATAGTGGTTACAGATCAGAATGTGACTTACAGATCAGAATGTTATCTGAGTCTGCTCTTAAAGCCTAACCCACTGGAGACATAGTGCAGCAGGTAGGGCGATTGCCTTGCACCCCCGTGTTTCCGGATTCGATTCCCAGCATCCCCCTGATCCTGGGCGAATGATTCCAGTAAAACCATGAGTTAAACCCTGAGCACTGGTGTGACCCACAGAACAAAAGTGAATGAATAAATGAATGAATGAATAAATAAAGACAAATGTAACCCAGGAGAGCTACTGAGTCCTCATCTACCAATCGGGCTTTTCTGTAGCCTAACACTGACCCCTCAAGGACAAAAAATGAGTTGGTACTGGACTGTGTGTCCATGGCGAGAGCAGAAGCTGGCAAATTTGTGTAACTCCGAGTTGAGAGGACAGTATCTCCTACGCTTCTCACCCTGGGGCCCGGGGGTGCTGTCCTGGCTCAAGATGAATCTCATCTTCAGCTTGGAGCTGGGGCCGGAGCCATAGCACAGCAGACAGAGCGTTTGCCTTGCACATCAGCTTGGAGCTTTCTGCACCACACTGGGCATTTTAAATACTGAGAACTCGAAGAAATTATGAATCCAGCCTTTATTTTGCCCCCACCTTTACCTGAAATTCTAATTCAGCAGGTCAGAGAGGAATTCCAAAGTGCCATTTCTCTGGCACTTTGGTTTGAGCTCTGCTTTCACCATTTGGGGCCAAACCTTCTTCCTTTGGTTTGGAGACGCTCCCCCCCTCTCTCACTCAATCACTCCTTCACTCACTCATACACCTCATGATACTTTGCTCTTAGTACCTAGTTACATAAAACATCAGTAAAAAGTTGGGGGTGGCTTTTTCAAGAATGAGGGAGAGCTGGGGCCAGGCCAGGGAGCATTATTTACAAGTCTTTATTGGGAGTGATATGGACAAGTCTCAGTTTAATTGGGGGGCAGGGAGAACACTAGGATCAAGTCTACCCAGAAGATCCTATTTCTATCCGTTCTGAATACGAAGGATACCCTGAGTATTTAGTCAGAAACTACAGTGAATTTTGCTGGAGGAAAATGAAGTAATCCATAGCCCTTTGATTTGAGAGAGCAGGGACAAGATCTGTTGGGGGAGACAGGTAAAGTAACTAAGCAGGGAACATAGCGGAGGGGATTACCCAAAGTGTCCCGTGCAGTCAGGGACCATCCATGCAGACAGCTTGGCCTCTGCTGCCGCCATGCCCTTCTGTCCACGGCAGAGGAGCTGGGCTATGGGACTGGGGCCAAGAGATTGTTTGAGAACACCCATAGGGGGAGGCCGCTAGACAACTGGACACATCAAGGTGGGAAGAGGGGGGAGCCCAGGTCTTTGAGAGGGAGGGGATGAAATAGCCACTAGTATCTTTTCCCACAGAGCTGATAAGTGGCTTTTCCCTGGTCCGTTGGTGGCTTCTACTCCCATAAACTGACAAGGGTTTTCTGGTTTTGGTTTTGTTTTGTTTTTTAAATCGTTCAACATACTCAGAAGTGAACAAGCCCAACCAGAAGGCACAGCGCTCTCTCCTGACATCTTTTCCTGCTTAGAGCACAAGTGAGCTTTTATGTGAATGAGACAGAATGAAAGGACCTGGGCATAGACCCAGAGGAGCCCCTTTATATTTCCCTGCCAAGAAGATGGGCTCGCAGTTGGCACACCGAGTTGACATAAAGGATCACAGAGCACTGACGCCCACAGAACACTCCAAGAACAAGTAAATGCTCACACAGTCCCCAACAGCCAGACCCCACCTGACAACTCCCGGGACCAGTGTTTCAAGATGACATTTCCTATCAGAGGACCAAATCTTCTTTCAGTTCATTGCAGACTGAAAGTGGAGTTTAGGACAGTGTGAATTCTTTAAGAGGTGGAGACATTTGCTGCTTATTTGCTTTTTCGCTTCCTTGGGTGCAGTGCCTAGGGAAGAGGCGAACATAAATAAGAGAACACAAACAGCCCCCAACCAAGAAGCAGCCAAACGCTTCTTCCCAGGAAGATGGAGCTCAGTTGTCTGAGACGGGTGTGTGGTTGTTTACTAAACAAAGTGGTTAGTTGGCTGTTGCCTTGAGTGGTCTTTTTGTGGTCTTTTTTGTCCGTGGGGTAGGTAGAAATGCAGAAATGCGGAGAACAGTGCTGTGTGTGCTGTTTGTGGTTTTATTAAAGAAAAAAAAAAACAACCTACCTGTGTAACTAGAAACGGGCTCAGAGGTCCCGCTGGTGTGGTTCTCCTGGGGAGAAAGTGACGCCCTGAGGCCGCTTGACCATCGCCTTTGCTGGGCCAGTCTGGTTTTCATATCCTCGTCCAGTCATCACTCAAAGTCGTAACTGCCTCAGCAATTATTCATTAACTTCATTCTCAGGGATTTGCACAGAATGACTCCCGTGTATGATCCTCGGAGACAGCCCTGACATCAGCCGCGACTCTCTTTGGTGCTTCCTGAAGACTCTGGGACGCTGCGAGGGGCCGGGGGTGGGGCCGGGGTGGGAGTGGGGGGTCGGACTCTCAGCAGCTCTGCCGGGCGCGGTCAGCTGAGCGGCCCTCGCAGACATCCTTTGATTAAAGAGGGTATTTCGGGGACTGCAGGCTGTGCAGAAGATCTGCGCGGTGCCCTGTGGTGCTGTCAGCGGTGACAGATCCCAGATGCGGCCGCTACTGTATGGCAGATTGAGTTTCTCAGCAGAAAACTCGCCCTCCCTCCTAACCGTCTTCAAAAACCTTCTCCAGATACTCCAGATCGCTTCGTGTGAAACTGAAAAGTCCAACCCTAACGTGGGTTTTGCATACGCCCGCGCTTGTGTGTGCGTATATGTGTGATGTGTGTGTGTGTGTGCGCGCGCTCTGCGTGTGTGCGTGTGTGTATGTGTGTGTGCGTGCGCGCTTATGAGTGTTAGGGTTCCCCCCTTCCTTCCATTTGCTCTGCGCTTCCTCCTGCGAGCGTCTTCGACCCGCAGGGGCTCCCCGGTGAGCGCAGGCGTGGCGGGCCAGCGGACGCCGTTCGCCAGCGCTGCGGGCCGACAGTCAACACAGCTCCGAGGGCCCCCGGCTATGGCAATCCGGTGGGTAGGGGCGCCGAGTCCAGCACGTGGGGGGCATTGGAGCACTCGGGCCTCGGGGAGGGGGCGATGGGGCTGGGGCCCAGGCCCCTGGACAGAGATGGAGAGACGAGGGTGGCAGTAGGGCTGGGGGGGTGTTTACAAGCTCAGCATTGAGTCGCCGGAACTGGTTCTCGCTTCCCATTTTTCCTTCACCCCAGCAGAGCGCCGTCAGGCCAGCCTGCGCCACTTCAGGGGCGGGCACAGTCCAGAAGGGGGCCTCCGGGGCCGGCTACAGGTCCGGAGAAGGGGTGTAAAGGGTGGGGGGCACAGGATTGGAGCCCACAGGGAGTGGGTGAGCACTGGGCGGGAGGAGTCGGGCCAGGAGGTGTTTGGATGGGGCCGCGGGGCGCTCATAGACGCAGTTGTGATTAGCAAACCTTCACCCGCAGCATGCAGACTCTTCGCTTCAGGTTCCAGGACACGCTGCTGCCCCGAAGGTCCGTGGCAGACGGACTTTAAACCTTAGTTAAAATGACCAATGAAGTTTGAGGTAGGGGGTGGTCCCTGCTTCCTCCGGGCCCACCGCCCCCGGAGCAGCAGCGGGTGGGAGAGAAGGGACGAGGGGAAAGGGGAGCCCAGTTCTGATCCGATTTCCAGACCGTCCCCTAACCCCACGCGATGCTCCGACGGTGGAATTTGGCCTGTTCCCGCCAGGCCTGGGCTGGGGCTTAGGAGAAAGGAGAAAGGCGGGATGATGGCCTCAGAGGTAGAATTGGCCTGCATTGCGTTTGCATTTAAAACTGGGCATTTTTCGTTCCCCTTCGAAGTCCGGGGTGCAGCTGCCCCCCGACAGACCCTCCGAAAGAGGGCAGCTTGGAAAGTCTCCCTGTGGTTTGCAAAAGAGCCTCCAGGGAACCCAGGGACAAGCTAAAAAATACCGCAGACTTGAGGCCGGCAGGAGCCGGCGGCCGTCTCGGACCCCTCCTCCCCTCCGGCCGGTACCGGGAAGCCAGGAAGAAGGGCTGAAGGACTGGGCCGCCGCGTCTGACCTTACTGACCCAGACGGTTCTGGGTTCCTCCTTCTGCGCGAAGACCGGAGCTGGACCTTGGGTTTTAGGCTGACCGTCCAATCTTCAGTGTCTCCTGATCCTCGCGTGACAACCAAGGGAAATTTGGGGTGCAGTTTATGATCAAATCGGAAGTTACACTTTCCATTTAGCTACCCCCCCACACACACAGACACACTTCACGGAACCTGTCTTTAAGAGAGGTGGGCCCATTCAATCCTATTTCATATCCCAGCAATGGGAACACACGAGCGTTCTCCCAGGCCTGGGAGGTTTGTATAATCTGGACATGTGCCTGTGCGGCTGTTTCCGTCCGTAGAATGAAGCTGAAGGGCTAAGTCCACCCTTCAATCTTTTTTTTTTTCAGCCATCCACTGCCACGATCCCTGCCCGCCTGGGTTACCAAATAAACTCTCACCAACACTTTCTATAAAAACAAAGCACACACTGAATTTCAAAACTCCCCACACACACACCACCCACACTCCCACCCACCAGAAGGCAGCTTTTATTTCCAAGGCCCACGCTGGATGAAAGCGGTTTATTTTGATTTTTCCCCCTTTTTTCCCCCTTTATTTTTTCTTGTACCCATATGCCTTGTAAAAGGTTCCCGTGCACGGGCCGGGCCCCCCTCGGATGACCGCAGGGCCTGGCTAGCCGACTGCCGCCCTCCCGCCACCAGGTTTTTAAGTCCTGGCCGCCTGGAGCCGAGGTGTAATTGTGACCCCCGCCCGAGCCGCGCGCCTCCGGGGGGCCGGCGGGGCCTGGGGAGGAGGGGGCGTTTGGCCGAGCCCGCCTTAGGGCCGGGACCTCCCAAGTGGCGGGCCCGGGCGCCCCGCCCGCCCGCGCTCCCAGCCCTGCGGATCTTCGCTCCGTTTTTTTCTCGGGGTTCGGCCGCCCGAGCGCCGCGCGCGCCCCTTCTCTGCCTTCCACTTAGTTTGCTTCGCTCTTGGCCATTTTCCTGTCCAGCGCCGTTTTTTAAAGCTGGGGCTCTCTCCGTGGCTTCCACAGGGGCTGTTGAAGCTGGGAGCAGCCCAGTGGGGATGTGTTAGAATTTGGGGAGACCCAGTGGGAGGCTGCGGGGGGCGGTGTTGGCCCGGGCGCCGCGGCCGAGTCGCAACGGGCGCGCTTCTGCGTAACGTCAGCGCGCGGGGTAATTTACCTTCCCGGGCGTCTGTCAATATGACTAATTTCCACCGGGGTCAAAAAGCCTCTCTGGGGCAGTCCGTCTTGCAGGCCCTCTCACACAGCAGACCCGGTTAGTTGTTTTGTTTCCAGCCCTAGGAATCAAGACTCTTGGGGGCGTTGGAGAAGCGCAGAGGAATATGTCCTGGGAGAATTAAGGGCATTCTTGACTCCAGCTTGACCGGCTGTGGGCCCTGATCGGGTGTAAATGACAGCGACCTGCCCTGCCGTTTAGCTCGCCACGTTCCCGAAAACTCGCCCTTGATACCCAAGTGTTGACTGGGAACCTGGAAATCAGATACGAGGGAAACGGTGTAGCTTCGGTTTCGCTCCGTCGCACCTCAGATCCTCAGGGAAAATAGTTTCTGAGCATTTCAGGGTGGGTTGGAAACCAAGTCTTAAGCGACCGCCGCGTGTAGCTAATCTGACCAGGACCGACAATAAATATATCCTCCGAGCGAGGTTTGACCGCGGTGTCTGAAACTGCTACTGCCTTTCTCAGTGTGCATTCGGGGCGGGAAGGGAAAGGGAGCGTGCTCGGGCACCCGGCCCCGGAGCTTCACTGAGGCCGGTTGCTGAACTCCTGCTCGCTTGGAGAAATGCGCTACGTGGCTCACCAAGACAGGGCGATTTCCAGCTCACCAAATCCTCTTCTTCCTGGAAAGGGCTCTCCCGAGGGGGAGAGCACCGGCCTGCGAGGACATGGAGCCGTGGCTCTTGGATTTGGGAGGACGCCGGGCCCAGCATGAAGTGAGGGTCCCCCCCACCCTGCCCACTCATTTCCCTCCCATCTTTTTCAGTCACTGAGGGAGGTCAACGTCCCCCACCCCAGTTAAATGATAAACAAACTCTCTTGGGGGCAAAAATTAAAAAAAAAACCATACCTGGGGCTGGCTGGAAAGATGGCCTGGAGGGGTGGACTAAGGTACGGAACACTTACAGTGCGTGCAGGAGGCTGGGTTAGAGCCTAGCACTGCCCGGATCCAGGACAGCACATTCAGCTCCCGACATGGCCCCAAAACATATGAAAAACGGGATGAGAGAGAGGGGGGAGAGGGAGAGAGAGAGGAAAGAAAGAAAGAAAGAAAGAGAGAGAGAGAGAAAGAAAGAAAGAAAGAAAGAAAAGAAAGAAAGAAAGAAAGAAAGAGAGAAAGAAAGAAAGAAAGAAAGAAAGAAAGAAAAGAAAGAAAGAAGAAAGAAAGAAAGAAGAAGAAAGAAAGAAAGAAAGAAGAAAGAAAGAAAGAAAGAAAGAAAGAAAGAAAAAGAAAGAAAGAAAGAAAGAAAGAAAGAAAGAAAAGAAAGAAAGAAAGAAAGAAAGAAAAGAAGGAAAGAAAGAAAAGAGAAAGAAAGAGAGAAAGAAAGAAAGAAAGCAAGAAAGCAAGAAAGCAAGAAAGCAAGAAAGCAAGAAAGCAAGAAAGCAAGAAAGAAAGAAAGAAAGAAAGAAAGAAAGAAAGAAAGAAAGAAAGAAAGAAAGAAAGAAAGAAAGAAAGAAAGAAAGAAAGAAAGAAAGAAAGAAAAGGGAGCAAAACTTTTCTTGCGAACTCACTGGGAAGGAAAGAAATCGGACAGTGTAGGGGGGCGTTTGGGGTCCACAGTTTACCCCCAGGCCCCATCCCACCCTCTACCAGTACCACACTGAGCCCACCTGCCTACTCACCGCCTCCCTTTCCCCCTCTCCTGTGCTGGTCCATTTATGACCCAATGAAAGTATATCCTTTGGGGACGGCGGAGAGGGGGTGTCTATAAAGTGTGAAATAAGAACCTGTTTGGATAGCCCTGCTCCAACACAGGCCCCATCTCCCACCACTTTTGTTTTGTTAGCTCCAACACCTTTTCTCCCTCTGAGGCTACCTAATCACTCTGTTGTTTGTGCTTTAAGAATGAGAATTGATTCTCTGTGACTTCTGCTTATTCCCCCTGAAAGGAGAAAGGCCTCCAGTCTGAAGCTCTATAAACTGGGGAGAGATGAGGCATCTTGGGGTGGGTGGGGTGGGGGTGGGGAAATCGCTTTACTTTCTATTCCGATGTCTTTGGAAACCCCTGGCAACTCCAGGGTTTTCCTGGAGCTTCTAACAGCTGGGGATCAAGCAATCTTCCAACTCTCTTCTTCCCTATACCACTATCGCCCCCCAGTTGCTACCTTTTGGGGGATCTCATGCATATGAACCTCCTCCTTCCATCTGGTTCCTCTCCTGAAATCGCCCCAGTTTCCAATATAACCAAGTGCTTCCTTGAAAATCCAGGTTTCCACCACCTGTTTTCATGGGGGAAAACAATCTGCCTGAAGACTTGGCTTGTGTGTGTGTGTGTGTGTGTGTGTGTGTGTGTGTGTGTGTTTGGGGGAGGAACATGTAATACAAATTACATGTTGTGATTTGTCAGTGCAAGGAGGAAGAGCAGTGGTTAGTCCTCAAGAGATTTCTAGACCACATGCCTTTCATTGCTATTTGACCTTCACCATGAGAGTTTATGTCTCTAGCCAGGTCAGAAACTCCCCTGTGAGTTGAGACATATTCACAGAGGGTGTGGGGTATGGATTTTTTTTTTGCATATTTCTTTAAAAGCACTAAAAAGTTCTGACTTGGTCTTTTGGCATCCGGGGGCCAAAATGTAATGACCTGTGGGTAGAACTGCCTGCTCATTCTGGGGGTATAGTTCTCTTTTGTTCTTGAGTTAATATTGATAAAGGATGTCTCTTCCCTCCCTCCCTTCCTTCCTTCCTTCCTTCTTTCCTTCCTTCCTTCCTTACTTCCTTCCTCTTTCTTCTCTTTTTAAGAATTAGAGCATGTGTCTTCATTGGATTTGTCTGACAAAATTTCTTACAAATGGTTAAATCCAGGGGAAGAAACAGATGCCCAATAGCCAAAGTGTTCTCCAGAGCGGGAGAAATGGATCTGTGGATCTGGGCCGAAGGAGGCCTTGACAGCTATTTCCAGGGAAGGAGCCTGTCATCTGTGTCCCAGAGAGCGGTTCTCGCAGCCATCTGAGCTCACTTTCTTTCTTGCTAGTTTTCCAGCTGAGTTTTTCCACTGAGAACTGAGAGTTCAGTCAATCCTACAAGGTTTGTTCTCAGGATCTTACTCTCCTGGTGGAGCAGGTGACAATAGCTGACAAATGCCCCCATTTGGAACGCTGGGAAAGCAGTGTTTGAAGAGTGACATGCATTTCTCCTCCCCTCACATCTTGCATTGCCGCATCCAAATACTGTTTTCTAGTCAAACTTCCTACATGGGAATTAGCAAGGGGCCGGAGCGATAGCCCAGCGGGTAGGGCGTTTGCCTTGCACGCGGCCGGCCTGTGCCGGCCAGGGTTCGATCCCCGGAATCCCATATGGTCCCCCGAGCACTGCCAGGAGTGATTCCTGAGTGCAGAGCCAGGAGTAACCCCTGAGCAAAACAGAAACTTGATGACATATTTTCCAATCCGTTGCCTTAATAGGTCTCTCCTCCTTACATGTGCAATTGTGTTTAAATCTATTTAGCATTTAGCATCTCTCACATGTAACCATTTCAGATCAAATTCTAATGAATAGGGGTAGGTTCTCTCCATTCAAAAGAATATCAAATGTTCGCGCCAACAGCCTCTTAATCAATGCCAAGTCGCTTCCCCCATGGTTGTCTCCCAGCATTCTTTCAGAACTTGCCAGTGCAGCAAAAAAGCAAATAGGAATAAGCTCACTGTGGTTCTAGAATGATGCTCTATACTCAAATTATGCATGTGCTGCTGATCAAAAGGAACTGGGGTGGAAGATTCCAGGGAGCTTTGAAGAATTGACAAGGCTCACAGGGAATGCAATCTGTGTGAGATACCTCCTGGAATTTCAAGTAAAGTAGACAGAATTAATTGTAACTTAAAAGTCTGAGAAAGAGGGGCCGGAGCGATAGCCCAGCGGGTAGGGCGTTTGCCTTGCACGCGGCCGGCCTATGCCGGCCCGGGTTCGATTCCCGGCATCCCATATGGTCCCCGAGCACCGACGGGAGTGATTCCTGAGTGCAGAGCCAGGGAGTAACCCCTGAGCATCGCTGGGTGTGACCCAAAAAAAAAAAAAAAAAAAAGTTTGAGAAAGAGACCCTTAGTGCCTGTGAAACGAATAGTCCCTAATGCTTCCAATTGGATTGTCTTTTCTGGAACAGAAAATGAGGGAAAGGAAGAAGAAAAGCAGGAAATCCAACTGAAAGACTGAATATATCAAATTCTAGAATAGTTGGTGTCCAGTTCCTCATTGAGGAAAGGGCGATACCCTTCTGCCACCAAAGTCACGGAAAGTCACCAAAGTCACGGAGAAGATCCAAGTGGCCCCAAACACAGCCTCCCACTCTAAGTGAGGTCTTGCCATGCTCTGGTCTGTAGATATTTTGTAGAGGTGATAAATGGCAGGGTGGGAGAGGGATTGGAAAAAAAGTACATTTGGAACAAATACTCTTAAAAGTTCAACTAGAGACTTTAAAAAAAGGGCCAGGTTTGATTGTTCCCTCTGCAGAATAGAGTGTTTTAAGTTACACCAATGAGGCTAAAGGGTCTTGCTGAGCAACAGTAAGCCTCTAGGGAGTCAGATGTGAATGGAGCTGACGTGCTGTGTGGAAAAGGCGCACTGGTACCCTACCCCTTCCTCTGGACTAATTGTTGCTAAATTGGCTCGGGCACTTTTTCTTCACCACATCTTTCCTTATTCTTGTAAATGGGATTGGGAGAATGATACGTTGGGAGATGTAGTCATGACGTTAATGAGCATATGTGTATGTGTATGTGTAAGCATGTTGGGGAGCATCGCTACATGTCTTTGCCTTCCATTAATTCCAAAGCATCTCTCTTTCCCCTGGGACTTCTCCCCTGTTCCTTTTCATGACCCCGCTCCTGATTCCCTGATCCCCCTCTGAACTGACTTAGTGTTTCTCTAAGGGACCTACTGCCAGGTTTTCACCTTCAATACTGTGTGAAGCCGGGCTGCAAAGGGGCTTAGCTTTCAGATCACCCCGTGTTCCACTGAGGCTTTAGCAGAGCCAAGGGCATGGGTAGGTGAAGGGTTCCGAACCCTCTGCCCACCCCCCAACCCCTAGAGTCTTCATCAAACTGGAAGTCAAATTCCACATATGTGTAATTACTGACCCATCCATATGTTGCTCAGCCCCTCAGCGGCTTTTATGGAGTTTCACAGGTAGTGCCTGAGTCAGAGTCAGCAGGGGCAGCTGAGGATTAAGAGTCTTAATGAATCATGTGAGTCTAAGTGGCCTTGGATGGCGGCTGTGTTCAGGGGAAGTTTCCCGCGGTGCTTTCTACCCTGAGGCTCTCTTTCCAAGCCCAGAGAAGGAGGGTGGTCTGGGAGGAGAGCTCAAAGGGGTCTCCCTCTGAAGTGTTAAATGCCCTCTGTGGCCCGGAAGATAGCTCAAAGGGTCAGAAGCCTGGTTGAACACGGAGCACTGAGCCTGGGAGTAACTCCAACACAGTTGGGGGGACTGAACGGCGCCCACAACAAATGTCCTCTTTACCTGCATAAAACATTATCGGAATGTTCATATCCATGTATCTCCGGTTATGAGAGATAGAGGAGAAGGATTTGTCCTGAAAGATCTACTGTGGATGGGGCTGGAGAGATACTGCAGAGAGGAAGTGCTTGTCCTGCAGGCCGCTGACCTGGCTTGAAGCCGCCCGTTATACTGTATGGTCCCCAGAGCACTGCCAGGTACAGTCCCAGAGACCAGAGCCAGGAGTAGCCCCTAAGTATTGCCGGGCATGGCCCCAAAACAAAAACAGAACCAAAAATACCTGACAGGACAGTGGAGACTGATCTTTAGAGTTTGGTCCTTCTTTGGGGGACATGGGAGGGTGCTTTTTAGACCACACCCAGAAGCGCTCAGGACTTACTCCTGCCTCTGTGCTCAGGGATCACTCCCGGTGGTGCTGGCAGTGTTGGGGAGACCTCTGGGGTCAACCTTCACCCCTTCTGCTATGTCTCCCATCCCTTTGAGCCACTTCTTTAGACTACGGAGTCATGGGCTCAGAGATGCTCCAGCTTTCATGGCCATTTCATGGCCAGTGGGTGCCCCTAATAGTAAAACCGGCCAGCGGGGAGTTCTCTCCCCTTTACTGGTCTCCAGTTATCTTTGTTAACGGAGGATGATGGTGTGAATAAGGAAGAGGTTGGGAGCCTTTGGAAGAAAGAAACAAAAAAGAAGGCCAGGCTCGGGAGAAGGGGGGAAGACCTCTAGAGGACTGTCCATGTGGGGGTCGCGGGAAGGCCGTGCGCTGATCGTTTGGGGGTCTCTTAATTGGTCAGGCCCACTCCCAGACAGCTATTATAGACTGGTGTTTTCACACCGCTAGTACTTTGCGTGTGTGTGTTTGTGTATTTGTGTGTGTGTGTGGGGGGGCCAGGGGCTCGTTTAAACCAGCCTAGGACAATACCGATTCTCCCTTCGGAGAGAGGGGGAACAGTACTTCCCAAAGGGAAGCTGCTCTCTCCTCCAACGTGCTCGTGGATCTAATGGCAACACGGTCATGCGCTTTGCGGCGAGCCTGGAAACTGTCCGGAGGCGTGGCAGGGCGAGGCGGGGTGCAGTGAGCTGGGGGCGTCCAGAGGAGGGGCCAGCGCCCCCGCAGAATGAGACCTTGGCCCTGCTCCCCGAGGCCCAGCGTCGACGGCTACTCTCAGGACGCGTGGTGACATCCCGGGACGGAGAAAGATGATGAGACGCGGAGCACGAGCGCCAGGACCTCGACTGCGTAATTAATTGGAAACGCGCTTCTGGGTCTCCACACGGCATAATTGGGTCTCGGGCAGCCGGGCCGTCCGCTGCCGGGCTGCGTGGATCTCTGTGTGCTCTGGGGAACCAACGTGCTTTGGCCAAAAAAAGCCCTCTTTAAAAAACTTTTTAAAAATTCTTTTGGCGTAGGACCCGGTGGAATCTGCTAAAGGCTCCTGAGCCGGTACTGGAAGCGTTTGGCGAGACCCCGTTTTTTCTTCCTTGAGCCTTCGAAATACAAGCGGGGGGATTAAAAACAAAATAAAATCCTCCAAGGAAACAAAACAACACGCACACCCAGTCAGCCTTCCCGTGTTGGGGAGCTGCGTTCTGGCCTCAGAGCAGGTTCCAAATCCAACTAAACGGGGCTAGAGCTTGGATTACACCCGCGGGACAGCATTTTAATGTAAATGTAAAATATGCTTGTAATAATCACTTGTGGGCCCTGAAGCGCCACTAGAATCTCTTTAATTGTGGGGCATAAGAGCAGCATTACCAGCTAATTAAATCCAATCCTATTTACAATATTCTCTCTCTCCTCTCTCTCTCTCTCTCTCTCTCTCTCTCTCTCTCTCTCTCTCTCTCTCTCTCTCTCTCTCTCTCTGCCGTTGTCGACTTTTAAACGCGAAATTGCATTTCCAACCTGCCCACAAATGCATTTTTTAAAACACATGGGAAGCCCTGGAAGAAAGAAGGAAGGAGAGAGAGCGAGTAGGGAGAGACTCAGGAGACCGACCCGAAGCCAAGGGGCGTCGGGGCTAAATTCCGCATCCTCCCCCTCAAGCCCCCCTCCCCCCGTGGGTCCTCCTCGGTCCTCCCTGCGCTCAGGCCCTTAGTGGAGCCACGAAGGCGGTCATTTGCTCTCTCTGCAGAGGCTTCGGCCGCTCTGCTCTGTAGAACCCCTTTCCGTTCAGGGACAGGCCCCAGGAGAGGCCCAGCGGCGCGGCGAAGGCCTTGCGGCCCGGGATCCGCGCTCCCGCTGCTGCGGCGGCTGGGATGTGGGTTCCGGTGGCGGCCGGAGCAGGGCGCGGGGAGGAAGTGAGCTCATCCGGGCCGGCAGGAAAGAAAAGGGCTTTGGCGCGCCCGCAGCCAGGCCTCAGGCTCTGGGCCCCGAGGCGCGGGACCCGGGAGAGGCGCTGAGAGCCCAGGTTGCTCGAGCCTGTCTGTGCACAGCGCCCGGGCAGCGAGCAGCAGCTCCGACTCGTCCAGCCGCCTGTTCTAGCCGGTTACGCTCCCCGAAGGAGGAAAAGGCGCGCCAGCGAGGCCTGCAGGCGCAGCAGCTGTAGGTGGACGGTGGAGGATGCGTCTCCCCGTCCCCGTCCAGTGCGCACGAGCTCACCCCTCCAAAAGGCAGGTCCCCTGGCTTTGATTTGCTATGAGAACGTGGAACTGTTTGCAGGAGAAGCGGTCTGAAGACCACCCTTCCGTCCCCCCACCCGTGCTCGTGCCTTCCCGTAACACGCTGTGGGGGCTGTTTGCAAACCCGGTACCAACCCGCGCCAGCCAACTGCAAGCCTCGCCGGTCTACGCCCGTGCGGTCCCGTCTAGGGGAAATGTCTTAAAGTGGGAAGCCAGATCTTGTCCCCGGCTGCAGCCCCTCCAAACAGGATGCGCGTGAGTGCGGGGCGAGCGTTCCCAAGCTGGCCACGCCACCGACAGACGAGGCCGTAGCGAGCCCGCAGAAAGACCCGCGCCGGGCCTCCAGTACCGGCCACGCTGGCGGAGCGCGTGTGACGATGCAGACCCCAACCCAGAGCCGGGTGGGGATTGGCGAGGAGCCCCGAACTGTCCCGAGGACGCCTGGGTCCCAGCCGCGGCCAGTATCTTGCAGGAGGCCCTTCCCTCGGCTCCTAGTGGCGCGGGCACCAGCCAGCCTGAGGGCCTGTGGTCTGGCGCCCCCTGTTGATGGCCTTCACGGTTTGGGCATCCTGTAGCCGTTGCCTGAGACCCCGAGGCCAAAATGCCCGGACCCCCCTATGTGTGTGCGTTATGTGTCCGACCACGGGGAGAGAGGGTGGGGGCCGGTCTTCGGGTAGTGTGAGGAGACTCATCTGCAGGTTTATCTCGCTCTCCGATCCGCAATCCAGAATGTTCTAAGACCTACGGCCTAGCCATTTCCAGCCTACTTCTTTTGGAAAACATTATCCCTACATCCCCACCGCTGCCCCCACCCCCCCCCCCCGCACTTTCTCATATCTCTTCCCTGTGGACGGGCGGTTGGTCTCATCCGACCGGTGAAAAGCTTGCCTTCGACCTCACTTACATGGTCATTATCTCTTTTTGATCCTACCACTTTGTTCTGAGGTGGGGGCTCATTGGAGAGAGTGAAGCTCCCGGAAGTCAGGAAGCCCCACCCCAAGCCCGCAGGTTTCTCTGTGGCCGGCTGGTGTCCAACCCCCTCTCCTTCCCTCTCGGTGCAATGCCCTCTTCCAACCTCCTGTCTTCCACCCTGGCCAGTAGCAACCTGGCCTCCAAATGGAGCTTCTGGGACTCTGGGTCTTCTAGAATCTGGAAGCGGAGGGGCCCGCCGCCTGCTTTGGAAACTCTCCATATTCCCACAGTATTTCACATTCATATTACTTTTCACACCCTGTTAGGCAGTAATAGCGCTGGACCTGCTAAATACTTCCATGCACCCAGCCGGCCCAACCACAGCTGCCCGTCAGCTCATTCTCTGGGAGCTGGGACGAGGATTACCCTCTCCCGCTGCGCCTTCTTTTCCCTCCCAGACTCTGCCAGAGCCTCACCCATACTGCTGTGGGTGGGGCCATTAGGTCTGGAGGAAGAGACGGGCCTGATCTCTCCAGATGGGGGATACCAGAAATTTGGTGTGGCCCCAGATTTGGCTCATGTTGTCAAAACCTTATAAAGGAAGGCTACCAGGCTGGGGTGGGGTGTGGATTTTAAGGACATTAAGGAAGGAGAGAACAATGCCCTCCCTCCTCTGAGAATCCTGGACACCTGGAAGGCTGCCAGAGAACTCAGAGTTATGTTCTGAGGTTGGTGGAGTGAACACTGCAGAGCAGAGGAGCAGCAAAACCAGCCCCTGGGCAGCCGCGTCCTGTTCACCCAGAATTCCCTGCTTCGAACAGTCCAGTCGCTCTCTTGGCTGGGCAGGGTGCTCAGGAAAAGTGGTTCTCAGAGTCCAGGGAAGTGGAGCCGGGCCCTTTTCCTGTCCTGGGGGTGAGCTCCCTGAGGGTGTTTGGGGAAGCATGTCTCAGAGCCCAGCTCTTAGTGGCACCTGAAGGGTCAGGGGAAGTTAAGGGTGATCTCCACCACCCCTCCAGGATCCAGCAATTCCATCAAGAAAGAGAAGTGGAGATGGAGAGATGGCCCAGCCAGCAGGGCACTTGCCTTGCAGGGTTCAGTCCCTGGCAGCCCATAGGGTCCCCCAGGCCCCATCAGGAGTGATCCCTGAGCTAAACCGTGAGCACCTGTGGGTGTGGGGAAGAAAGAAAGAGGATGGGAGAAGGGAAAAAGAGAGTGGGAGGGAGGGAGGGAGTATGGAAGGGAAGGCGAGAGGACAGAAAGTGATAAGATCAACTTAGCAAAAGACCAAGGGAGCTAAGTTTTAATGAGAGCCTAGGAAGTGTCAAGTACTTACTCGGGTTAACCCTGCAATGAAATGAAAGAGAAGAGAGGAAAGAGCTGGTTGGAGCATGGGTTAATCCGAGCATCCCAACATGATCCTGGCATCCCCCCCCATCCCCACCCCCAGCAAACCTGGGCTAAGTCTTTGGATGACCTAGAAGCCCTTCAGGACCCTCTGTGCTTCTAGCAGATGACTTCAATGCCAAGGATTCCAGGTCTAAGCACACGAAGTCTTAGGCACCACTGGATGCTGGTGACATCATCAGTACCCATTGCTCCAAAATAGCCACAAGAGAGTGCAAGTCACCAGGGTTCTTGCATAAGCCTGTCACCTGTCACTCTCTGTCACCTATGTTATAGAATCACCACATCAGGACAGAGAACTTTCACTTTTCCGCAAACATCTGACTGACTCTGAATCCAAAATCCGCCCCCCCCTTCAGCCTGGGACTTGGATACCGGGGGAACACAGGAAGGGGTTAACAGGTTTTGACGGCCTGTGCAGAAACCACCACAGCCGTTTCTCCACCATCCAGAATCAGATTCTCAGAGCCAGCGCCTGAGTCTCAGTCTGCGGAGGAAGGGTCAATGGTGGGAAACTGGGAAACTGAATCCCTGTATCCCTGTTCTCCCAACCCTCCCCCAGCCCAGCAGTTGCTTCCAAGGTGTGTGTGTGTGTGTGTGTGTGTGTGTGTGTGTGTGTGTGTACACTTCCGTCCAAAGGTAGAGGGAGAGGCTGTTTGCCTTCACTGCAGAGACAAAGCCTTAGAGCTGGAATCCTATGAGGCATTTGCAGAAGGGCTGAAGGCTGAGCAGGGCTGAGGCAGTGCAGACAAAGGCCACAAGCAAGGAAAGAGAGAGCCTGAGTGGGGAAGCAGCAGCTGTGCTTGGGGAGTTGCTTGGGAAAACGTGTGTGTGTGTGTGTGTGTGTGTGTGTGTGTGTGTGTGTGTGTTTCCCCTTCCATAAAGACAGCCCAGGCCCTGTCCATTGTTGATTTATGTCTCCTTCCCCTGCATTCCTGATGCAGGGCCTGGAGGAGAGTCGGGAGAGGGATCCTGCAGCCTGACCACCCACCCCCACCCCCTGCAGCCGCTGGTGCTGATTCTGGGTCCACTTGAAGGACGAATGGAAGGACTTCTCTTTCTTCTTGGACATGAAGGGGACAGTCTGGAGCTATCAGGTGCTCTTCCTGAATTTCTGGCTCTTAGAAGACTCTAGATGCCCAAGGGCACCTGGAACACTGTTTCAAACCTGCAGACGGCTGCGTGAATGGTCCTTTCTTAGGAATTTTCTTTTACCCAGTCAGACTTTATTCATTCATTCATTCATTCATTCATTCATTCATTCATTCATTCGTTTGTTCATTCGTTCATATATTCATTCAGCTATTCATTAGTTTCTTTTACAGTCACTGTCCAGCAGATGGACTGGTTAATTCCCTACGTGCAACTCTGTAGCCCCTAAGCCAGTCTGAAACTTAATGTAGTCATTTATTCTCTACCTTAGTGATAATCAAGGCTACCAAGTAAAAGCCACATTTTAAAGTGTCAGTGAACTTGAATCTTCTACTCTAAAAGACACAGCCATGTTTCTGGGCTGCACTGTTGAACCACCTGGGGAAAAGGTGGACCCAGAGATGCAAGCAGGCCCTGGAGAGGACTGGTTATAAATGGGAATGAATTTGGTCTTTTGTGGGCCAAGAAGTGGTGGCCTGCAAAGGACATCTTTCTTCTCAGGGAGTTTGGACACTCCAAAAATCCAGAAATTGGGGCCGGAGCGATAGCCCAGCGGGTAGGGCATTTGCCTTGCACGCCGCCGGCCTGTGCCGGCCCGGGTTCGAATCCCGGCATCCCATATGGTCCCCGAGCACCGCCAGGAGTGATTCCTGAGTGCAGAGCCAGGAGAAAGCCCTGAGCATCGCCGGGTGTGACCCAAAAAAGCAAAAAAAAAAAAAAAAAAACAAAACAAAACAAAAATCCAGAAATTGAAGAGGGAAGTTAAAAAGAAGAGAGTGCAGGAAAGAGAGCAGGGCACAGAAAGATCACGAGGGGGAGGGGGCTGAGGACAGCTTTGGATGTTGAGGCTAGAGGACCTCAGGGACTGGGGTCCCGGTGCACCCTGGAAGTGACCCCCAGAGCACAGAACCAGGAGTAGCTCCTAAGCACAGAAGACTGGGAAGTGCCGCCACGCCCCTGAGTTTCTCCACATGGTTTCTAGAGCCTGATCTCCATCTCCCTGTTTCCGGTCTTCTTTGCCTGGGAACATATGGAAGGGGAGGGGTGGTCACCCAGTCTCTGTCCGCGCAGGGAAAGCATGGGCCGGTGTGAAGGAAGCCTTTGGCTTCCTCATATCCCGGGTTACTTGTTTATTTGCATATTTGTTTTGTTTTTGGCTTCTGGGGTCACACCCGGCAATGCTCAGGAGTTACTCCTGGCTCTGCACTCAGGAATTACTCCTTGTAGTGTGCTGGGGGAACCATATGGGATGCCGGGGATGAACCTGGGTGGGCCACTTGCAAGGCAAACACCCTCCCTCTGCGTTTTGCTCCAGCCCCCATTCCTGGGTTACATGGGCGTTGGTCTCAGTATAGCTATTGGACAGCAGGGAGCTTTCTTCAGCCAAAAACCAAACAGACACGAATCTAAAGGAGAAAATCAGAGCCATTTGGCTTCTGGGCTGTGACTGGAGGCAGAGATTGCACGGGATCTCCAGAGATTGCACAATGACCGCAGCTGTGTTTTCAGACTCCTCTAGGAGTCGAGGCGCTCCTTGCTGCGCACTGGCTCGGAGCTCCTGAGCTAGCGTGCACTTGAATCGCTCAGGTTCCCCGTGCTAAGGTGGAAGGAAAATGCAAGACACCTCCAGGGTACCTAAAACTTCTGCCCTCCAAACACAGCCTCCCCGCGACAGGATAAAGGCAAATCAATCACTCCTACGCTGCGGATAGCATTCCCTGAGCCTCAGTTCAAAGCAGAGTGGAGAGGTGAGGATTCTGTGTTTGCATTGTCGCCGAGATTCCCTGGGCTGCTCGTGGCAAGTGTGACGCCCTCATGCGTTTGCCATTTACACCAGGGCTCAGTCCTGGCATGGGGACTGACTTGGTGCCCTCGAACCAGCATCTTGAGGGTCGCTGAGTTTGTTTTAGCTAAACAAGGACCTTTGCCCCAATGGGTTTGAAAGCTCTTTCCTTTCTCCTACACCTATTCATCGCGCTCCTCGATTTTCTTGCTCCAAACGTGGGGAAATGTGGGGCCAGAGCCATAGGACATCGGGTAGGGCGTTTGCCTTGCACATGGCCGACCAAGGTTGGATCCCCGCCGTCCCATACGGTTCCCCCGACCACTGCTAGGTGTGATTCCTGAGTGCAGAGATGGGAGTAACCCCTGAGCATCGCCGGGTGTGACTCCCCCAAAGTGTGGAAACTCCTCCTCCGTGGCGGGGTGTGGCCTTCACGTGTCCGCCCCCCCCCTTTCTCGCCCCCTCCCTCCTCGGGTCCCAACTCCGGGGCTTTCTCTCCGCTCTCACCAGCGTCCCGCAATTTCCCGGGGGTTGCTTTCCCTGCCCGGCGAGTTGTGACCGTTGGGCTCCTGCGACGGCTCTTTAGTTCCGTTCTCCTCCCGCTGCACGTCAGGAAAACTCATTTGATCACTCGGAAGTTTGTTCCTTCAGTGCCCCGCGGACCTCTTGCACAGCACCGGACGGGACGTGCCGGAGGTGCCGCGCCTCCCACCCAGCGCCTAACGCCCGCCAAAGGGAAGGAGAGGCGACGCGTGCGCCGGCCCCGCGGGTTCCCTGGCCAGGACGAACCCGGGGATTGGACCCGAGCCTTGGAGGCATGAACTTCACCGCGCAGAGGCAGCACCTAGCTCAAGCCGAGAAGGGTTCGAGGTTGGAGGTTGGCAGGTGCCCGACCTCTGCAGGCGCGCGATCCCCCAAATCCTAAGAAGGAAAGTAAATGTCTGGTTTTCCGCAGTGGCCCGGGCCTAATCCTTACAAGGTCTCATTCCAGAGCAGCGATGGGAGTTGGGGTCTGGGGTTTGGGGGAGGTGGGACTCGGATTTGGAAGACTCTTGAACTTGATATAGAAACATTTCGTTTGGACCTTCTGGAAAAGGGACTTGCGTGCGTGCGTGCGTGCGTGCGTGCGTGCGTGTGTGTGTGTGTGTGTGTGTGTGTGTGTGTGTGTGTGTGTGTGTGTGTGTCTAGATCATATAACAGCAGAGATCCGGGAAGCAACCATTTAGTACGTTTTGGGTTGCCCCTGTCCCCTGCTGCCACGACCCAAAGGCTTTGTTGGTACAGCACCATCCTTCCAACTGGAACCCAGTAAACTCGCTCCAACGTGCTGAATTAAGGGGGTGTCCTGTAGCGGGTAACCAGCCGCAAAACTGTGGGCACCGCATGCCGGTCACGTGACCGTGATTGTAGCTCCGGAAGTTAACAACTGCCCCAAATCTTCCAACTCCAGAGCTCCAAAGGTTGCCGGTCCCCCACGCCTCACTCCTGGCATGTCCTGCTGCGTTGGGGGTTCCTCAGATTCCCTACAGCTTCCATCTACCCCCACCTGCCTGCTGGCATTTGGAGATGATTTCCTTTTTGATTATTATTTTTCCCATCGGGAGGCCATGTGGTTCCCATACTGACGTACCTGGACTGGCTGTTCCCCCCACCCCGCACCCCTCCGCCTTAGGGAATTCCAGATCTCCTGGGAGAGAAAGGCGGGTTGAGGAAGGGTCAGGAAAAGGAAGCGGAGCCCCCAGTCTATATTCTTCTCGGGTGTCTTTGATTTATTGGGGAGGGGCAGGGCCGGAGGGCGGGGAAAGCCCAGCTCCAGGCGCAGTTTTGACGGGTGTCCTTTTCTTCCGTGAATGAACCCATTCCCGGTTTGAGTCCGGGCCCACCGGCAGGAATCTGGTCTTCCTTGGCCTCTCCCAAAGGGCTTGGGAAGGATCTGAGCGCCCAGCAGGCTCCCAGACAAGGCGGCCAGGCGGACCGTTTGATGCCAGACGCGGAAAGGGGCGACACCAGGGCGACACCAGCGCGCGCGCGCCGGCCTCCCTGCGCGGGATCAGAGAATCCCAGGTCACATGAGTTGGAGGGGGCGGATCTGGCTCCCACTTTTTTTTTTTGGGCCTCACCCGGCAATGCTCAGGGGTTTCTTCTGGCTCTGCACTCAGGAATTACTCCTGGCGGTGCTCGGGGGGACCATATGGGATGCCGGGGATCGAACCTGGGCCGGCATGGGCCGGCCGCGTGCAAGGCAAACGCCCTACCCGCTGGGCTATCGCTCCGGCCCTGGTTCCCACTTTCAACTCTCAGCCCAAACTCGGACCCAGCCGCCTGGGATAAGCCGCAGCTCGGCGTCAGGGGAGCCGGCTCCGGGAGAGCCGTCTAACATGGGGCGTCATTGAGATCCACGCCTTAACCTGCGCGGGCCAGGCCGGGCCGATCCCAGGAAGCAGCCGCCTGAACATCAGAAAACAGGTCCGGAGGGCTGAAAGGGTCACCCGCGCGGTGACCGAGAGCCGACAGCCACTGGGGATGCTCCAACACGGCGCTCAGAGCATTCCCAGTCCATTCCTGCAAGAACCCCACTTTCCTGGATGAGCTTGATCCCCAGAGCTTGATGAGCCCAAACTAGAGCGGACCCTGGAATTACATGCAGCAGGAGTGACTGATCTTTCTGGGGCGCCCACTGTGCCCGAGGTACGCAGCCAGAAACGCTGCCAGGAGCCGGAAGTGGTGAGAGCCCTGGCTCGGGCTCCCCAGGGTGCCCCGGTTCTGCGCAGGTTCAGCCCAGCACCCAAGTTTGAGAAGCCTGTGGTAGCGGAGGTCGTGGCTCTTGCGGTGGCCCGGCCCTCCAGCCCGGCTGCAGAAATTTCCCTGCACCCCGTCGCTGCAGTGACCCCTACGTGTAGGTCGCTCTTTAGTCCGGCCTCGGTTTGACAAAGGTCAAGGGCAGGAAGGACTCAGCAAAGGCGCGAGAGAGACGAATTAATCCACCCCTCCCCAGATTTGGAGGGTCCGTTCATTGGGGATCTTTGGTTGTGATGCATATTTCTGCACGCAGTGAATTTTGCACACACACACACACACACACACACACACACACACACCTCTGTTTTATCATTTCCAGAGCAAGCCGGGGTGGGTGCCAGCCCGGGGTTGGGGTGCAGGCGGTTGCGCCCAGTGACCCGCCGTCGCCGTCGTAAGAAGCTTCAGCTGCTCGTTTCCGCGCGGCAGGAAACATCTGGGCGCTGGCGAAAGTGCTCGCTTCCGAGCTTGGCGCTAAGGTGTGCTGGGATCCAGACAGCCCCGGCCTCAAAGGGGCGCGGCCGCCAGGGGCTGGCAGCGGTGCCAGCTGCCCGGAGGGGCAGAGCGGGGCGTGGGGGGGAGCCCCACGGTGGCACAGAGCTCGGAGTGAGGGTAGCACCCACCCTTTCGAGCCGTCTCTCGCGTTCTGGCCTCGTTGTTTTAATGTCTGTAGTACTTATGCGCAGTTTGAGAAAGAATAATGTCTTTACTTTCCGAAAAAAAACATCAAAGACCAGCGCTTCTCAATGTGGAGCCCAGATGGCTGCTCCGAAGGCCTCGTCTGCCAAAACATGCTTCTCGGTAGTTTTCTCCTCTGCTTTCTTTTTCTTCCCCTTTTCTTTTCTTTCTTCTTCGTTTTTTTTTTTTTTATCCCAACCTCCCCCACCCCTATCGGTTTCCCCCCTCCTCAGATGTGAGAGAGCTTTGAGCTCCGGTTACTCTGTCTTGCTGTTGGCGGCTTAGCCGAGGGGCGAGCCCTTGGAGACTTTCTGCATCAGAATCTGGTCCAGGAGCTTGGAAAATGGGAGGCGACTCAGCCAGGCGCCCCCTGAGCCCGCGGGGGGTGGGGCGGGGGGAAGCAGAGTCCTCAGCAAGATGCTGAGACTAGACTGTGGGTCGTTCTTGACGTTTTCAGTGGAAAAACACCTTTTTCCTGTTGCGGGTGGGGGGTGATTACTTAAGATACCAGGACCCGAAGACTGTCTCTTCAGGCTTTGCTTGAGGCTTGATATATAGGACATCCCGCTTTGCTGATTGAGTGTTAAAGGAACAGAGTGAAGCACAACCGCTTAAAAAAGAAAACTGAAGTCTAAACTTGAGTACTTCACAAAGCTCCTGGTCTCCATTCTTACTGCGAGCAACAACACAGACCTAGCAACAACACAGACCTAGCAACAACACAGTCTAGATCACTTGTGCAGGCTTTGGAAATTACTTAGAGACGGAAGACTAGATCAAGACACTGTTTTTTGGGGGCGCTGAAAGAGGGTACAGGGGCAGCGTAGGGAGTTTGCCTGGCTCAACCCCCGCCCAGGTTTGTTCTGATCCGGGCACCCCATCTGCCTCTCAGGAGTGATCCCTCACTTCAGAGCCAGGAAGTGAGGCGCTGTGCCTAGCTGGAGGTGGAGGTTCGCACACTCCACACCACGGAATATACTCTAGAGTTTATAAAGATGAAATTGAGTGCTTTCGGACAAAATGGGTGGCACCTGGGGTTTTTATGTTCACAGAAACAAGTATCACTGTCTTCCCGTTCATCATCGATTTGCTCGAGCGGGCACCAGTAACATCTCCATATGTCCTGTCTCATGCTAGTAGAGCCCAAGGGCATCTGCTTGCTCCAGGAACATAAAGAACCTCAAACCATTCCATCAGGTCATGGGAATGAGGTCTATAATTGTTGCTGGTATTTGGCATATCAAATACAACACGGGTAGCTTGCCAGGCTCTGCCGTGCGGGTGGCATACCTTGTAGTCACCTCTGATCTCAAGCATTTATTGATGAACCACGCGGCCAGGTGCACGAGCCAGGCTGTGATCAGCTCTTCTGCTGGGAGGAGTTCTCACAGAAACAAGTAATGAAGATAATTACTAATTTTTTTTTCTACTAAGCGGAATAGAGAAAAAGCAAAAGAACTGGCAAACAACAACAACAATAACAACAGCAACAACAAAAACCCAACCCAGAAATCTCCTAGACTCCATGAAAACTCTGGTAGTTTTCCAGAGGGAAAGGAGGGTGTGTGGGGGGAGAGAGCAGAGGAACTTTGGTCTTCATCCGTTCGATCCTGTACACATCTGCAGTGGTGTTAAGCTATAAGAGGATGGATCTATAATTACCCAGCAGAGAGGCAGGCAGAAGTTGTCTAAAAAAGTTCATGGACTTTGCTTGGTAATGTCTCAAGATGAAATCAGAGCATTAGATGTCAGCAAAGTGGTGTGGCTCAATGCTAAATTTTCGTGATGATTGGGGCCAGAGCGATAGCCCAGCGGGTAGGGCGTTTGCCTTGCATGCAGCTGCCTGTGCCGGCCTGGGTTCGATCCCCGGCATCCCATATGGTCCCCTGAGCACCGCCAGGAGTAATTCCTGAGTGCAGAGCCAGGAGAAACCCCTGAGCATTGCCGGGTGTGACCCAAAAAAGAAAAAAAAAAATTTTTCCTGATGATTAAGCAAGACTCAAAACAGGTATAGCTACTTGCCCAGGGCACCCAGTTAGGCTAGAGCTTGGGAAACATTCTCTTCTCTTTTGCCTCTTTCTCTCTTGGGTGCACATCTCACATTACCCTCAATGGAAAGACAAGCTGAGTCATTTCCTTGTGCTATAGCTTCTTCCGCTTAATGGATTCCTGTTGCTATTGGGGGGAATCATCTCAGGATCCTGTTGTTATTTCCGGGGAGGGGGGGGAAAAATCATCTCTCATTTTCCCCAGCAAATGTTGTGTGGTATTCATATTAAAGATGGGTAAATTCTTTTTTTTTTTTTTTTTGGTCACACCCGGCAACGCTCAGGAGCTACTCCTGGCTCTGCACTCAGGAATTACTCCTGGCAGTGCTCAGGGGACCATATGGGATGCCGGGGATTGAACCCAGGCCGGCATAGGCTGGCCGCAGTGCAAGGCAAACACCCTACCCGCTGGACTATCGCCAGGCCCCATGATGGGTAAATTCTTGAGACTCATTTGAGAGGGGAAAATAAGTTCATCCTACTCCCAGAACATGCAGCTTATTCGAATGCTATATTGATGATGGTAGGGAGAGGAAGTAGACCACACATGGGGCTGATTAAACCCGAATCTCACCAAATCATCCTTCATGCTGGTGATTTATAGGAGATATGCATACAGAGACCAGTGGGCAAATTACCTAACAAGCAGTGAAAAACCTGGACTTCAATGGACTTTTAAGTTGATTTTGTTTGTCAACCCGCTGTGTGGTTGACATTAGATCTCTCTCTCCCTCTCTCTCCTTCCCTCTCTCTCATTCTCTCTCTCTTCCTCTCTCCCTCTTTCTCTCTCTCCCTGCCTTTCTCTCCCTCTTTCACTTCCCCTTCTCTCCATCCCACACCATCTCCTAAAGGATTCATGATTGTTGGTCCATAAAACCAATTTCCATTCTTATTCTTACATCCTCTAAAGCTGATATATATATGTATATATATATATATATATATATATCAGCGTACAGTGATCCCCTTGAAGTGATCAAGTGATTCTTACATCCTCTAAAGCTGATATATATATATATATATATATATATATATATATATATCAGCATACATATATACATACATATATATATATATCAGCATACAGTGATCCCCTTACCCATACCAGATGTGGGAGCGACAGAGGCAACAAGAGAACCCTGCTTGTTCTTGTACTAAGTAATCAGAGATGTTAAATGTTGAGTGCTAAACTTGCAAGGAGCTTTAGAGATGCTTTGGGGCCCCTCATCTTACAGATGTCCACACTGGAGCCCAAGAACTGATTTCCCAGGTCACAAGGTAGCAAGCCCGGGCTGGCTTCCAGCACATTGCTACTCTTCTCTGAGAAGGCTACTACAAAAATGGGGTCCACTGGTCTCTGTCACAGGTCTAGGTGAGCATGAGTCAAGCTCGTCATTTCACTTTCTCACTCAAAACAGGAATGACTAGATCAGTGTTTAAGAGTCTTTGGTTCAGGAGTAGGAATTTAATGCAGCGCTCAAATCAATACCATTTAATCTGAGTAGTGTTTCTTTAAACTGACCAGCTCTTACATGAGACTTTGAGTTCAATATGGCATGTTAATGTTTCCATTAGTGAGAAGTTTAGCAGCAATTCATGGTTAAAGTTTGGAATCCAGTGTAAAACAAAAATCCCTGATCAAACTGAAAAGAGGCAAAATAAGTAAGAAGCTAAACGCAAATGTTCAGAATAATATTCAACTGATAATTTCTCCCCATACACACAAAAAGTCCCAAATTATTGGTATTGAGCCAGATACAGGAGTCATTGTGATTAAGCAGAAGATAGAAAAGTTTCTCCTGCTTTTGTTTTTTTTGCTTTTTGGGTCACACTCAGCAATGCTCAGGGGTTACTCCTGGCAGTGCTCAGGGGACAATATGGGATGCCGGGATCGAACCCAGGCCAGCAGAGGCCTGGTCGCATGCAAAAGCAAATACCCTACTCACTGGGCTATTGCTCCGGGCCCCGGGCAACAACTTCTTGAGGTGAGAAAAAGGCCCTGGAAACTAGCCGCCATGTTGAAAATTAAATACAGATGAAATGAAAACTGTTTAGTTACCCTACCCCACCCCCAACCGGCTACCTGACTCTGGTCATCAGCACTCACTTGCATGTAGATGCCACTGAGGCAGAATGCAAAGTGTTTCTGAGGATGGGTAGGGTCATGCTTTACCTGGCATGTGGTGTCCCCTTCAGGCTGGTGGACCTGGACACTGTGGTGAGAGCCCACAGAATACCAGGTGTGAAGGAATGCCTCTCACCAGGCACCTCAGGGGTGCTTTTTGGGCAGGAATGGGGTAAGGGTGGAACTCAGGTTTCTTTCTTTTTTTTTCTTTTGCTTTTTGGGTCACACCCAGCAATGCTCAGGGGATACTCCTGGCTCTTTCCTCAGGAATTACTCCTGGCGGTGCTTGGGGACCATATGGGATCCCGGGATCGAACCTAAGTCAGCAGTATGCAAGGTAAATGCCCTCCCCACTGTACTATCGCTCTGGCCCCTGGAACTCCGATTTCAGTCAACTAGCTTTAGGTCTGGGGATCTCATAAGCTGTTCTTTGCAACAGTCTTCTAAAGACCATCGTTGTTGTTTATAGCTGGACAGCAGCACAGAAGGAGCTCTCTTGCGATTCCTCTTGAAGACAATCCTCAGGATCCTGTGTTGGACTGTGGCTCCCTGGGCAATCTCTCAGTCTTCCTGTTGTTCATTGATTTGCCTGAGCGGGTGCCAGTAAGGTCTCCATTCATTGGGAGTGAGGTCCATTATTGTTACTGTTTTTTGCACATCGAATACACCACAGGTAGCTTGCCATTCTCTGCAATGATGTATCTGGCTCTTGGTTCATCCCAGGGGCCCACTTTTTCTAAGTCAGACCATCAACCATCAACCCTGGGCAATATCCCCAGAGGTGATTTGAGGGTTAAATGAAAAAATCTACTCAAAGTGCTTTGTACAGAGCCAGATACATCATAAGAGCTCAATTCACTTAGCAAATATTACAAACACTCAAAGGCTTCCAGTTGATGTTGATGATAGTTCTCTACTATTTAAACTTCTTCTCGGTCGATTCTCTAACTTTTCACTGGAGGACAAATCTAGGTAGATGACTTTAGATTTAAATTTTTTTAATTAATAAATTTTGTTAAGTGTTTTGATCACTCCCAGCAGTGCTCAGGGCTTACTCCTGTTTCTATGCTCAGGGATCACTCCGAAGGATTTGCGAGATCTTATAGGTGCAGGGATTAAACCTAAGTCAGCTGCATGAAGGCAAAAGCCCTGTCTACTGTACTGTCACTCCAGCCTACATTTCAATTTTTAGAACTCATGATATTCAAACCAATTTTTTTGCTTTTGTTTGTTTGGGGGCCACACCTGGCAGTGCTCAGGAGTTACTCTTGTCTCTGCTCTCAGGAATTACTCCTGGTGATTCCTGAGAATCACTTTAGGGACCATATCGAATGCCAGGTCAGTTACATGAAAGGCAAGCACCCTACCTGCTAAACTATCTTTGCAGCCCTAACAATTTCTTTTTTTTCCAGGTTTTTTTTTTTTTGGTCATACCAGCAATGCTCAGGGGTTATTCTTGGCTCTGCACTCAGGAATTACTCCTGGCGGTGCTCGGGAGACCATAGGGGATGCCAGGGATCAAACCCGGGTTGGCCACTTACAAGGCAAGTGCCCAACCCACTGTGCTATCACTCTGGCCCCCAATTCATTCCTTGACTCTGCTGTACACCCATAGTTTGTCCTCCAAGACTTCCTGGAATGGCACCACTCTCGTTGGGAGGTGAGGCCGGTGCTCTGGCTGCTGTACCCAGGTCCTCCTGAAGAACGTCAGCCCCCTTCTCTCACCTCCTTCCTTACCAAGGATCCATTAGGAATTTAACCGCATTGCTTCTCCCATTGCCAATGCCTTCTCCTGCCTGTTCTCTCAACTGCTGGTGAGGCCTTTAGATAATGCAATTTCATCATGTTGTTTTCCTCCTCTAAATCTTTCTGTCCGTCACTATAGGCTAGGGAGATGCTGAGCACGTAATGAGCTTAATAACCTTCACCAGTCCCTCTTCCTCTCTGCATCTCTGCCTTCCCTCTCCCTCTCTCTGTCTCTCTCTATCTCTCTGTCTTTCCCCACCCACCTCTCTACACACACACACACACACACACACACACACACACTCACACATACAAGTCCCAACTTTGCCAAACATATATGAAACATATATGGTTTCTGTTACCTTCTTGTCTCAAAAAATCTTTCCATTTGGTACTCACCTTCCTTTGTCAGATTCAGTTCTACTTGTCCTTTAAGATTGGGCCTGGGGGCTGGAGTGATAGTATGGTGGGTAGAGCATTTGCCTTGCAAGCAGCCAAGCCAGGTTTGATCCCGAGCATCCCATATGGTCCCCCAAGCACTGCCAGGAGTAATTCTTGAGTGCTGAACCAGGAGGAACCCCTGAGCATCGCCAGGTATGACCCAAAAAGCCAAAAAAAAAAAAAAAAAAAAAAAGGTCTGGGTGTCCCTTGAGAGCCTTCACTGTTTGATTATGAGGTTTCCTACCTGACTGTCATTTCGGTACCCCACATGTGAATTCCTTGCAGACAGTGGAATCTGATGATGTGCCCAGCATACAGTCGTTATCCATCACTTGCTTTCTGAAAATGAGAACAATCCATACTTAGAAACTGTGGGCTTGGTCTTGTAGCTTATTATCGAAATTTTACAAATTGTTTTTCTGAGCTGTTCCTCACCTGCAAAATGGAAAGGAAAAATGCTCCCCCTGAATTACTAAGGATTCAACACAAATGCAAACATCTGTAACCTGTGTCGCACTGCACACATCATGATAACAAACACAAACTCATATTTCTGGTTCAGCACAATTTTATCCAAACATGTAATGTTTTATTTTTTAATAGAGGGGGTAGAATTGGATCACACCCTGCAGTGCGGGGTGAGGGAAGGGCTAGTCCTGACTCAGTGCTCAGGAGTCACCCCTGGAGATACTGGGGAATCCATGTGCGGTGAAGGGATTTGAACCCAGTACCGAGCAAAGCAAGTACCTTACCTCCTCCACAATATTTCCGGACCCCAAGCATTCACTGTTTATTGTGTCTGCATGTTCCTGGACATGGGAAAGCAATTTGCAAACATACCTTTTCTAGACCCCAGCCTTCAAAAGCAATTCTGAAATAGGGGGACAATTGCTTTGGGGGAACTAGGTCTGCTTCTAGGAAAAGCAGATTTTCATAGTCGTATCCTAATTGATCCCATAGCCTCACACAGACGCTGAATAGGTAACTAGCTCCTGCCTTGGGCACGGGAAGTCACACGGTACTCAGTGGCTACTCTCGCCTGGTGCTCTGAGTCCATCTTAGCAGTCGGGAGAGGAAGGGAAGGAGGGGTCTTGTCGCCAGGGGATTAAGCCTTTGGCTTCTCTCGGCTTTGAGCTGCTTACATCCCGGTTTCGCCGGCGCAACACCTGTGACGGGTCCCTTTCCAGCGCCGCCCGCGAGGCCGCAGGGGGACCCATGATCCCTTGTATTTTCTTTCTCTCCCCACAACTCTGAGGAGGAGTTGGCGCAGAATCGGGGGCTGAAAACAAACCAGCCAGAGCTGATCTCGGAGCCCGTCGCCGCGCGCGCTCTTTAGACCGCTCCGAGAGACCAGCGTTGTTATTTCAGCCCTGGGGACTTGCCTCCCTGCGGAATCGGCGCTCGGGGAGATGCACGGTGGGAGTTTTCAGGTCACTCCCGGCAATGCTCAGGCGTTGCTCCTGGCTCTGCAATCAGGAATTGCTCCTGGCGGTGCTGAGGGTGGAACCGGGTCAGCTGCGTGCAATGCAAACGCCCTCCCCGCTGTGCTATCGCTCGGCCGCCCCCGGCAGGGTTTGCAGCTGTCGGTGCTGCAGCCGCCTGCGGTGCCTAGCGGGGGTGCGGGGCCTGCGCCCCCTCCGCTGCTCCCCCGCTCTGGTTCTCCGTTTCAAAGCCAGGGGGCGCCAGCTAGGCCCCTCGGCGGGGCTCAGGCTTTCCCCCTGAACGCCAGAGCAGAGCGCCCCACTCACCTGCGCCCCCGCCATCCTCCAACACCTTTCCCTTCTCTTTTTCCCTCCCTGCTTTTTGGTTTTTTCTTCTTTCTCACCCCGAGCTGCAAGACGGCAAATTGAAGCGAGGTGTCCTGGGTGCCAAGGGGGCGGGATTGTAATCAAAGCCCTGAGGGTACCCGGCTCTGCGCGGGGGCTCACGGGGGGCGTTCGAGGCGGGGATGGAGGCGAGGAGCGCTGAAGGCCGCTTCCCGGCCAGCGCATCGTGCGTCTGGCTGCGCTGCAGCTGTCCCGTGGGCCCCGGTGGACGCGTGCCCTGGCGATGGGTGCAGGATCGCGTCTCGGAGCGGCGCCCGGGGTGGTGGCCTGAAAGGACTGGGGGGGTGTTAGAAAGAGGCAGAAGTGCAGGCAATGCTCTGGACGCTTTGGAGGAGCGGCGGGCGTGGCTCTGGGGTCGTCAGTGGAAGGCACTCGGTACAGTTGTCGACCCCCGTGTTGCCTCTTTGAAATGCTCCCAGCCTTTGAACTACTGTTAACAGTAGCCACTATATTGATGGGTTTGATTGTAGTGAGCCAAAATGTTCAAACTTTAAAAACAACGGCGAATCTGGCGAGGAATCTGGAGCCATCCACACGGCCTGTTGTTTGCAAATCATCACTGAGCTGGAAGGTAAAGTGAGCTCCATCCGTTTTGGTTGGGTTGGGTTGGGTTTTAAATTCCCTGGAGGGCCAGGAGATTAGTGTCGATGTTGTGAGCAGCGGCGGTTAAGGAGAGCTCACTGCCACGCGTGCTCCTGGCGTTCTCCTAGGCGTTAGCAGGGACCACAAGTTGTTGTGACTGCTGCTTTTCTTGTGTCGTGCTGCTGTGAACTATGTACCTTAGAGCTTTGGTTTCCAAACTGTCCAACCATAGGAACTCATAAAATCAATAATATGGGGTTTGTCTAGCAGTAAAAGGAAATAGAGGGCAGGCAGGCAGGCAGGCAGGCAGGCAGGCAGGCAGGCAGGCAGGCAGGCAGGCAGGCAGGCAGGCAGGCAGGCAGGCAGGCAGGCAGGCAGGCAGGCAGGCAGGCAGGCAGGCGGGCAGGCAGGCAGGCAGGCAGGCAGGCAGGCAGGCAGGCAGGCAGGCAGGCAGGCAGGCAGGCGGGCAGGCAGGCAGGCAGGCAGGCAGGCAGGCAGGCAGGCAGGCAGGCAGGCAGGCAGGCAGGCAGGCAGGCAGGCAGGCAGGCAGGCAGGCAGGCAGGCAGGCAGGCAGGCGGCGGCAGGCAGGCAGGCAGGCAGGCAGGCAGGCAGGCAGGCAGGCAGGCAGGCAGGCAGGCAGGCAGGCAGGCAGGCAGGCAGGCAGGCAGGCAGGCAGGCAGGCAGGCAGGCAGGCAGGCAGGCAGGCAGGCAGGCAGGGCAGGCAGGCAGGCAGGCAGGCAGGCAGGCAAGGCAGGCAGGCAGGCAGGCAGGCAGGCAGGCAGGCAGGCAGGCAGGCAGGCAGGCAGGCAGGCAGGCAGGCAGGCAGGCAGGCAGGGCAGGCAGGCAGGCAGGCAGGCAGGCAGGCAGGCAGGCAGGCAGGCAGGCAGGCAGGCAGGCAGGCAGGCAGGCAGGCAGGCAGGCAGGCAGGCAGGCAGGCAGGCAGGCAGGCAGGCAGGCAGGCAGGCAGGCAGGCAGGGGCAGGCAGGCAGGCAGGCAGGCAGGCAGGCAGGCAGGCAGGCAGGCAGGCAGGCAGGCAGGCAGGCAGGCAGGCAGGCAGGCAGGCAGGCAGGCAGGCAGGCAGGCAGGCAGGCAGGCAGGCAGGCAGGCAGGCAGGCAGGCAGGCAGGCAGGCAGGCAGGCAGGCAGGCAGGCAGGCAGGCAGGCAGGCAGGCAGGCAGGCAGGCAGGCAGGCAGGCAGGCAGGCAGGCAGGCAGGCAGGCAGGCAGGCAGGCAGGCAGGCAGGCAGGCAGGCAGGCAGGCAGGCAGGCAGGCAGGCAGGCAGGCAGGCAGGCAGGCAGGCAGGCAGGCAGGCAGGCAGGCAGGCAGGCAGGCAGGCAGGCAGGCAGGCAGGCAGGCAGGCAGGCAGGCAGGCAGGCAGGCAGGCAGGCAGGCAGGCAGGCAGGCAGGCAGGCAGGCAGGCAGGCAGGCAGGCAGGCAGGCAGGCAGGCAGGCAGGCAGGCAGGCAGGCAGGCAGGCAGGCAGGCAGGCGAAATAGAATAGAAAATATCAGGATAGTGAAAACAAGAATTCCTTCACAAAAGTTTCCAGTGGGTGTGTACAATGTAAGATGTATTTTGTTTATTTGTGTGCGTGTGTGTTTGGTCCCCACACACTGTACTTAGTGCAGTGCTCTGTACTAAGGGTTTACTCCTGGCTCTGTGCTCAGGACCATATGGGGTGCCGGGGGTGAACCTGGTTCTTTCACTTACAAGGCACATGCCTTATCCACTGTACTATCTGTTTGGTCCATAAGATATATTTCTTTCTTTTGGGGGTCACCCTAGGCAATGATCAGGGCTTATTCCTGGCCCTGAGCTCGAGAATTACTCCTGGTGGTGCTCAGGAGACCATATGGGATGTCTGGGATGATCCAGGCTCATCTGCATGCAGGAATACCTATTGCGCTATCACTCTGGCCTGTCTTCCACACATTTTAAATTATGTGCTGCAGAGATTGCTTTATTCCCTTTAAAAAAAAACTTGGTTTGTGGCACCCCTGTTTCAGCAAGTCTATTTGTGTCATTGGTGTTCACTTAATGTCTGTGTCACATTCAATGGAGGTATGTAGACATTTTACAAAAGACTTGAAGTATAACATACTTAATAGGACTGCATTCGGGTGTAAACATGCCTTTTATGTACTCTGGGAAAGCTCCATATTTTCACAGCTCACTTTATTTGTGTATTTGTTTTGCGGCAGCGGTCTGGAACAGACCCCAAATATCTCTTTAACCTTAGAGAACAAAATTGAAAGCTGTGGTGTTAGGAAAAGCCGCACCTCTTTGATAACGTTGACATCCGTGTCCTGTGTGTTCAGTGTGGAGCAAAGCTCTTTGCTGCCTCTCTATGCTCAGTTGCACTGTGTGTGTCTGACCGCCTTGGAGATTCGACACCAAGCATGATTTTTTTTTCCTGTTTTTGGTTTTGACACCATACATAGAGGTGCTCAGGACTTGTTTTTGGCTCTGTGCACAGGGATCCATCCTGACAGGGATCTGGGGACCATATGGGATATCAGGGATCACACCTGGGGCAACACCGTGCATAAATCCTTATCCGCTGTATGATCACTCCAACTTCTGATCATGACTTTATTTTGGATATCTTATTTTTAAAATTTTTATTATACCACCGTGAGACATACAATTACAAAATTGTTCATGATTAGGTTTCAGTCAAACAGTGTTCCAGCACCCATCCCTCCACCAGTGCACATTTCCCACCACCAATGTCTCCAGATACCCTCCCCCTCCGGATTCTCTCCCCTCCCCCCCCAGCTTGCCTCTATGGTACTCACTTTGCCTCTTCTTCCTTTCTCTCTCCTCTCTCTCTCTCTGTCTCTCTCTCTCTCTCTGTCTCTCCCCTCTTCTCTTACACATTGTGGCTTGCAATACATACATTTAGGGGTTATCATGTATATCCATTTGCCTACATTCAACTGAGCATGACTTTTAGTGACAATAAGATTGAGGGATGGCTACTCAAATTAAAAAAACTCAATCCACTGTGTGTCTTCCTGGTCATGAAAGTAATACTTTTTTTTCTTCTTTTTTTTTCTTTTTGGGTCACACCCGGCGATGCTCAGGGGTTACTCCTGGCTCTGCACTCAGGAATTACTCCTGGTGGTGCTCAGGGGACCATATGGGATGCCCGGAATCGAACCTGGGCCGGCACAGGCCGGCTGTGTGCAAGGTAAACGCCCTACCCACTGGGCTATCGCTCCAGCCCATGAAAGTAATACTTGATAAGAGATCCTGTGAGGACAAACTAGAAAGAATGGCATGGAAATCCTTTGCAAGTGGTGGAGATGGTAAGTAGCCTAAAATAGGAGCTCAGGGGCCAGAAGCCTGCCCAGTCAAGCTGGGTATAAAAGGCGGCCATGGGGCAGATTGTGTGCAGATCAGTTTTCTTTTTGGAAGAGACATTCATGTTCCTATGGTGTGTATAGGGTAATCTTTTGTTTTGTTTTGGTTTTTTTGAATCAGATCCAGTGGTGCTCAACGACTATTACTGGATCTCTGTCCAAGGGTCCCTCCTGGCATTACCCAGGGAACCATCTATGGTGCTGGAGATTGAACTGGGGTTGCCTTATAAAAGCCATATGCCTTGACTTCTGTAGTTTGAGTACGGAAGTTAAGGTTAAGTGCCTAATCTCTCCAGCCTGTGGTATAATCTTGAGCTCTGAAAAGCAGTTCAAGAACTCATTATTCCTGTTAGATATAAAACATGCTCTGTCCCTCTTCTCCCTTCATCTTGGTATCTAAGGGGGAATTTATTGTTCAAGTTTTAGAACCTAGGTTAAACCATTTTGACACTAGAGGGAGACCTTTTGTGATACGAGGCTAAGTTTCTATTTGGTTCTGTCTCCTCTTTCCTGGTAAGTGAACCCAGCCATGGTTCACTTATGGCTTGAGAGATCACTTGATCACTTGAATCCTGTTATTCATCGATTTGCTCGAGCGGGTGCCAGTAACATTTCCATTGGACCCTATCACGTGCCAATGTAGCCCAATGGCATCTGGTTGATTCAGAAATATGAAGAGCCTCAAACCGTTCCTTCAGGGTCTTTACAAGGAAGTCTGACCATCTTGTAAGTGGGTGGCCACGTGATCTTTTGACATCCCGTGGGATCCAGCCGGTAATGGCTCTAGTCCAGTGGTTGTCTCCAATTCGCATTACATGTCTAGCCCATCTGATTTTCGATGCCTTGCCAAACGAGACAGCATCCCTGATTCCGGAATAGCGATGGAGGTCAGAACTCCGATTCCTTCTCTCACTTGAGTGAGGTGTGATATTCCAAGCATAACTCTGTCCCTGGCAAGCTACCCGTGTTGTATTTGATATGCCAAATACCAGTAACAATTATAGACCTCATTCTGGAATGGTTTGAGGCTCTTTGTGTTCCTGGAGCAAGCAGGTGCCCTTGGGCTCTACTTGCATGAGAAAGGACATATGGAGATGTTACTGGGGCCCGCTCGAGCAAATTTGTGCCAAGCGGCACAAATGCTGGCTGACTTCGACCGAGAATGTGGAAATATAGGTCTACAGCTGAATCTAAAGAAAACTATATTTGTGAAGAATGAACTAGTTCCAGAGGCCCCATTCACTCTCAATGGAACAGCCATCTCTGAATGCAGCAGTTATGTATGTGTACCTAGGTCGAGAAGTCAACATGATGAACGACCTAAAACCTGAGCTGTGCAGGAGGAAGAGAGCGGCATGGAATGCCTTCAAAGGCATGGAAGAAATAGCTAAAAGGACAAAGAACCTCCGGCTCCGGGCACATCTCTTTGACTCCACCGTTCTCCCTGCATTAACATATGCCTCAGAGACCTGGGCCCTGCGAAAGCAGGATGAGAATGCTATTCGGGTCTCCCAGAGAGGAATCGAAAGAGCTATGCTTAGAATATCACACCTCACTCAAGTGAGAGAAGGAATCCGGAGTTCTGACCTCTGTCACTATTCCAGAATCAGGGACGCTGTCTCGTTTGCCTATAAATGGATGGACATGGAAAGGATCATGTTGAGTGAAATTAGTCAGAAGGAAAGAGAGAGATATAGAATGACTGCATTTATCTGCATGACATAAATAAATAAATAGATAAATAAATAACTATAACTATATATATATATATATATATATGTATTATGACACCAAAATCCAATGTCAGGTGAAACGTGGATCAGGAGGTTTTACCAAAAAGTGGAAATTACCGCAAAGGTGTGGGAGTCAGAGGTTAGGTAAGACAGAGAAGGGAACATGTGTGAATAAATGTCGAAAGGGCTAATACCAACCTAAAACTGAGCATTAAATACAGGCAAAAAAATGCACAATTTGTATGTATGTATGTAGTGCAACCCACAATGTGTATGAGAAGGAAAAGAGAGAGAGGGAGAGAGAAAAATGATAAAGAACCTGTCATTTAGGCAGGCTATGGGAGGGGGAAGGAATTGGGGACATTGGTGGTGGGCAATGGGCACTGGTGGAGGGTGGGGTGCTGGAACACTATGTGACCAAAACCTCTAAACATGAACAACATTGTAATTATATATATCACGGTGGTATAATAAAATATTTAATTAAAAAAAAAGAGGGGCTGGAGCGATAGCCCAGCGGGTAGGGCATTTGCCTTGCACGAGGCCAGCCCATGCCGGCCCGGGTTCGATCCCCGACATCCCTCCCATATGGTCCCCTGAGCACCGCCAGGAGTAATTCCTGAGTGCAGAGCCAGGAGAAACCCCTGAGCATTGCCGGGTGTGACCCAAAAAGAAAAAAAAAAGAATTGGTTAACCAAGCTAAAATACAGTTCACATCCAAAAAAACCAAAAACAAAACAAGAACAACCAGTGTTGTCGTGGATGTGGGAAGACAAAGGACTCATTCATTGCTAGTGTGGATGTGACTGGTCCAGCCGTTTTGGTGTGAGATGATGTCTCATTGTTGTTTTGATACAGCTTTAGCAGGGTCTTCCTTTTCATCACCTGAAAGATGGCACAACGTTTGTAGCTTTGGCTTTTCACTCCATTCTCCTGAGAAAAAGGTAAGTTCTGTCTTAGCTTTCTTTATTAGAAACCTCATGGACATATGTGCTGTGTGAACCCATCAGCCAAATGGACAACTTATTTTCTAGGGTTTCAGAAATGCCTAATTTCCTGTATTGGTTATTCTCAAATTTTAGAACATCAGAATCTCCTGGTAGGCTATGGTCAAATCACAGGTCTTGTAGAAGAAACTTATCTTTCTCTACCATTTTAGGTCTGGGTCTGGAGAATAAATAAAATGAAACCAGCAAGATCTGAAAGGGAAGAGACAGACTTTAATGACCTGGACTCCAGGGGCCAACAGAAAATGAGCTCACTTTCTGCCATCCCAGGGCGTTTAGAATAAAGCACGTAGTGATTTAAAGAGATGGGAATGCTACAAGGTCCACCCATAAATAAGAACATTGGAAACAGACCCTGAAAGTCCTAGCTGGGAGGAGAAGGCTGTATGGGTGTCGCCTCGGTCGTCTTAGACCAGCACAGGGTTCCTGTTTGAGGGGAGATAATTAGGTGAAGCATCTTTCTTAGGCCTTTATTCTCTTTATCAGCATGCCAGGTAGACACATCCTGTGGCATTCTATCTCGGGTCCAAACACCGAGGTTCGCCTTCCACTTTCTGACTCACTAGCTTGAGAATGGGCATGTCTAAGTTCCCAGGTGCTGCTGCTGAACTGCGGCTCGACCATCGAGACCATTATTGCGGGAACACGCCGAGGTTGGAGTAGAACAGTGACACCCGGGGCCAGATGTAAGTGCTCCTGAGTCAGGGCTCTTACCCCAGCCGAACTCCATGAACGCTGATTCCAACTCAAACCAACCTCCTAACACCAAGGGTGGCAGTGAGTGAATCTGGGGGGAGAGTGACTCCATGGAATCTGAGGTTTGGATCTCTGAGGTTTGGATCTGCTGATTCCCTCTGCAGAGGGGAGGCTTCACTGACTCAAGCCCAATGCTTATGACCACAACTTGAGGGATCTGCACCAGCAGGTCAGCCTCTCGTCTGGCAGTCAGAGGGAAGCGGTGGAACCTCTCGATGAGGCTCAGGAGACTGGAGCTTGGCTGACGGCTGTAATTTGGAGAGTTTCTGGTCACCACATGCTGGTGGCGAAGCAAGGGCCACTGTGCAGAGTGACGGTCTCTGCTTCAGCCTTGGGAAAGTCTCCGAGTGAAAGTGTGCAGTAAAGTCTGGGGCAGTTACACTTTTCAGTTGGAGAAGCGCGTCTCAAATATGGATTAATGTAGTGCCTATATTTAATACCATAATCCTAAGTATATTATCAGGACCCTTTGTTGATTTTAATTTAGACCATGTCTCTCAGCAGTCAAGATTTTATCTCTGTCATGACACTCCCCTTCCCTTCCCTTCCCTTCCCTCCCCTCCCCTTCCCTTCCCTTCCCTTCCCTTCCCTTCCCTTCCCTTCCCTTCCCTTCCCTTCCCTTCCCTTCCCTCCCCCCCCCCCCCTCCCCTCCCTTCCCTCCTCCCTCTCCCTCCTCCTCTTCTTCCCTTCCCTCCCTCCTCCCCTCCCCCCCTTCCCTTCCTCTCCCCTCCCCTCCCTCTTCCTTCCCTCTCCCTCCCCTCCCTCCCTCCCTCCTCCCTCTCCCTCCCTCCCTCCTCTCCCCTCCCGTTCCTTCCCTTCCCTCCCCTCCCTCCCCTCCCCTCCCCTCCTCTCCTCTCCCCTCCCATCCCCTTCAGTTCCCCTTCCTCCCTCCCCCCCCTCCCCTCCCCTCCCCCCCCCCCCCCCCCCCCTCCCTTCCCTCCCTCCCCTCCCCTACTCTCCCTCTCCCCTCCCATCCCCTTCAGTTCCCCCCTCCCCTCCCCTCCCTCCCTCCCCCCTCCCCTCCCCTTCCCTCCCTCCCCTCCCTCCCCTCCCTTCGTTAAAAAATGTCTTCGTTAACAAGTGGTTGCTTTCATTGCTTAAATTGCTCAGTTGAGGGAGAGCAGTTACCTCCAACCCTCAGTCAGGCAGGGCATTTTTCTCCTTTTTGTGTCTTTGGCTACACCTGGCTGTACTTATGACTCTGCACTTAGTTATCTCTCCAGCTTAGAGGACCATATGCAGTGCCAGGGACTGAACCCAAGTCAGTAGCATGCCACTGCTTGAGCATATATTCTCTGTGTTCTGTCTTAATTTCTAGACTTTAACTTTTGCCTTTTTTTTACCTTTTTGGGTCACACCCAGCAGTGAAGCTCAGGGGTTACTTCAGGCTCTGTTGTCAGGAATTACTCCTTGTTGTGCTCTGGAGATCCCATGGGATGTTTGGGATCGAATCCCATTTGCCTTGTGCAAGTTAAATGCTCTCCCGCTGTACTGTTTCTCTGGCCCTTCTTTATTTTTTAGAGGGGTTACTGTGCACATCCTGCAGTTCCAGCACTTATTCCCAGTTCTATGCTCAGGAATCACTCCTGGTGGGCTGGGGGACCATATGGGATGCTGGGGATAGAACCTAGGATGCCTGAGTGCAAGGCAAATGCCCTCCACACTCTACTATAGCTCCAGCCCTAGCTCTCGCTTTCTTAAGGAAAAGAACAAATGCTCAGTTCCCATGCAAGGATGACTGAAAGGTTAACTGGACAAGCTGTCCATCACAGGCAGTGCCCGGGATTCAACCGAGGTCAGTTCCTCAATCCCTTTACTATGCTCTGGCCCCTGAATGGGAAGATATTATTTAGGAGCTGAGTGTGAGCCTCCTTGTGACTTTCTGACTGAGACGCTTCTGAACACCTTGAACTATTCCGAGTTCACCTCAATGTGGCATTAATGCATTGGTGATGGCTATAGTTTGACGACATGTTGAACTCCAGTGGGGGAAGTTCACGTCCCTGCCCTGTACCATGGGACTTACTCGGTTGGGTCAGCATGAGCATAAATGACCATCCTTGGTCATCAGCCCCTCTGACCACATGTTGGTTCTGGCCTGGCTCTCTGCATAAAGATGGTAATGTGGTTCTAGGAATCATGGCTGGACCCATTAAAAGTGTGTGTGTATATATATATATATATATATATATCTCCACACTGCTGTATACACATTTATATATATATATATATATATATATATATATATATATATATATATATTTCAAATGAATCAATTGATTCATTTGAATGCCTAACAAACCGAATAGGACGATTGCACTTGAGGACATGTGGCCCACTGCCAGCAATTTCTATCTTCATTGTCTATGCACCAACATCCACATACAAAGAAGATGAAATTGAGAAATTCTACATGGAATTGGAGGAGTTCTAAAAAAGATCACACCTTCTACAAGATCATAATCGGTGATTTTAATGCCAAGATAGGACCGAGAAGTTCGGCCAAAGAACTCCACATCGGGACCCATGGCCTAGAATGGAACGAACAGGTTGAGAGACTATCTGAGTTCATCATGTCCACCAAGACTATTCATGGGAACTCACAGTTTCAGAAGGCTGAAGCGAAACGTTGGACATGGGAATCTCTCCTGGCGGACAGTTCCACAATGAAATTGACCACATCATCCTCAATCGACAGTATTGTCTGACCGATGTTGCTGTCGTCCCCAAATTCCAGACAGGATCAGACCACCGTCTCCTTCATGCAAAATTCTACTTCCCGCAACGGGAGAAAAAGCTGCAAAGTTTAAGAAGAGAACTCCCAGAACGACCACCAACTGGGAACTCTTTGGCACCATTGCGGCAACATGGGAAGATACCATCATTGATGACATCGATGAAGAATACAACCGACTGGTTCAGCACCTCCATTGTGCGAATGCCGAGAGAGAGAAAGACACAAAAGGACGCTTGTCTTCAGAAACTCTTGAGCTCATTCGCCAACGTGGCAAGGCGCGAGCCTCAGGAGACCAAATGCTAATGTCCAAGCTTGCTAAACAGTGCAGAGAAGCTATAAAAGCAGACCTCAAAGACAGAAGAGCAGAAATACTGGAAGATGCAGCAGAAGCCGGGAAAAGTATTCGCACTGCCTGCCTGTCCTTCGCCAACTATAAGACCAAGATGACTGCCCTCCGACGCCCTGATGGATCTATCACATCTTCCAGAAAGGCAATGGAGAAGATTATCCAGAACTTCTACTCAAATCTCTTTGATAGCCACATCCACCTGCCCACATACCAAATTCCACAGGATGGATATATCATTCCTAACGTTCTCCCTTCTGAAATCCGACATGCCATCTTGACAGTAAAGAAGGGAACAGCACCAGGCCCAGACAAAGTCAGACCCGAACACCTGAAGAATCTGCCGTCGGTACTCATCAATACACTAGCTCGGCTCTTCACACGCTACCTGTCCGAATGCAAGGTGCCCTCCCAATGGAAAACCAGCAGGACAGTTCTACTGTTCAAGAAGGGGAGACATTCACGACATCGGCAACTATCGCCCCATCTGCCTGTTGTCTGTCATCTACAAGCTGTTTACACGAGTCATCCTGAACAGGATTAGCAGAACACTAGATGAAGGACAACCATGCGAGCAAGCAGGTTTCCGGAAAGGATTCAGCACAATCAACCATATCCACACGGTAACCAAGCTCATTGAGGTTTGTAGGGAGTACAAGATGCCGCCTCTGTCTCACGTTCATTGATTTACAGAAAGCCTTTGATTCTGTGGAGACTGAAGCAGTCATCGAAGCCCTAGTCAAACAGGGTGTTCAAACCCAATACATCAAGATCCTTCGTGAGCTGTATTACGGATTCACCACCAGGATCTCACCATTCTACAAAGAAGTGATCATTGATGTCAAAAGAGGGGTTCGACAGGGTGATACCATCTCACCAAAACTCTTCAGTGCCACCCTCGAGAACATCATGAGACAATTAGAATGGGAAGGAATGGGAGTGAAGATAGATGGTCGGCAACTACACCACCTCCGCTTTGCTGATGACATCGTTCTAATAACATCAAACATTAGCCAAGCGGCACAAATGCTGGCTGACTTTGACCGAGAATGTGGAAAGATAGGTCTACAGCTGAATCTGAAGAAAACTATGTTCATGAGAAATGAACTAGTTCCTGAGGCCCCATTCACTCTCAATGGAACAAACATCTCTGAATGCAGCAGTTATGTATATCTAGGTCGAGAAGTCAACATGATGAACGACCTAAAACCTGAGCTGCGCAGGAGGAAGAGAGCGGCATGGAATGCCTTCAAAGGCATTGAAGAAATAGCTAAAAGGACAAAGAACCTCCGGCTCCGGGCACATCTCTTTGACTCCACCGTTCTCCCTGCATTAACATACGCCTTAGAGACCTGGGCCCTACGAAAGCAGGATGAGAATGCTATTCGGGTCTCCCAGAGAGGCATCGAAAGAGCTATGCTTGGAATATCACGTCTCACTCAAGTGAGTGAAGGAATCCGGAGTTCTGACCTCCATCGCTATTCCAGAATCAGGGACGCTGTCTCGTTTGCCAAGGCATTGAAAATCAGATGGGCTGGACATGTAATGCGATTTGGAGACAACCGCTGGACTAGAGCTGTTACCGACTGGATCCCACGGGTTGTCAAAAGATCACGTGGCCGCCCACCTACAAGATGGTCAGACTTCCTTGTTAAGACCCTGAAGGAACGGTTTGAGGCTCTTCATATTCCTGAGTCAACCAGATGCCATTGGGCTACATTGGCACATGATAGGGTCCAATGGAAATGTTACTGGCGCCCGCTAGAGCAAATCGATGAATATCGGGATTCAAGTGATCAAGTGATATATATATTTATATAGATATCCACACTGCTGTATATATATACACACTCACAGTGTGCATATAAACAACACACACTATATATATATGTATATATATATATATATATATATATATATATATTCTATATTTCTTAACTGAGTCGTAGGGTGTCAGAAGGATTTTAGGCCCATTAACTTATAGGAAAGGACTGGAATGACCAAAGATTGGGGACCTCTCCTTCTTCTCCCCAGATGTTGAATGGAAGAAGGGAAAATTTTTCCCCAGGAGATCCTGTCCCTTGAAAAGCTGGAGGGCCAAATAGAGGTTTTCAAAGCCATTCGTTATTTTAGAATGATATCAATCTGTGTACCTCAAGGAATTTGCCAAAAGTCAGAATTATCAAAAGACTCCATGAAAAACTGTCATTTTAATTACTTTCTTCTTTTATACTTGAAGGTGTGGGAGGCAGTGTTCAAGTGACAGACCAAGGCATTGAATGAAAAAGTTTTTGATTTGTGCTTGTTTTCATTTTGGATCCACACCGGTGATACTCAGGAGTTACTCCTGGTTCTGCACTCAAGAATTACTCCTGGCAGTTTTCAGGGAACCATATGGGATGTTAGTGAGCCTGAGTCCTGCATGGAACATCAGGGTCCTACCCACTACACTAACTCTCCCTAGCGGAAAGGAAAGTTTTAGTGATGTTCCTAACTACAATCACTAAATCAGGAATGGAGAATGGTTCAATGCAGGAGCCCTGGGTCCCATCCTCTGCGCCACGTGGTCCCCTGAGTACCATCGAGAGTGAGTGACCTCAGGGTGAGGCAGGAGTCAAAGCTGAGTACTGCCAGGTTTGACCCCCCAACAAAAAATAAACAAGCAAAACCGGTAACTGACTCGCATATTACTACAACAGCGCATTAAGTCCACAGTAAGGGGGGTAGTAAGTAAGTGGGAACTGTGGCCAGAACCTTAATCCGATGGTCTCTCTGCCAAGATGCCCCTGTTCCAGGAGGCCTGGTCCATTGTTAATTGATGGCCTGTAGCTCTCCAGCGCAGTGCTCAACTCTGACTGCTGGGCCTGAGGGAACTGGGGTTGTTTTGAAACCCAGTGCTCTTAATGAAGAGTTCCTGACCCTGGAATGTGTGAGAAAATAACCAACGAGTGTCGTGAAAAACTGGTCTGCTGGAGAGCAGTGACCCTTCCAGGGTTGCTTTTTAAATAGATTTGTTTTATTTGACACGTAAGTAAATGATTTAAAAAATGAACAGTGGCATTGACAGGTTCCAGTGTGTTTCCTGCAGCCAGGACATCTAAACTCCAGCGCACACATGAGCATCTTTATTAGCCAAATTCTGCTGCAGTTTGACACGGGCTCATTTGGAGCGTCAGACTTTTTGGCGCTATCACAAAATTGGCAGGATCCAACGGATTTTTACTGAATTAATAACATTTTTCTTTATTGTCTCCATAATCACCTGCTTTATGAACTGTGGCAAGGGCTGATGTTGCAATTGGTAATTTTCTTAGAACCCAAATGCATTTATATTTTTCCATCTTCTGATTTTCATAATTTCTGGGAATCGTTAGTAGATGGAATAAAGAAAAGAATACATTATAAACAATTCAGAACACCAAAAACAAAATTCCTTGGCCCTTTGACAGATACCACACATGCACATAAATGTGGCTTTGCATTCCACGGGCATTGCAGTGGGGATTACATTTTCCTCATTAACATCTTTCTTAAGCACACAGTGTTGTTTTTCAAACTTGTTCTATCAGAATCAAGATTGACGTTTTAAATGATCTTACATTGATTCTGTTCAAGTGAAGGTGTAGAAACTCTCCCTCTTTTGATTCCAGTCATTTGTGCAATCCTGGTTTGATTGCAACAAAGTAGGAAACCTACTGTTTTAGGATAAAAGTAGAAGATGGATTGTCTTGCTTGCAAAACCAAAACATTAGGCTTTCTAAGTATGGTTATTCCGGCAACTACTATGGGAAGCTGGGAAAATAGTGACTCACAAAGTGCATCTGAGATCTGAAGGTGCTTATTTTCCTATAGCAAACCAGTCATAAAATTAGTGTATGCCCTTTTAGATGTATTTAAAAGTTCCTTTTTAAATTTATCTAAAAGTTTTCTGTTACAATTTTTAGTTGAGGTATAACTGATGATATAATGTTCATTTCGGATGTGCAGTATACATGGTCTGATATTTGTAGCTATTACAAAATGGTTGCTACATTGTCTAAAACTCAGCAATGACCACACATTGGACATTATTCTTTTTGTGATAAGAATTTTTTTTGGGTTTTTTGGGTCACTCCCAGTGATGTTCAGGGATTTTTTTTCCCAGCTTTGCACTCAGAAATTACCCCTGATGGTACTTGGGGTTCATAGGGGACTCTGAAGATAGAACCCAGCTCAGCTGCGTGCAAGGCAAATGCCCAACCCACTGTACTATTGCTCCAGCCCCAAGATAAGAACTTTTTGCTCTCTCGAGTCAGAGCGCTAATACAGCAGATTGCCGTTTGCCTTGCATATGGCCAATCCAGGTTTGATTCCCAGCATCGTATATGTCTTGGAGCACTGCCAGGAGTAAGTTCTGAATGAAGAATCAGGAGTAACCCCTGCAAAAAAATAAATAAATAAAAGAACTTTTTGCTCTTTTAGCAATTTACAAATATGCAATATGGTGTCACATGCCAGTTAATTATTTCTTTTACAATGAAAGTTTGTTCTTTTTGGTCTTTCATTCTTGTTGCCTACCAGGCTCTCCACCCTGCCTCGGGCTCTGATAACTTCCACTCTGTTCCCTGTTTCTGTGAGCTTCTTTTTGTTTGTTTTCGTTTTGTCTAGATACCACGTAAAAGTGAGCTCATTCAGTATTTGACTGTCCCTGACTTATTTCTCTAAGCAGAATATCCTTAAGATCCATCTATATTGTGACAATGGACAAGATTTCCCTTCATTTTATGGCTCAATTCCATGTCGTTGTGGATCTGCATCTCATCTTCATTCCTGGACAGACATTTCCTCTATTTCCACATTTTCCTATTGTAACTAAGGTTGTAGTGAGTTGGGGTGGTGGTACAACTATCTTTTCAGGCTAATGTTTTTATTTTCTTTAGTTCAATATCCAGAAGTGGACTCCTGGTTCATCTGGTAATTTATTTTTCTTTTGGGTAACACCTGGCACTGCTCACAGGTTACTCCTGGCTCTGCTCTCCTGATGGTGCTCGGGGCCATACAGGATGCCAGGGATGGAACCCAAGTCAGCTGCATGCAAGGCAAATGCCCTACACATTGTGCTATTGCTGTGGCCCTCTGTATATATATTATTAGGGAAAATGTCTATTCAGATCCTTTGACCACTTTTTTTTTTTGCTTTTTGGGTCACACCCGGCAAAGCTCAGGGGGTTACTCCTGGCTCTGCACTCAGGCATTACTTCTGGCGGTGCTCAGGGGACCATATGGGATGCCAGGTATCGAACCCAGGCCGGCATGGGCCCGCCACGTGCAAGGCAAACGCCCTACCCCGCTGGGCTATCGCTCTGGCCCTCGTTTGACCACTTTTAAGTTAAAATATTTGTCTTTTGCTGTTGAGTTATATGGGCTTGTTAAGCTTAGACATGAGTCCCTTATCAGAAACATGTTTTGCAAATACTTTCTCTCATTTGTAAGGTTGTCCTTATATGTACTCACTGCAAATTGAAGGAACACCCACTCTGTTTTCAATCTCTGCTATCCAATAATTCCTCTCTAATATGTGTTCTTAATTTTAAACCAGTGTAATCTTCAGAAAAGACAACAGAATTATTTAGAAAGATACACAATTTTGGCAGGAGCAGAAATGTAGCTCGATTATTTTGCTAAACTTCTATAAACACTCTATGCATGAATCCGATACAAACGTATACATTGTTCCCTAGTGTTGTTATTTGGTAGTTGATGATGAAATATTGATCTGCATTAAGGTATATCTGTTCATCAAATGAGGGAGATGTTAAAATACCTCCGTCTCGGTTCAGCCGTTTCAGGACCCCCAATTGGCGGTCCTTACTTGGCTGTGAGTGCCTTGTAGCTGTTTCAGGACCCCCAATTGGTGGTTCATACTTGGCTGTGAGTGTCTTGTAGCCATTTCAGAACCCCCAATTGGCGGTCCTTAGTTGGCTGTGAGTGCCTTGTTTCACATACCTTTCATCCCACCCTATTCTCCAGCCATTGTTTTCAGACTTGCATAACCCTAGCTCAAGATGGCCTGTGTTAAGCACCAAACCCACTTTTCTTAGCATTCAAAATTTCAAAACAAACCCTTTGCTGTTATTTTACACCATTTCTACATAGGCTTTCTTTTAGGAATTGGAAAAATACACAATTGAGATTTATCGTATGAAATGGCCAAACATTTGCAAAATGGAATCACTGACAAAAAGTTTGTGAATTCCAAACAGATTGCTTTTGATTGAAAGCTGTTGCAGTGTGCTCACAAGCAAACTTGTCCTATCTATCTGGGTCTAGCTCACCGCAGATGCCTGCCAAGCATGCCTCTGGATTTGTACTGAGCAGTTTCTACACAGCTAACCAGAACCGCTTAGTGCTATAGTTTTAGAGCACTCTGCATCTTATTCCCAAGGTTAGAGTTGAGTAATACTGTATCCTTACGTCTTCTCCTTGTCATGAGGAGGGGGTTAACCCACATCAACCCACATGCTTGGAGTGGTTAACACTCCAACGTGTGGGGGCTGCATCCCTCCACATGCTTGGAGTGTTGCTTCCCACATAGCTCGTGCATTCCCAGCATGCACTGTGGTTGCAGGATGCAGCTATGCCTCAGTAGGTCCAGTTAAGAGATGCTCAGTCCAAGTCATGTAGCTTAAGGCTTTATTTGCTGCCTATTCTCCAGTGTCTATCCCAGTTCAACTGGCACTTAGCTTACTCCTGAAAACATTACCGACATTGGTTCTGCCACTAACCAGAAATAAGGTGGTGTCTATTGTGAAAGAATAAAAGGCCTCATGGAAAATTATATCTACATACTCAGTGATAATAATTAGTAATTAGAATTAAAATTTGTTAAAACGCTGAAGTGTGTGTTGTGGTAAGAGAATGTTTTAAAAATCTAATAGAGCTGACATCTCAATTGCCTTTGACCAACATGGAATCAGCACCCTGAAAACTAACCAAACTAGAAAATAATTATTCCATTTTCTCATTTTCAAGAAATGCATTTTCTTTGTCAACTTGCTCCTTTAGCTAATAAGAAAAACCATCAAGAGTAACATAGCCCTCTGTATTTGGAATTTCAGAAAAAACTAATGTCTCAAAACCATGCCTTCAGAACTTTTCAAAGAAAATTTTGTGGACCAACTTCATTTTGATTAAAGACATTAGCGTTGTATTGAGTTAAATATTAACAATTAGAGCCGGGAGATAGCTCACATGCTGCGTGTAAGAAGCTCTGAATTCAGTCGTGACAGCGCTGCCCCAAGCAGTGCTAAGTTGCCATTCTCTTTAGACATGCTAGAACTACATTGCCAGTGCGTCAAATGTAATGGGCAAGACAAGAAACACATTCAAATCTTAATGTTGATAACTACTATTCATTAACTACTACTTGATGCTGATAACAACTATTCCAGCTTTTGCCAGATGTCTCATTTCCTAAACTCAGAACATCTTCTAAATCCAGGATTTGCCTGAATGTTCTCAGTCCTGTTTGCACTTTAGAATAATCCCAGAATGGAAAAAAAAGAACATTGATAGACAGGCTTTGTTCATTCTAATTAAGGCATCATCTTTCAAGGTAAGGCCCTAAATACTGTGTGTATATATATGTGGTGGTGGAGGAGGGGGAGGGCGGTGGTTTTTAAGTTCCCCCAAGTTATTCAAATGTGCAGCTAACTTAAGATTCACTAACTTACATGATAATTTCATCTTTGAGAAGGGAGAGGAAGTGATGGAGAGGATTAACACCCTGCGTCTAATTCTGGCCAACTCAGAGGCCATGGATGGAAAATCAGAAGTGACAGGAATCCTGGAAGAGGGCCACCTGGCCATTAGAAAATTCCAGAGGGACGTGGTCACTGTCAGACACATACTCAGATGGAGTTTTAAAATATCTCGGGGAAATTTTAAGAGCCTGACTTCTACTCCTCCCCAACCCCCCCACCCCTCCACTGCCCTCAGTCTGAGAGTCCCAAAAGAAGCAGAGGAGATTCCTCAAAATAAAATTCTTATGTTGTAAGTGGTCCAGAGTCAGGGAGCAGGGGGGAGAGGAGAAAGGAAGGAAGAAGTCAGAAAGATTTAGTATCTTTGTGCAGGAAGCTGTCTGCAGAGATCAGATATATTTTAATGGTGTATATAAAATGTGAACAATGATCTAGAAAAAGAAATAGATACAATAAAACTGCTAATATTATGTGAGAAAAGCATCAGAAAGACTAAATCCAGAAGGAGGTTAGCATCCCAGATGATCAAAAGGGCTGTTGGAAACCCAAACTGGAAAATCTAGAATCATTGGAGAGTGTGATGATATTTTATAGTGTTGGGTTAGTAGTGAAAATAAAGGGTAGCATAACCTCAGACATTTTCTTTCTTTTTTTCTTTATATTTGCCCACACTTAGTGGTACTTCACACTTACTTTTGGCTCTTCACTCAGTGATCACTCCTGGATCAGGTTCAGGGGGACCAGATGGAATGCAGGGATGGAACCCAGGCTGACCACATGTAAGACAAGCACCTAATCTGCTGTACTATATCTCCTTCCCATCTGAAATGCTTTTTTTTTTTCTTTTTGGGTCACACCCGGCAATGCTCAGGGATTACTCCTGGCTCTGCACTCAGGAATTACTCCTGGCGGTGCTTGGGGACCATATGGGATGCCGGGGATTGAACCCGGCCGGCATAGGCCCACCGCAGCAGGCAAATGCCCTACCCGCTGGGCTTTCGCCTCCGGCCCCAGCCATCTGAAATGCTTTAAAAGGGTTTTAACTGGGGCCGTAGCAATAGTACAGTGGGTAGGGTGTTTGCCTTGCATGCGGCCAACCGGGGTCCCATCCTCGGCATCCCATATGGTCCCCGAGCACCGCCAGGAGTAATTCTTGAGCAAAGAGCCAGATGTAACCCTGAGCATCACCGGTGTGACCCCCCAAAAAAAATACATAAATAAATAAATAAATAAATAAATAAGTAAAGAGCTTTAACCTATCCTCACCATAGGTGTGTTTAAATAAGGAGATGAAGTCTCAAAGAAACTAAAGACTTCCACAAAGTTGGATCCTTATTGGATACCCAGGCAAAAAGCCTGACCTGTCATATAAGTTTCAATAACTCCCAGTCCCGTGCCACTTTTGTCATGCCTAGTCAATAATCACTTTATTACAGGGGCCAGGGAAATAGATCAAAGGGCCAGAGCACATGTTTTGCATGTGAGAGGTTCAGCTTTAGTCCCTAGCGCTGCAGGGTCTCCCCGAGCCCCACAGAGAGTGATCTCCAACCACTGCTGTGTGTGCTTCCCTCTCCACCCTTATAATCTTACTGTGACAGGAAATGAGTTTCAACAGTTTTATAATGCAACAGGTGACCACCAAATCAGAACAACAATTTAAGTCAAATGTAAGTAGTAGACTAGAAATAGTTTATGTAGTGCTCTCTGTACACGTGTGCAAATATGTCAGTAGGCTGGTTGAAACAGATGTGAGGAGTAAATTGACTTGCAAATTGCTTACGAATTGTTGGGAGTGGGAGGGAGGACTCGTATAAAGGTAGGGCATTTGCCTTGCACATGGCTAACCTTGGGTGATCCCTGGTACCACATGCCATTCCCCAAGACCCCCATGAGTGACCCCCAAGAACAGAGCCAGGAGTAAGCCCCTGAGAACAGTGGGGTGTGGCACCCCAAGAAACAAGAATATATCAAAACCAAATTATTGGCGGTTCCCTGACCCTACCTCTTCTTTCCTGATAGAGTCTCTTTACCTTACCCATAAGCCAATTCCTCTGAATCATTAATTGTTGCAATGGTAGAGGAAAGTGGACAACTTTGGTGGGGTGTGGGGCTGGAATGATTTATGCAAGATACCGTACCATGAACAGTAGTTTTTTTTTTTTTGGGTCACATCCGGTGATATTCAGGGGTTATTCCTAGCCCTGCACTTGGAAATTATTCCTGTCAGTGCTCAGGAGACTATATGGGATGCCGTGATCAAGCCTGCATCTGCTGCTTACAAGGCAAACACCCTACCCGCCTTACTATTGCTCCCGCCTCACCATGAACAATATTATAAATCAGGGTGCTTAACATAAACTTTAAAAATATTTTTACATTGGTGGTGGGAAATGGGCACTGGTGGAGGGCGGGGTGCTGGAACACTATGTGACCGAAACCTCTAAACATGAACAACGTTGTAATTGTATATCTCACGGTGGTATAATAAAATATTTAATAAAAAAATATTTTTAAAAAGTCATTATTACAAATTTGCTGTCCTTGCTTTTTCTATTTGTCATTTTACCATTGTTTTTCACCTTTTTGTGTTGTGCGACCATTTTAAAGACAATCATCCCCAAGCACCTAGACATCACTTGTCTTCCCGTTGATCATCGATTTGCTCGAGGGGGCACCAGTAACATCTCCATATGTCCTGTTGCAAGCAAGTGTAGCCCAAGAGCATCTGCTCACTCCAGGAACACCAAGATCTTCAAACCATTCTTTCAGGTGATGGAAATGAGGTCTATAATTGTTACTGGTTTTTGGCATATCAAATACAACACAGGTATTTTGCCAGGCTCTGCCTGTAGGTGGTACACACTCAGTAAGAGAGTGGTTTTGTTGGAATAAATAATCTGGTTATTTATGGATCAAACATTATACATAAATGTTTGATCTGTATGTGTTTGTCTATAACAGGGGTGGTGTAGAAAATTTTCTCCAGTGGAAAGGGGTCTTCCGCAGGGAAAGTTTAAGAAGCCCAGATCTGGAAGAGCATCACTTTTCTAATGCTGTTGATCTTTAAAGAGACTGAGCCATGGGTCTGAGTGAGTGACCCAATTGTGGAATTTATTTATTTATTTATTTATTTATCTATTTATTTATTCATTTATGTGTTTAGCTTTTGGGGTGATACCCGGTGATGCTCAGGGGCTATTTCTGGCTCTGCACTCAGGATTTACTCCTGGCGATGCTCAGGGGACCATATGGGATGCTGGGGATTGAACCCTGGTTGGCCTCATGCAAGGCAAACACCCTACCCGCTGTGCTCTGGACCTTCTAGTTATTTTTTATGGTGGTTTAACTTTGTTCTCCATCTGCTATATATCCTTTAACTCTAAAGTCTTGATAAGATGCAAGACATATTTTGATGAATTTCTATGAGATCTCTGCCCCACAGCCAGTGACAGCTGCATGGGGAGCCTGGTCCTCCCACTGAGGGTGACACCAAGTTCATCCACAAGTTCACTTGACGACACCCACAGTTCTCATCACCAGTAAAATTCATTTTCCTTTGTCAATTAGCAAGTAACCAGTGGGTTAATTTAGTGTTATAAAAATACCAGTTTCCTAGCTTAGCTTTTCTTTAAAACTGTGATGTGTTGTTGATGGAGAGATAATACAGCAGGTCGGGTGCTTGCCTTTCATGGGACCAAACCACGTTCTGTACCCAGCACCATAGTGCCTCCCAGAGTCCTGCCAGAAATGATCCCTGAGTCAGAAGTAAATCTGAGCTCTTCCAGATTTGCCCACCCCCAGGGAAAAAAAAATCAACTTGTGCTTTTGATTTTAATTAAAAACTGTATTCATTTCTTTTTTTTTCTTTTTTGGTCACAGCGGTGATGCTCAGGGGTTACTCCTGGCTCTGCACTCAGGAATTACTCCTGGCGGTGCTCGAGGGACCATATGGGATGCCGGGATTGAACCCTGGCCAGCATGGGCCGGCCGCGTGCAAGGCAAACGCCTTACCTGCTGGACTCGGTCCCCAAAACTGTACCATTTCTACAAAGGTTTCATCAAGGGGAGTATATTCAACCCAATTTAGGAAATCACTGTATCACTGTATCACTGTCTTCCCGTTCATCATCGATTTGCTCGAGCGGGCCCCAGTAACATCTCCATATGTCCTGTCTCATGCTAGTAGAGCCCAAGGCATCTGCTTGCTTCAGGAACATAAAGAGCCCCAATCCATTCCGGAATGAGGTCTATAATTGTTACTGGTATTTGGCATATATCAAATACAATACGGGTAGCTTGCCAGGCTCTGCCGTGCAGGTAGCATACTCTTGTAGGCACCTCTAAGTCCAGCATTTATTGATGAACCGCGAGCCGCAAGCGGCTGCGTGAGCCGGGCGCTGATAGGCTGGTCTGCTGGGTGGAGTTCTGACGAGAGAGAAGTCGGATGTGGAAAATGGAGGCCCTCATGGAGTGGGGGTCTTCTGGCTTGTTGCGGAGGCTCTGCTGGGATGGTGGGCCAGGGCTAGAACCCACCATCCCTCCCGGCGCCTCATGAGCGGCTGGTCACAGGGGAGAGCCAGTAGCAGCTCTGCCCCATGTCTGCAATTTAGGAAAACAAAAACAATATCTCCATCAAGCCATTGCATTAGTATTTCCTTTCAGCTTACATCTTTGCCAGCTTGGTGCCATTCTGTTTGCAGTGTTTATGCACATTCCTGTGTTCTCAGAACTATGTTGCAGTGCCCTTAACCCACTCAATTTTTTTTTAGGATTATTACGTTTAGATTTAGGCAGGGAACAATGTGCCTGAGCTCCTCTGGGCTGTACTCAGGGCTGACTCCTGGCTCTGCACTCAGGAATCAATCCTGGAGGTGCTTGGGGAGCACATGTGGTGTTGGATCAAACTGCATTGGCCACATGCAAGGCAGGCACCCTAGCACACAGCATACTAAGTTCCTGGTCTCTTTTCTGAGCGTAGAAATGGAATATCAGAGACAACTATGCAAGTCAGTGATACAATATTTCTATGAACAATGAAGTGAGATCTGGGCAACACTCAGCTCCCAAGCCACTGGCATCACAGTAGTATAACAGTGCCTGAACTCTTATGTAAACTTATGCCACACATTGAAACTGAAATTTAGGTTCTTGAAGGAAGTTCTTTGCTCCTGTTTTAATAAGGTGCAAAGACATGTGCGAAAACATACCAGAAACTAAACATGGTGGTATCGAGCCTAATTAGGAATAGGAAACCATTTCTAGGATCTGCATCTGTTCATTTTCTTTATTTCATTGTTTTTGTTTCACCCTCATCTGTGATTCATTTGCTTTTCGTCATCTTCCACAATGGCTTCTGCAAGAATATCAGTCTTGAAATGTACAGCATGGCTCGCACCACTTCAAACATTGTTTAAAATCTCATTTATTATTTTGGACTGTGGTCTTACTTAAAAGCAGCATTACTGAGTCTACAGAGCACATACCTTCAATTCCCTGGGTGAGGGGAAAAAGAGAGATCAAGAGCAAGCTGAAACATTAAGACACCCCACAATGGACATGGGAAGAAACAAGGAAATTCAGAAGTCTTACAGTCAGCCCAACTCTCTAGACATTAAAAACAACACCAACCAGGGAGCTGCCCAAACCTGGACTGTGTGGAGTACAGAACTCTGAAGAAGAGCAGGAATGGTTGTTGTATTTTTTTTTTTGTTTTTTTTTTTCACAAGAGTTTAGTTACTTATGGACCACATTCCCAGGATTACAAGGATTTGTTAGAACAGCAGGGGCAAACTTACCTCCGGTAGAATTAGTAAAATGAAGAGATAAAGTTCTGTGTGAAGCACCAATTGTAGGAGACAGTTTGAACATTGGTGAACATGAGGACTTATCATATTAAACTAAAACCAGCAGATGAAAGCACAATTAAGTGGGATTGTGATTTTTTTTCCTATCTAGACTACACTTTCAGAGATGGACATCCAGGTGTTTGGGATATCAAACCTAATCACTAAGGTTTATCACTATTCCTTTCCAGAAAAACAAAACTCAGATACACCTTCCTCCCTCTAGGCTCAAAAGTAGATTGTCACCTTGAAGGCGACAAGCTCCGCTCTGCAAGGATAGAGCTGTTTTGGAAGGGAGCAAAGCTTCTTGCTCTCCCAAAGAGGGTGCTCTGAATGTCACACCACCCCACCCTACTGGGAAATCTCCCATGTATGATGGAAGGGAAGCATTTACTTATAAGCAAGAGAATACTTTCAGTAAAAAACTGTTCCTGCTCTAGTGAATCTACTGTGCATTTAAAAAAAATTGTATTTTAATGAAGAAAACACCACAATTGTTGATATAATTCTAAAAATAAAATTAGATAACAAGTTCTGATATTACAATTGATGAGTATAAAATTAATTTATGTGAAAATCATTATATCTGATCACCGGGTTGTTAAGTCCTTGTCTCAGAATTTAAGCTGTTTGCTGTTCGTTGAGCCATTTGTGTTAATGCTTTTTCTCTGTAGACTTTTGTTGGCTTCTATGTTACTTTTCTATCTAATTTCACCATTGAGGAATTAGGAGGTGTTGCAGCTTCCAGAAACTTCCAGGATCTATGGTCTAGGCCAGTGAGCCAGCATGGCAGGGTCTGTGGGAGGTGGGCATGGATCCAGAGCTTCTGGAAATACAGGGGTTGTGGGAGGCTCTGGGAAAAACACCAGAGTCCTCGACCTAGGAACTGGGCACCTGAAATTATATGCAGTTTGGTGGCTCTGCAGAGAATATTTGTGAAGCAGCGGTTGAGCTGTGGTGTGAGTGTGGCTTCCAGGTCTTTGGCGTGGCCCGTACCTTCCCTGCCTGCCTCCCTGGTCCCCTGGAGTCTTCAGCTGCAGGAACCGGTGAGTTCATACATTTTAACTGCTTGGTATGCATCTCCTGGGAGGTTTAGTTGGGAATTGGTAGCGCAGGGTCAGTGGGTGAGTTAACATGTCATCGGCTCTGCCTTTTTCTAAGAAAGCTCTACCACGTCCTTCTAAAGAGCTGAGCTTTGGGGGCAACATGTATTTCAGGCAGTTATTGATTGATTTGGTAGCTTGTGGCATCAATCTCCACTCCCTGGATGCTTCATTAAGTCTGGGATCTGCAATATAAGATAAATAGGCATTGGACTATACATTTCATTCTTCTTGCTTGGCTGGAGGGCAAAACAGATATGTCCCAAATATCCACCTGTTTCTTTATAGGTAGCACGGGGAGCATATCCAGCAGTGCTTGACGGACCATAGGGTTCTGGGACTTTGGCTTGGGAGGGCTCCTGATTATAATGCATGTACTCTAGTCTTTTGACCTATCTCGTCACCTCTCAAATGTCGACCTTCAAGCTTCCGGCCCATTTGAGCATATGTGCTATGCTGCCATTTTCGACTCCCAATTCTTAGAGATTGGTCAGTTAATTTCTTCCATCTGCTCCAGATAAAATAAAGACTCAACAGCTAAGGCATCAGTCAGTGATGCTAATTGAATCCACTAATGATGGAAATTCTCATAAAAAATAAGTCACAAATTAGCATGATCTGTTATACTGACGGTCCCAAGTGGCTAGATAACTTTTAGTGTGCGGGAAAGAGTGTAACATCACCCTCCCATTCCTTACTGTTTCCCCTTCCTTTGGATTGGTGTTGCAATGACAGGATTATACACTTGGTTATGTTGTGCCGAGATCACACACTTTGTTGTGGTGCCGGGGGACATGAAGGCAGTGCCATCAGGGTGGCACATGTCATGTGGGTGGCGCCAGGGATCGGACTCCCAGTCTAACACTTAAAAAACAGGCTTTCTACTACTGAGCCACATTGCCAGACCCCCAGAATGGCTTTTTATTTTTAATTTCTTATGTTTTATTTAATCATCATGACTTACAAAGTTGTTCAACAATAAAAACAACAATACAGTTGTTTCAGGTATTCAATATTCACACAACACCAGTCCCACCACCCATGTGCCCTTACCACCACCAGAGACCCTAGTTTCCCACCCATCTCCATGCAAAATGGCTTTTGAAACCAAGGTAGGGATTGAATGTGCAATACATGGAACTTTATGACACTATTTTAATTCTACTGCAAGCTCTCGTTTCATTAAGAACTTTCTCTGGCCCCGGATCACCTATTGATCCTGGGGTGTTTCCACATAGATCCAAGGCTCTGGAGGCCTCGTTTGGTTCTCCATGGCACTGGTCTCCCTGGGGGCATCGTGTTGCCTGTTACTCTGGGTGGTCCTGGGAGGTCCCCGCAGCTTCCGCTTCCTGTCTTTCAGTTCCTGTGCCTCTTACTACATTTCCCACCCACCCGCCTGTCCTTGGACACACCCCCAGTACTCTATAACTTTTAGGCCCACCAGTACTTGGGGGTGTTGTGAGGGCACCCGAACTGGATAGGAAAGACGGAGCACAGAGATGTCTTTTCTTTCCCTCCACTTTAGAATTCTTGATGTTTTAGTCTCTCCCTAGGAGGTGAGGCCAAAGTTCCTCCATCTTAGACCTCGGAAAGGTTTTGCTCACTCTACGGAGAACAAGCAAGCCCTTTCTTAGGAACCCGCTGTCCTGTCTGCCTCTCCCCTCCGCTTCCAGCCTGAGGGATCCTTTTCTTTGGGGGTAGGAAGGTCAAGGGAGACTTGTTTTCTACCTCAGGGCTTCGCCATCCCTGGAGTGAAGCATCCTGTTAAATAGGAAGAACTTATCATTTGATCACTTGAATCATTGAATCCCGTTATTCATCGATTTGCTCGAGCGGGCGCCAGTAACATTTCCATTGGACCCTCTCACGTGCCAATGTAGCCCAATGGCATCTGGTTGATTCAGGAATATGAAGAGCCTCGAACCGTTCCTTCAGGGTCTTTACAAGGAAGTCTGACCATCTTGTAGGTGGGCGGCCACGTGATCTTTTGACATCCCGTGGGATCCACTCCCCTGTAATGGCTCTAGTCCAGCAGTTGTCTCCAAATCGCATTACATGTCCAGCCCATCTGATTTTCGATGCCTTGGCAAACGAGACAGCGTCCCTGATTCTGGAATAACGACGGAGGTCAGAACTCCGGATTCCTTCTCTCACTTGAGTGAGGCGTGATATTCCAAGCATAGCTCTTTCGATTCCTCTCTGGGAGACCCGAATAGCATTCTCGTCCTGCTTTCGTAGGGGCCCAGGTCTCTGAGGCATATGTTAATGCAGGGAGAACGGTGGAGTCAAAGAGATGTGCTCAGAGCCGGAGGTTCTTTGTCCTTTTAGCTATTTCTTCGATGCCTTTGAAGGCATTCCATGCCGCTCTCTTCCTCCTTCCTCCTGCGCAGCTCAGGTTTTAGGTCGTTCATCATGTTGACTTCTCGACCTAGGTACATATAACTGCTGCATTCAGAGATGTTTGTTCCATTGAGAGTGAATGGGGCCTCTGGAACTAGTTCATTTTTTCATAAACATGGTTTTCTTTAGATTCAGCTGTAGACCTATCTTTCCACATTCTCGGTCAAAGTCAGCCAGTATTTGTGGTGCTTGGTTAATGTTTGGTGTTATTAGAATGATGTCATCAGCGAAGCGGAGGTGATGTAGTTGCCGACCATCTATCTTCACTCCCATTCCTTCCCATTCTAATTGTTGCATGATGTTCTCGAGGGTGGCCCTGAAGAGTTTTGGTGAAATGATATCACCCTGTTGAACCCCCTCTTTTGACATCAGTGATCACTTCTTTATAGAATGGTGAGATCCTGGTGGTGAATCCGTAATACAGCTCACGAAGGATCTTGATGTATTGGGTTTGAACACCCTGTTTGGCTAGGGCTTCAATGACTGATTAGTCTCCACATAATCAAAGGCTTTCTGTAAATCAATGAACGTGAGACAGAGCGGCATCTTATACTCCCTACAAAGCTCAATGAGCTTGGTTACTGTGTGGATATGATCGATTTGCTAAATCCTTTCCGGAAGCCAGCTTGCTCGCATGGTTGTCCTTCATCTAGTGTTCTGCTAATCCTGTTCAGGATGACTCATGTAAACAGCTTGTAGATGACGGACAACAGGCAGATGGGGTGATAGTTGCCGATGTCGTGGATGTCTCCCTTCTTGAACAGTAGAACTGTTCTGCTGGTTTTCCATTGGGAGGGTACCTTGCATTCGGACAGGTAGCATGTGAAGAGCCGAGCCAGTGTATTGATGAGTACTGACGGCAGATTCTTCAGGTGTTCGGGTCTGACTTTGTCTGGGCCTGGTGCTGTTCCCTTCTTTACCGACGAGATGGCATGTCAGATTTCAGAAGGGAGAACGTTGGGAATGATATATCCATCCTGTGGAATTTGGTATGGGGGGCAGGTGGATGTGGCTATCAAAGAGATTTGATTAGAAGTCCTGGATAATCTTCTCCATTGCCTTTCTGGAAGATGTGATAGATCCATCAGGCATCGGAGGACAGTCATCTTGGTCTTATAGTTGGCGAAGGACAGGCGGGGCGGTGCGAATGCTTTTCCCGGCTTCTGCTGCATCTTCCAGTATTTCTGCTTTTCTGTGTTTGAGGTCTTCTTCTATCGCTTATCTGCACCGTTTAGCCAGCATTTTGTTCATAGGAAGAACAAAATGTGGAATTTTAAAAAATTTATTATTATTATTATTATTATTATTATTATTATTTTGCTTTTTGGGTCACACCGGTGATGCTCAGGGGTTACTCCTCACTCTTCGCTCAGGAGCTACTCTTGGCGGTGCTCAAAGGACCATATGGGATGCCGGGGATCAAACCTGGGTCAGCCGCATGCAAGGCAAATGTCCTACCTGCTGGACTATCACCCGCCCCATGGAATTTGTTTTTAATTGTACATTATGCCTTATACAAAATTCACCCCTATAATCACTGTTCAGTAGCACTAAGTCCATTCGCACTGTTGTGTGACATCATCTCTGTCCATCTCCAGAACCTCTGCACCTTCCCAGACTAAATATCTGTACCATAAACATTAACTCCATGTTCCTCTGTCTGCCAGCCTTTAACAACCTACATTCCATTTTGTCTCTGTGAATTTGATTAAGTATCTCATAGAAGAGGAAGCTACCTGTGTCATATTTGATATGCAGAAAAACCAGTAACAATTATAGACCTCATTACCATGACCAGAACGAATTGTTTGATGCTCTTTGTGTTCCTAGAGTGAGAAGATGCCCTTGGGCTATAATAGCATGTGACAGGACACCACTTGATCACTTGAATCCCGTTATTCATCGATTTGCTCGAGCGGGCGCCAGTAACATTTCTATTGGACCCTATCACGTGCCAATGTAGCCCAATGGCATCTGGTTGATTCAGGAATATGAAGAGCCTCAAACCGTTCCTTCAGGGTCTTGACAAGGAAGTCTGACCATCTTGTAGGTGGGCAGCCACGTGATCTTTTGACATCCCGTGGGATCCAGTCCCCTGTAATGGCTCTAGTCCAGCGGTTGTCTCCAAATCGCATTACATGTCCAGCCCATCTGATTTTCGATGCATTGGCAAACGAGACAGCATCCCTGATTCCGGAATAACGACGGAGGTCAGAACTCCGATTCCTTCTCTCACTTGAGTGAGGTGTGATATTCGTGACAGGACATATGGAGATGTTACTGGTGCCTGCTAGAGCAAATAGATGAACTTTGAAAAGACAAGTGACAAGTGACAAGAAGAGGAAGAATGCTACGTTTGTTTACATAATTTCTAGCATAAATTATGTAGCATAATATATTTAAGGGTCACCCATGATGTAGCAGGTGTCAGAATCTTCATCCTCTTCAAGGCTGAATAATATTCCATGTCTGTGTGTGCTTATGCCGCATTTCACACATTTATTTGTCAATGAACAATTTGCAGGTCTCTATCTTCTGGCTTTCGGGAATAAGCAGCTACACTGATGTTTAAGGTTGTGTTTAAGACCCCCTGCTGGGGGGTAGTACCCAATGCAAAGGACCTTACCTCAGGGACAAAGAGATGGTACGGTAGGTAAAGTGCTTACCTTGCACATGCCTGATCCTGTTTGGTCTGTGACACCTCATATGGTTCCCTTAGTCCCTAAAGCGATCCTTGAACAGAGTCCGGAGAAAGCCTTGAGCAAAGCCAAGTATGGCACAAACCACCCCTCCAGAAAAGCCGCCCAAAACAGAAATACTCCCTGGAAACAGAGATGTGGAGTTGTGGACCACACAGTGATTCTGTCTTTAGTTTTGGAGAAGCTGTTCTGTTGTTTTCCATTCTGCATTCTTCAGTGCATTGGGGATCCAATTTCTCCTTTGCCAACCAGTGAGGTGTTTTTTTTAAAAATTTAATTATTGTTTTTCCCCTTTTGGGTCACATCCAGGGATGTTCAGGGGGTTATCCTGGCTCTTTGCTCTGGAATTACTCCTGGCGGTGGTCAGGGAATCATATGGGATGTGGGGGATTGAATCTGGTTGGCAGCTGCAAGGCAAATGCTGTACTATTGCTCCAGCCCGGCAACCAGTGAGTTTTAACCTGGGTGTTCTTGGCACTCTGGGGTAGCAGTTCCTTGCTCTTTGGGGTTGTTTCACTCTTTGCAGAACATTTAGGGTCCCTGGCCCCACTATTTGCAGATAATGGGACAGTGTTTCCCAGTAGTGACAAGCACCCTCCCACCCCCTCCACTGGGGAACATGGTTCATTTTCCAGTGCCCTGAGGGTAGGAGGAAGCCACCCAGTCACTGCTTTGCTCCTGGAGTCTTTTCCAATGCCTTAAGGCCTTGAATCTGAAAAACTCAAAAATCCTGGAAAAAGCTCTTTTTTTCTCTCTCTTGCTGAACCACCCTTCCTTGATTCAATAAGCAGAGGATGGCCTGGTTTAGTTAACAGCGAGGACAGAGGAAAAGGAGGGAGAGGCGAAAATCAGTATTTCAAAATACCAACTTACCACCTAAGGATTTCTTGTCTCGTTTATTCTCTTGTGAAACCAGGAGTGTTTATGGCCTTTATTTCTTGTAAAGGAAAAGTCAGATGCTCTTAGAAGATCTTAGACATACGTCCAACACCTTGATCACTTGATCACTTGATCACTTGACATCCTGTTATTCATCGATTTGCTCGAGTGGGCGCCAGTAATATTTCCAACACCTTATTCTGTGGAAATTCTGAGTAATGCATACCTGATGACCATGATCACGCCTGTCTCTGAAGGGCATCGGTGCCCTATCACTGCTTTCCCCTCACTCACTCTGCCGCCTGTGGGTTTAATACACGTAAGGCATCTCCGTGGTACCCATGGAGCCAGGCACTTCCACTTTGGAGTGGAGCTCCTCACTTCAAATGTGAGGAGCTTCAAGAGTCCTACAGTTTAAGCCAATTCTGGCGCTGTCTGTCCAAGCCCTGCTCCTCATTTCAAATGCCTATCACAGCCCCCTCTTGGATATAGGAAACAGGAAAAACAGGAGAGAAAGAGGCAGCTCAAGCGGAGAGAAAGAATGGAATGAATGGAATGTTCCGAGGCCAAGGCAGGAGCAAATATCCTGAGAGCAAATGTCCAGGTGCTACCATCACTTCCGGCCCACTGCTGTGAACCCGACATGGATGAAGTTCAGAGGAACCCTGCGAGTACAGGTCAACACCTCAGCAGTTTGCAGTTACCATTACAACTCATGTCTGTACAACGCATAATTCCTCGACTCATGAAAGAGACCAAATATGGTGGGAAGCTCAAAACCCAGGTATTTCCTATCCATCTGGGGGAAGAGAATGGGAGGAACCAGAAAGGTTGGAAGTCTAAAGCCATAAAAAAGAAGAGGAACACCTCTTGGGTGTTGCCCTGAGAGCCCCACTTCCTGCTCTTAGGGGAGACGTCTGCTGTTTTCTGTTTTATCTAAGTAAATGCCTTGCTTTGAGTTTGGCCATTTTTCTCCCATTGGTTGCAGATAACACAAGCTTGCCTACAGTAACATTGCCCCCTGAGCTCTGACCAGTCCACTGTTGTCAGAGGTGCTGTGACCTCCTCCTTTGGCTACAACTCAGGGAAACAGTTTCCCTAGTAGATTCTTGATTTTGTAAAAGGCACAGCTCAGGAACTGCCAGGTATAAGAGATAGATAACATAGGGCCAGGGGTGCGGAAAGGGCAGAAAACTTCCGTTCTCAGGAGGGACCCCCCTATCCAGCACCCCCAGTATCTCCTCCTTGGGGTATTATGGAGGCATCACTTGACAAGCAAAGTGGATGAACTCGTTTACCATTGGTGGTGGACTCATCTGCCCTCTATCTTGGAGGCAGACCCCTATGACTGAAGATTTTGGTTGGCACCTTTGGCAACCAACTCATTCCTGTAGGGACGTTCCAAAGTCCCTATATTAATATAAACTTCGGGCATGTTTGAAGGGATTTGATTATAAATAACAGGGGCCTTGGTGATTCTGAAGCTATTTATGAAGGTTCTGAAGGAACCAATGGCAAAACAAACAAACCCAAATTTTATAAGAAAAGATGCCCTGATGGTGCTTATATAGGAAATTATAAGGGTTTTAGGAGCTCTGTGCCAGATAGTGGAGGAATATCAAATATGAATTTCTTGTTCTTTTTTTTCTTTTCTTTTTAAACAACCTTCAACCACCGTGATTTAGAGTTAGACAATCTTGTCACTGACAGTGTTCCGTGCACTCAGTGTTCCCACACCACATCCCCCACCCAAAGCCTGCTTCTCTCCACCATCATCCCAATGTCCTCCCAGCTCCTCACACACACCACAATACCCCGTCTAACCACCCCCCCACACACATCTCACTCCCATGTAAGTTCTGTTCTTAATAGACTAGTTCTGAGATTCCTGTTGCTTTTGACCAACTCTTACTACAGTTCTTTGTATCCCTTTCTATCCTCTGTATCCGTACTAATTTCTTTGTATCCAATATTTAAGAGAGGTCAGGGTGTATCTATTCTTCTCCTTCCTGTTGACTTCACTCAGTATGTTCACCCACCCCAAGTCTATCCATCTAGTGGCAAACTATGTGATTTTGTCTTGTTTATAGCCAAGTAGTATTCCATTGGATTTAGAGATGAGTATGCTACCCATACGGCAGAGCCTGGCAAGCTACCCATGTCATATTTGATATGCCAGATACCAGTAACAATTATAGACCTCATTCCCATGACCTGATGGAATGGTTTGAGGCTCTTTATGTTCTTGGATCAAGCAGGTGACCTTGGGCTCTACTTTCATGGGACATATGGAGATGTTACTGGTGCCTGCTCGAGCAACGGGAAGACAGTGATACAGTGATACAGTATTCCATTGCGTGCTATTTTGATTTTTGGCTCTTGTGAAGAGCGCTGTAGTTTTCTAAGTTTCATAATCACACTCTCTCTTGCTCAATGGTGATACCAACTTAGTGAACTGTCAAGATAATCACACACAAGTGTGATTATCATCCTTGGCTACAGAACAGCCAAAAATATATAAGCTTCCACCTGGCAGGACTCTTGACTTTTCATGAGCACAGGGAATGTCAGTGGGGACCACTGATTGATTGTAGGCAAGTCCAGAAAATAATCATAAGAATTTTCATGTCATAATTCAGAGGAACTAAGTGTTCTGAAAGGGTAAAGAATTTCTTTTTTTTTGTTTGTTTTTTTGTTTTGTTTTTTTTTAATTTTTTATTTTTATAATTACAAAAGATATACAATTAAAAAGTTCATATTTGGGTTTTGGTCATACAGTGTTCCAGCACCCATCCCGCCACCGGTGCCCATCTCCCACCACCAACGTCCCCGGTTCCTCTTATTTCTTTCCGTTTCTCTCTCTTTCTCTTTTCCTTCCCCTCCAGACTATGGATTACAGATAATACATTAAAGGGTTGTCATGTGTATCTTTTTGCCTCTATTTAATGCTCAGTTCTAGGTTGGCATTAGTACCCTCGACAATTGTTAGCACACTGTTCCATTTTCTGTCTTACCTAAGCTCTGACTCCCACACGTTTGTGATAATTTCCAATGAAAGGGTAAAGAATTTCTGACTCTTTTACTGCTCATTGGTATTTTGTGTTTGGGCCTTTTCAGGTTTTAATTTCCTAACTTTCTGGTAGTTAGAAGGTCTGCTGCACAGGGGTTTATGAGCTTTAGAGCCAAAGAGCTGGCAAGTTCCTATGTAATTTAATCTCAAGCAATGGCCTCCTCACAAAGCAAGATTTACATGGTGACATAATTCCTCAGAAGCAGCACCTAATAATTAAGGGCCCGGGATGTGGCTCAGTGGTAAGTATGCATGTGGCCAAGAGTTCAGCCCCAGCGCTGTAGCCAAGTGTGTGATCCCCAATACCACTGTGATACACACACAGAAGTGACCAACAAAGTAAAGTGAAACTAAAATCATTTCTCAAAACGAAAAAGTAGAAAGTAAATGTTGCATTCCAATGACAAGGGGAAATGTCAGCTATAATCCCTCTTGGCATATTATTTGAATATGAACAACTAAACCAAAGTCAAGGAAAACTAAATATATAGAAGTTGAATTTATAAACTCTCCTTTTGGGTGACTGGGTGGCTGAGGTCACTGGGCCACACCCAGCTGTGCTCACAGCAAGTGCCTTAACCCAATGGATTATCTCCCCAGCCCTTATGAACTCTCTTCCTTAAAAATTCTAAAATAAAATGTTGAAGTTACTAACAATGCCTGGTGGAAAGAAGATGACAACATTCTATTTCCGTGGGACTTTCTTACAGAAGTCCTTGGAGACAAAGTTCTGTCATACTTTTGATGCTATTGACTGAGCTGTACTTTGATTTGGGAGGTCCTGCACTATGTGGGTATGAGAAATCCTGATCCCAGTCCTTTGGGATCTGACAGCATTTCTCAATTCCAATTAAAAAATGCTTCTGTGGAGGCCAGAGCAATAGTACAGGGATTAAGGTGCTTACCTTGCATACGGCCGACCTAGATTTGATTCCCAGCACTGCGTATGGTCCCTGGAGCCCTTTTAGGAGTGATCCTTGAGTACAGAGACAGGTGAAAGACTTGAATTCTGCTGGATGTGATCCAAACACCAAAAATGAAAGAATAAAGCTTCTGCAAACGTCATTAAATGTGTTAGTCTGAAATGACTGTGGGTAGAGCATTTTCTTTGCACATAGCTGACCAGGGTTTGATCCCTAGCACCACATATGGTCTCCCAAGTACTGCCAGGAGTGATCTCTGAGCACAGAGACAAATGTTCGTGCCAGAAAAAAAGAGCAAGTTAAGGCAGTGAATCCAGATCTTTTTCTTTGGCTGGAAGGGGGTGGGAGGCGGTAAAAGAAAAAGGTCAGGTTTTTCGTAAATGTATCAACCCCCAAGTCATAAACAAACAAAAAATGTCTTTTTTTGTTTGTTTGGTTTTTTGCCTCTGTATGTGCAACCTCTCTGGATTTGGGTTTCTCCTTCCTTCCTTCCTTCCTTCCTTCCTTCCTTCCTTCCTTCCTTCCTTCCTTCCTTCCTTCCTTCCTTCCTTTCCTTCCTTCCTTTCCTTCCTTCCTTCCTTCCTTCCTTCTTCCTTCCTTCCTTCCTTCCTTCCTTCCTTCCTTCCTTCTTCCTTCCTTCCTTCCTTCCTTCCTTCCTTCCTTCCTTCCTTCCTTCTTCCTTCCTTCCTTCCTTTCTTCCTTCCTTCCTTTCCTTCCTTCCTTCCTTCCTTTCCTTCCTTCCTTCCTTCCTCCTTCCTTCCTTCCTTCCTTCCTTCCTTCCTTCCTTCCTTCCTTCCTTCCTTCCTTCCTTCCTTCCTTCCTTCCTTCCTTCCTTCCTTTTCTTCCTTTCCTTTCCTTCCTTCCTTCCTTTCCTTCCTTCCTTCCTTCCTTTCCTTCCTTCCTTCCTTCCTTCCTTCCTTCCTTTCCTTCCTTCCTTCCTTCCTTCCTTCCTTCCTTTCCTTCCTTCCTTCCTTTTCTTCCTTCCTTCCTTTTCTTCCTTCCTTCCTTCCTTCCTTCCTTCCTTCCTTCCTTCCTTCCTTCCTTCCTTCCTTCCTTCCTTTTCTTCCTTCCTTCCTTTTCTTCCTTCCTTCCTTTCCTTCCTTCCTTCCTTCCTTCTTCCTTCCTTTTCTTCCTTCCTTCCTTTTCTTCCTTCCTTCCTTTCCTTCCTTCCTTCCTTCCTTCCCTTCCTTCCTTTTCTTCCTTCCTTCCTTTCCTTCCTTCCTTCCTTCCTTCCTTCCTTCCTTCCTTCCTTCCTTCCTTCCTTCCTTCCTTCCTTCCTTCCTTCCTTCCTTCCTTCCTTCCTTCCTTCCTTCCTTCCTTCCTTCCTTCCCTTCCTTCCTTCCTTCCTTCCTTCCTTTTTTTTGTCCACACTAGGTGGTGCCTTGCTCCAGGCTCTGCACTCAGGGATCACTGCTGGTGGGACTTGGGGGTGGCTCTATGTGGTGTTGGGGGGCACTCTCATGCAGCACAAATGCCTTATCCACTGTACAATCTTTCAAGCCCTCTTTCTCCCCCAAGCCTAGTTTTTATTTAGGCACCATGATATTTGCAATGCTGTTAATAACAGAGTTCCAGACTTACAATGTTCCAACTCCACACCCACCACCAGAGAGTAATTGTCCTTCCACCAGTATCTCAAGTTTTCCTTGTTTCTCCCCACACCTGCTGTCTTTTTAAATCATAGTTTAACATTATTACAATAGTGTTAACTTTAGATTTGTTCTGAGAAAATGTAGTGCACTCCTCACCACCCCCACCAGAAAAGTGCCCGAGACCCTCTACCTCTGACTTCCCATCACCTCTTCTTCGTGTCTTTTCTCCCATTTTGTTTATTGCCACTGCTTGGTAATGGCAGTTTTACAATCCAAGAACAAGGATCTGTATCATTTGATACTATCTATTCCCTTGTTTCATTCCTCGATATCACAGACAAGTGAGGTCATTCAGTATTTGCTCTTCTCCATGTGACTTATTTCATTTAACATGATCTGATGCCCCCAGTTCCAAGAGCAGACAACATTTCACCTTTTACATCATTTCATAGTATTCCATCTTAAATATATGGCAGAATTGCATTATGCATTCATCTATCATTGGATATTTTGGTTGATTACATGCTGCAGCTATTGGACTTGTTATGAACATAGATGTACCCATTGATTTAAATTAATATTTTTGTGTTGTTGGGGTAGATGCCAAGTGGGGTTACTGGCCCATATAGAATCTCTGTTCTTACATCTTAAAGATGCCTCCACATCGTTTTACATAGAGGTTGAATCAGAATGAATTGTAGTTCACTTTTCACCACATCTCAATGTTGGTGGGTTGTTTCCAGTCTTTTTGATATATGCCATTCTCACTGGTGCGAGATGACATCTCATTGCTACATCTCCCTCACACAAATGATGATGAACACTTCTTCATACATCTGCTGGCTGACATATGTCCTCTTCAGGGAAATGTCTGTTCTTCTCCAGTGAGAGGGTTCCTTCTTTGGTATCATATGGGAATTGTAATTCAGCAGATGGAAATATGTCAATCATTCTTTATATGACATTTTCCACATTGGGAGTCTGGTGGAAGGTAATGACCACTTTATTGATGTTGCACTGAAGTATATTTGTACATCAATTCCATGAATTTTAACATTTATTTTAATCACATAGCATCGCACTGTCACTATTGCCTTGCACTGTCAAAAAAAGAAAGAAAGAAAAAGCAGCTCCCACCCATACTCACCAATCTTGCCAATAGAGAAATGGTCCAGCTCCACAGCTCATCTCAAAAAGAACATGATGCTGCCCAATCTTCCAAGGTAGACTAGTCCAGGTTGACAACTGTGGGGCCTTCTTAGAATGGCGGCAGGTAAATTGCCCTTTCTTCCTGAAGGCACAGTCACCTGCAGCCCCACTCAGCTCTCTCCAACATAGAACTGGCCCAGCTCCTCAAGTGAACCTAATCAAGCTGCCAAGCCAAGAAATTGTTCTGGACTATGTGATGGCACATGTGGTCACACAATACCTCCAAATTTCATAGTATTGTCAGCCCAGGAGGACCACAGCAAATCTGATGGCTGCAAATATGACCAAAAGCTCAGTGAGCCAAAATAATAACACAGGAGACTCAACTAGCACTAACCAGAACAGTAGGTCTTCAGACCATAAAACTTTAGTATCATCATTGTAAAATATAACAATTATCAAAAATTGACATATGTTTTGATAATGCACTTCTCTTTGTGTTGTAATAAACACTACGAAGTAAATTTGTTTGTGGCTGTAAAGAAATGGGCATGCTGGGGTGGTGGGTGGACACTGGGGGCATTGATGGAAAGGCTCACTGGGCATGAGATTGGTGTTGGAACATTTAGTGCCTGAAGCAACTGTATTATGAACAACTTGGTAAATCAAGGTGTTATGCTATCGCTTCACTTCACTTGTCTTCTCGTTGTTCATTGATTTGCTTGAGCGGGCACCAGTAACATCTCCATATGTCCTTTCACATGCTAGTGTAGCCCAGGGGCATCTGCTCGCTCCAGGAACATAAAGAGCCTCAAACCATTCCATCAGGCCATGGGAATGAGGTCTATAATTGTTACTGGTATTTGGCATATCAAATACGACAAGGGTAGCTAAACAACAACAAAACCCTGCTTCTCACATTCACCCTTACAGCAGGCAATTTATTGAGTTTGTTTCTCAACAAAGCAAAGACGACATCTAAGATCTTGCCAGTTTAATGGATTCCTAATAATTTTAAAATACAACATATTATTTTAATCCTTCGCACAGTTGGAAGGCTGTTAAGGAATACATTGGCAAAGTTTCTATGTTCTCTTCCAAAAGCAAACTCATAAAAACAGAGTATACTATATTTACTATAGATTATTTTTGGTAACTTTATTTTTAGAACAAAGTTATGAGTGTATTGTCTGAATTTTTAGAAAATTCAATTAAGCATGGAAAAACTTATTTCACATTTTGCATTGCTCTTCCCCCCACACACACACACACCTCCCACCATAGGATAATTCTTGGTTTTTTTTTTATACTTGCTATTTAAAGGACCTAATTTATTTTTCATGGCTCATCACCAATGTCCAAGATAGCATCCAGTTTCTTTATTCTTAATTGAGCCTTGAGTAAAATCCAAACTAAATGAAATGAAAATGCCTTGGACAGTCTTTGTTTCTATACAGTGGCAAGTTTGCTTTAAGTTACATGGGTCACTGCTCTGGGGATTCTTCCCAGTTCTATTATGCATGTCCCCATTCAGAGGACTTCATCCTCCATAAAGCAAGATTTTTTTTAAAATGATTTATTTTAAACACCGTGATTTACAAAGTACAAACTTTTTCACAATACAGTATCTGGAAAGATTCATCGTTCAGCACCAATCCCACCACCAGTGTGCCCCCACCACCACCAGAGACCCGCATTTCCCTCCCACCCTCCGTCCCCCTCCCGATGCCTGCTCACTTAGCCAGCATCAATTATGTTGATCCTTACAGCTCATATAAGGGAGCAGTAATGATAAGGTCATGCCCTCTTTTTTTTTCTAGGCTGATGTGTGGGAGTCTGTCCAGGTTCTGTTCTTGGATTCACTTTCTGGGTTTCCAAAACACAGTGGTTTTCTACTGACAATCCCAGACACACCATCACTACAGCTACTGACAACACTTATTTCACATTTATCACAACGTCTATTTGAACTTTTCCTGTTCATACACTGAACAATCCATTCTGTATTGGTTGTTGGAGCTAATTCTCTAAATACGGTCCATGAACCTGGTGTTAGACAAAAGTCAATGGAGATCCTCAAATCTCCATTGTGCCATTTGAGTCCACTGTATAGGAAATTACCGAGGTGGTCCCCCCAGACCTAACTTTGTGCCGACACACTTTGTTTCTAGAAAAATGTGATGGGATACCAGTTAGATGAATATACTAGGTTTTGAGATAACGCGTGGGCGCTCTGCACCCGTGTGCCATGGGAAGTACATGGGACCACCCCCCTGTATGGTCCCAGCTGGTCAAAGTTCTGGGCGGGCCCACCAGGCCTTGCCAGAGGGCATTGAGTTGGGGGAGGGTGCCCCAGCTTCAGCTCCCCAGGGAACCTGATGGATTCAATCACCCAGTCCTGCATACCTGGGCTTGAAACTCAACTATTTCACTGGGTGTGGCTCTGCCGAGCTGTGGAGTCCAGACCTTGAAAGTGGCTACGGTTGTGATGTATGAGGTGCTTGGGCTTCTGAGGGTCTGACCAGGGGGCAGGGGGAACTCGGCCCTGCCCCTCTTTCAGGACCTCTCATCAGCCCTGTACAGGCAAAGCGGGCAGCAGTTCAGCTCTGTGCCTTTCCCTGTTTCCCAGCTGGTCGCAGTTCTGGGCAGGCCCCTAAAGCAAGATTTTTTTGAGTTCCTGCCCCAAGCAAGAGCAGGTGCTGAAAATGCAAAAGATGGCTCCATCTTAGTCCTCAGTTTGATGATCTTTAGTAGAATAGACACTTGGAATATTCAGTCACTATGTCTCTAGAATCTAAAAGTTTGCTCTTATAGCTGGACTGCAGGGTAGGATGAGTTTCTTTACAAGGTGTGCGGATGTCCCTGGTGCTTCTTCCTTGCAAACCAGATAAGCCAATGGAATGGTTCAAGAGCATTCTTTTTTAAAATTAAACATTTTATTATACCACCGTGAGATATACAATTACAACATTGTTCATGCTTGGAGGTTTCCGGTCACATAGTGTTCCAGCACCCGCCCTCCACCAGTGCCCATTTCCCACCACCAATGCCCCCATTCCCTCCCCACCTCCCATAGCCTGCCTAAATGGCAGGTTCTTTATCTCTTTTCTTTCTCCCTCCCTCTCCCTTCCTTCTCCTGCACATTGTGGGTTGCACTACATACACTTGGAAGCCATCATGTGCATTTTTTTTTGCCTGTCTTTAATGTTCAGTTCTATGTTGGTATCAACCCTTTCGACATTTATTCACACATGTTCCCTTCTCTGTCTTACCTAAACTCTGACTCCCTCACGTTTGTGTAATTTCCACTTTTGGTAAGACCACCTGATATATTTATGTCATGCAAATAAATGCAGTCATTTTATGTCTCTCTCTTTCCTTCTGACTAATTTAACTCAACATGATCCTTTCTTTTTTTAATTTTTAAAATTTTTTTTTATTTTTACAATTACAAAGATATACAATTAAAAAGTTCATATTTGGGTTTTGGTCATACAGTGTTCCAGCACTCATCCCTCCACCAGTGCCCTCAACAGCTGCATAGTATTCCATTGCGTAGATGTACCACAGTTTCTTTATCCAGTCATCAGTTCTCGGGCATACTGGTTGTTTCCAGGTTCTGGCTATTGTGAATAGTGCTGCTATGAAAATAAAAGTGCGGATTGTGTTTCTGCTGTGTGTTTTTGGCTTCCCAGGGTATATTCCCAGGAGTGGTATGGCTGGGTCAAAGGGGAGCTCAATTTCTAGTCTTTGGAGAAATGTCCGTATTGTTTTCCAGAAAGGTTGTACAAGTCAACATTCCCACCAACAATGTATGAGAGTCCCCTTTTCCCTGTATCCACCCAGCACTTGTTGCTTTTATCCTTTTGGATATGGGCCAGTCTCTGTGGTGTGAGGTGATATCTTATTGTTGTTTTGATTTGCATCGCTCTGATGATTAGTGATGATGAGCATTTTTTTCATATGCCTTTTGGTCATTCGAATTTCTTCCTTGTCAAAGTTTCTGTTCATCTCTTCTCCCCATTTTGTTATGGGGTTGGCTGTTTTCTTCTTATATAGCTGTACCAGTGCCTGATATATCCTGGATATTAACCCCTTATCAGATGGGTATTGGGTGAATATGGTTCAAGAACATTCTTAATTGAAAAAATCTTTCTTTGGTAGCAATGATACGGCTCATGGGTGGTTGTCTTGACTTCTGGAACCCACTTTCCTCCCGGTGACACTCTAGCTGGGCTAGACAGCAGTGTTGTCACATGCCCAGCCTTGTGCTTGACACAGAATAGTCAGCAAAGGTTTTCAACAGTGAATGGACAAATAGGTGGATTTTGTGGGCCTGCTGGGGCTGAAAATTTAGGAAGGCACCGAGCTCCATCTAGACATCATTCCACCATATTTTTTCAGTATATTTTTCTTTTGTTTCTTTTTTTTTTTTTTGCAGAGTTTTATTTTTTAGTTGGGTCTCATTACTTTGGAAGAACTTTCCCTATAATCCACACCCTTTATAATTAACAAAGCATGCTCTATTATGTATTTATGTATGTACTTCAAAATGCTCTTTTCCACCAACTCCCAAAGCCTGCTTGCTTGACTAACTCAGTGCATAACTTTACTGAATATCACAACACGTGGAGTTTGAGAATTCAGGTGCCATTGACTTGGGAGCATATTTGTTCAGCCTTAGAGACATGAGCCTTTGGAGGACCATTTTAATGTGTTTTAAGGCTTCAATATAGTTCCAGCTGTGAGAGGGTGTAAGCAATATAGGCACATGTCCAAGTTATCATCTTTCCTAAAGTGTTAGCTAAATGCTCTGTAATCAGTCCAAGGCAAAAGTTTCGCCTTGGGTGACTTGCAATCTGTGTCAACGAATTCATTTTTTCCATACGCTTCTTGTTAGTATGAGACCAAAAGGCAATATTTAGCATATCAGAGATCAACTGCTTTTCCCTTTGTGCTTACTTGTCTCCAGGGTAGATTTACTCACTTTAGAGAACTAAGTGGTCACTTAGGGTAAATACAAGTGAATATCTGCAGAATACAAAAGCATCTAGGTTCAAGACTAGTGCCAAAAACCTCGATGATGTGATTCTTTAGCGATTCTTTGTACTAAAAGCATTGACACCTTTCATTGGTCAATAGGCTGCTTACTCACATTCAAGCAAAGGAAGGATAGAAGAAAACCTGTTAATCAATTATAATTGATAATATAAGTGATAATATCAATTATAAGTGATAATATCTACTTGAAATTAAAGCTTTCAAGTGGATGTTAATTTTATCATTCATTGTGCCTTGAAATTATGGGCATTAAATGCATTATTTTCATGTTTTTATGGCAGTACCAAGTGAATTAATCCATTATTTTGCAAAATGTTACTTGGGTAAATGCTAAAATTACATTATTAAGCCATTCATCTATTTCAGGTAGTTGGGAAAGAGACCGAGTTCAGCATCTGGACTCTTTACATTGTGTCAAATATTTATTAGGTCTGACTTATTATTTTCCCGTTCTCCATAAGTGCCAAGCCCAGCATTGCCTTCTGATTGGAATTTTGTTCTCTCCTAATACCAGCACAACGTTAGTTCCAAAACTCCATATGAGGTTCCAATCCTCATTTTCCCTTTGGACTCTCTCTCCCCGACTGGAAAACTGGGGGAAATAATGAAAGGATATGGATGTTCTCTCTGTGTGTAGACTGAACAATTGTTTATTGAGAACTGTTCACTTGGATCCACTTCCTAGGATGGAATGTGACATATTCCAGCTGACACAGTTCAAGGCAAGAGAATATATCATGATTAACTTGACAAACGACTCCAAGCCCAGCGATGCTGCTTGGGAATTTTCCCCTTCAAGTGCATTACCCAGGACAAGTTTATATCGGAAAAAAAAACCTTCTTCCATTTGACCACAAGGGTAAGTGCTCTGAAGTTTCTGAAGATTTCTCTCCTTTTCCTTCTTTCCCTTCTACCCCCTTCTGCCTACTTTTATTCTTTTGCTATCAAAGGTTTTCTTCCTCACTCACTTTTTTTAAGTAGACTATTTTATCAGTAAATATGCTTTAAACCAAGTGGAAATGGGCCAAACTTTTAAAGTAGTGCCAAGCCTTTCCTCTGGTCAAAAGAAGACTGGAAGGACAGAAAACAGGGTAAAAGATGTGGCTAAAGATGTGGCTCAGTGGTGGAGCACTTGCCTTGCATGTGTGGGACCCTGGGTTTGGTGTGAAGGAGGAGGAGGAAGAAGTAGAGGAGAAGGAAAAATAAAAGAAAGGAAGAAAAAGAGGAGGGAAAGGAGGAGGAAGAAGGAGAAGAAGGAGGAGAAAGAGGAAGAGGAGGAGAAGGAATACAAAGAGGAGGAGCAATAAAAAGGAGGAGGAGGACGAGGAGGAAGATAAGAAGGGAAAGAAGGAGAGGGAGAAGGAGACTAAATTGTCAATGACACTTTTCCCACTCCTGGAATTTGGATGCTCGTGCCATGCCCCCAGATGGAAGGTCAGGAAATTCTGCGTATGTGTCTGCACAATCACAAGTAAAATGTGTTAAAATGCACATTACATAATACCTCCCCTGCTCACTGTTTTTATATATGCTGTCAATGGTGTTAAGTGTACTAACATTGTTGTGCGACGTGGGGGTGGTGGCTGCAACGGCTAGACTTGGAGCACGGAAGGGGGCTCCTCCCTCAGCCCCTCCATGTCCCAGTGGGCATGGCTACGAGCCACAGCAATCACAACCAGCAAAGCTGGACAAGAGACAGACCTGAGCAGTTGCGCCTTGCATGGCTGCACTGAGGTCGTGCAACAGGTTTAGATAACTATGAAGTTTAGGACCAGGTGCTTCCCAGGATCTTGCACGTATAAACACTGTCTTGGTCATTGTAGTTGTAACAAACTGGGGAGGCAGATGGGGAATCGGGAATTGTAATGTCAGACTAGAATTCACCATTGAATATACACATAGAGACCTACATCATAAATCGTAAATATCTGTAGGGCAAACCACAATGTGTAAGAAAAGAGAGAGAAAAATACAGAGACAGAGAGAGAAAGAGAAAGAAAAGGTGTTTTCTATAGAGGCAGGCTGGGGGTTTGTGGGAGGGAGTGTGGGGACATTGGTAGTGGGAGTGGGGCACTGGTGGAGGGATGGGTGCTGGAACACTGTGTGATGGAGACCCAATTATGAACATCTTTGTAATTGTATATCTCAAGGTGGTATAACAAAAATTAAAAAAAAACATTGTTGTGCGAACATCACTGTAGCTATCCATTCCCAGATAAATCAATCTTTCTCTTCTTCCTTTAACCATGATTATTTCTGATAATGTGTGTAATCATGTAATATTTGTCCTATGTGTTGTTATGATTCACTTAGAATATCAAGTTGCCTTCATGTTGTGGATAGATCTAAATTTCCCTAGTTCTTAAAATGGAATGATATTCATTTATGTTACACAACATTTTGTTAAATCATTCATCTATTGATGGGGCCAGAGAGATAGTACAAACGTTAAGGTACTTGCCTTGCATCGCCTATCCTAGCTTGATCTCCAGTACTGTATAGGGTTCCCAGGCATCACCAGGAACAACCTGTGAGCCCGTCCAAACTGAGCCCTGAGCACTACCAGCTGTAGCTGGTAAAAATTAAAAAAAATTTTTAAAAACCCAAAATCAAAATCATTTATTGAAGGAATTTTGGATTGTTTTCATCTTTTGGCTAATTATGAACTTTGATGAACAAGCACTTGAGTCGTGCCTTTAATTCTTTTGGATACATAACCAAGACTGGAATTGGTGACTCGCATACTAATCCTGTGCTAAATTTTTTTAAAAGTCTTTCAGAGACAATCATGGCCCATTTGTTTGATGTCACAGCAACCCATTTTGTTAACAGATGGCCTAAATCCCTGTCCTGCTATATTCCTGCTGCAGAAGCTATGCTAGGTAGCATGGCCACTCTTAGAAGGAAGCACACAGTGAGCACATCTTCACTTTAAAAATTATATCCAAAAGCTCTTGTGGGGCATGATCTATTTATGAGACCAGTGTTTGATTATTACTACTTGAAGATGAAGAAAATACCTCAGCATTAGGACTATGTGCTCCAAGCATGAAACAGCTTTGACCACCAATCCGGGCATCAAATTAGGTAGAGCAAAGAGCAATGTCTTCGTTGCCTTTGGCTAAGGGAAGAACCACACAACCAGTGAAGTGTCTTTTTTGCTCATTGTTGGGGGTGTATGTCTACAAATTTTGGAAAATTTCAAGCTTTTTTGGTATCAGTTTGCTACATCATTTTACTTTCATAGCTCAGCTTGAGTTCTCTCATTACTACACTTATGTACCAATATTTTAATTTCCTCTTTTAAAAAAATAAAAGCTATCCTTAGGCCCATCCATACTTTTTTAATATTGTGAAAAAACAATTTGAAAAACCGAAAGATGCTCTTATGATAGGATCTTTTTCAATTATATTTTTTATTCCTGTAGGGGCCACTCTAGTAACCACATACTAGAGTGCTCCTGTTTTCATTGATTTGATTGCTATTTTGTTCAAGTATAACTGTCTTTCCAACGGACTCCATCAAAAGTATAACTGTCTTTCCAACGGACTCCATCAAAATTCCTGAAAGTCATGGACTAATCACTTTCTAGTTCTGTTTTATATATAAACATTGTTCCATTATTGTGACTGTTCATTATAGATACATTTACTCCTCTTGCAATAGGAAGTAGTGATAAAGGGTGAACTGGAATGTATTCAGATAATTACTGTAAAAGATGGTTTAAATGAAAGTAATTTTTATTTATCCAAAAATTCTAACTTTTCTATATGTATACTTAGATGTAGTTTAATGGGAAATGTAGTAGTTGTCTTAAAAAATCATTTGGGAGTCCCATTTCCCAAGAATTCCCACCCAGGGCTAGAGCAATAGTACAGCAGGCAGGGCATTTGCCTTGCTTGCCACAAACCCAGGTTCAATCCGCGGCATCCCATATTTTTTGTTTCTCTACTAGTCAAATATCAGTCTCATCACTGTATCACTGTATCACTCTCTTCCCGTTCATCATCGATTTGCTTGAGCGGGCACCAGTAACATCTCCATATATCCTGTCTCATGCTAGTAGAACTAAGGACATCTGCTTGCTCCAGGAATATAAAGAGCCTCAAATCATTCCATCAGATCATGGGAATGAGGTCTATAATTGTTACTGATATTTGGCATATCAAATAGAACACGGGTAGCTTGCCAGGCTCTGCCAGGCTCTGCCAGGCTCTGCCAGGCTCTGCTCTGGTTTCTCTTCAGATCGTATAAATCAGTCTCATACTCTTTCTTATTTTATAATTAACTTTACCTACTCAACTTCTTCTCCTTCATCTTTTGGAACTTTTTGGTGTTTATTTTCATTGGTCTTACACATAATTATAAGCCATAACATCTCCATGGTATAAATTTAGAATCATACATAAGAAAATTCATGAACCACTAGAAAATAAAGGCCTGTATCAGTAGAAGGGCTTATTCAGAGTTGATGACCTATAAATTAGGAATTATCATTCTTGGGGCCGGAGCTATAGCCCACCGGGTAGGGCGTTTGCCTTGCACGCTGCTGGCCCATGCCAGCCCAGGTTCGATCCCCGGCATCCCATATGGTCCCCCGAGCACCACCAGAAGTAATTCCTGAGTGCAGAGTCAGGAGTAACCCCTGAGCATTGCCGGGTGTGACCCAAAAAAAGCAAAAAAAAAAGAAGAATTGTCATTCTTGGGGCGGTGCCATAGTCCAGCGGGTAGGGCGCTTTGCCTTGCATGCAGCCGACCTGGGTTGGATCCCGGCATCCCATATGGTCCCCGAGCACTGCCAGGAGTAATTCCTGAGTGCAGAGCCAGGAGTAATCCCTGAGCATAGCTGGGTGTGACCCAAAAAAGAAAAAAAAAAGAAAAAGAAAAAGAATTATCATTCTTGTCCACTGATTCTCAGTCCAGGACTCTGTCCCCCCAAGATGTCCCCTCATTAATGGAAAAAGATAAAACCACTATTATCAAAACAAAAAGACCCACTGAGTGGAAGAAGTGTATTTACAAACCATACATCTGACAAGAGGTCGGTATCTGGGCACATACGCTCCCTAAACCCATGCATGTGCTGCTTGTGCCCACATGGCTGAGCATATGTGTACCAGAGCACATGTCGCCTGCATCTCCCCTCTGGAGAGCTGTACTTCCATGTCCTCATCTCTGATGCTGGGGTTGTGGACTGTCATCTCTCTGCCTTTGGAGAAGCCCAAGCTCTCTCTGGAGTGTGTTTCTCTCTCTTCTCTCTCTCTCTGTCTCTCTGACTCTCTCACACACACACACATACACACACATACTTGTTATCCCTCCTTTCCCTTCCTCAGAACTTCCAAATAAAATCTGTTTTTGCTTTTTTAAAAACTAGAGGTCAATATCTGAAACAGATAAAGAACTCAAACAACTAAACAACAGTCACAGAACAAAAGCCCCTTTAAACAATGACCAGAAAATCCAGTGGGCACTTCTCCAAAGAAGGCATATAAGTGACCAACAAATATATGTGGAAGGTCACTTGATCACTTGAATCCCATTATTCATCGATTTGCTTGAATGGGCGCCAGTAACATTTCCATTGGACCCTATCACGTGCCAATGTAGCCCAATGGCATCTGGTTGATTCAGGAATATGAAGAGCCTCAAACCGTTCCTTTGGGTCTTGACAAGGAAGTCTGACCGTCTTGTAGGTGGGCAGCCACGTGGTTTTTTGACATCCCGTGGGATCCAGTCCCCTGTAATGGCTCTAGTCCAGCGGTTGTCTCCAAATCGCATTACATGTCCAGCCCATCTGATTTTCGATGCCTTAGCAAACGAGACAGCATCCCTGATTCTGGAATAGCGACGGAGGTCAGAACTCCGGATTCCTTCTCTCACTTGAGTGAGGTGTGATATTACAAGCATAGCTCCTTCGATTCCTCTCTGGGATACCCAAATAGCATTCTTATCCTGCTTTCGTAGGGCCCAGGTCTCTGAGACGTATGTTAATGCAGGGAGAATGGTGGAGTCAAAGAGATGTGCCCGGAGCTGGAGGTTCTTTGTCCTTTCAGCTATTTCTTCGATGCCTTTGAAGGCATTCCATGCCGCTCTCTTTCTTCTGCGCAGTTCAGGTTTTATATAACTGCTGCATTCAGAGATGTTTGTTCCATTGAGAGTGAATGGGGCCTCTGGAACTAGTTCATTTTTCATAAACATGGTTTTCTTTAGATTCAGCTGTAGACCTATTTTTCCACATTCTTGGTAAGTCAGCCAGCATTTGTGGCGCTTGGCTAATGTTTGGTGTTATTAGAACGATGTCATCAGCGAAGCAGAGGTGGTGTAGTTGCTGACCATCTCTCTTCACTCCCATTCCTTCCCATTCTAATTGTCGCATGATGTTCTCGAGGGTGGCACTGAAGAGTTTTGGTGAAATGGTATCACCCTGTCGAACCCCTCTTTTGACATCAATGATCACTTCTTTGTAGCATGGTGGTGAGATCCTGGTGGTGAATCCGTAATACAGCTCACGAAGGATCTTGATGTATTGGGTTTGAACACCCTGTTTGGCTAGGGTTTCGATGACTGCTTCAGTCTCCACAGAATCAAAGGCTTTCTGAAAATCAATGAATGTGAGACAGAGTGCCATCTTGTACTCCCTACAAACCTCAATGAGCTTGGTTACCGTGGTGGATATGGTCAATTGTGCTGAATCCTTTCCGGAATCCTGCTTGCTCCCATGGCTGTCCTTCATCTAGTGTTCTGCTAATCCTGTTCAGGATGACTCATGTAAATAGCTTGTAGATGACAGACAACAGGCAGATGGGATGATAGTTGCCCATGTGGCTATCAAAGAGATTTGAGTAGAAGTCATGGATAATCTTCTCCATTGCCTTTCTGGAAGATGTGATAGATCAATCAGGGCATCGGAGGGCAGTCATCTTGGTCTTATAGTTGGCGAAGGACAGGCGGGCGGTGCGAATGCTTTTCCCGGCTTCTGCTGCATCTTCCAGTATTTCTGCTCTTCTACATTGGAGGTCTTCTTTTATCGCTTCTCTGCACCGTTTAGCAAGCTTGGACGTTAGCATTTGGTCTCCTGAGGCTCGCGCCTTGCCACGTTGGCGAATGAGCTCAAAAGTTTCTGAAGACAAGCGTCCTTTTGTGTCTTTCTCTCTCTCAGAATTCTTCGCACAATCATGGAGGTGCTGAACCAGTCGGTTGTATTCTTCATCGATGTCGCCAATGATGGTATCTTCCCATGTTGCTGCAATGGTGCTAAAGAGTTCCCAGTTGGTGGTCGTTCTGGGAGTTCTCGTCTTAAACTTTGCAGCCTTTTCTCCCCGCTAGGGAAGTAGAATTTTGCACGAAGGAGACGGTGGTCCTATCCTGTTTGGAATTTGGGGACGACAGCAACATCAGTCAGACAAAACAGTCGATTAAAGATGATGTGGTCAATTTCATTGTGGAACTGTCCGCCAGGAGATTCCCATGCCCAACGTTTCGCATCAGCCTTCTGGAACTGTGAGTTCCCATGAATGGTCTTGGTGGACATGATGAACTCAGATAGTCTCTCATCCTATTCGTTCCATTCTAGGCCATGGGTCCCGATGTGGAGTTCTTCAGCCGATCTTCTTGGTCCTATCTTGGCATTAAAATCACCAACTATGATCTTGTAGAAGGTGTGATCTTTTTTTATACAACTCCTCCAGTTCCATGTAGAATTTCTCAATTTCATCTCCTTTGTATGTGGATGTTGGTGCGTAGACAATGAAGATAGAAATTGCTGGCCACATCTCTTCAAGTGTAATTGTCCTATCTGTTTTGTTAGGCATTTAAATGAATCTATGTTGACGACCATGTTCATGTTGACAAGGACACCAACGCCACTGACGCCTCTTTTTGTCGCATGTTCCAAGGAACAATTCTTCTCCGGTGTCAATCAAATACAGCATGATGCAACTGACTCCTCCTTGTCTCAGTCAGACCAATGATGTCGTACTTGATCTTTTTGCGCTTGCACCATCAGATCCTCAATATATGCTTCCAATGCCAGATCCTCAATATATGCTTTCAATGTACGTGCATTGAAAGTACAGACAGTCATTTTAGTCCTTCTTCGTTTTGGCAGCCTAGGATGGCCATGAAATTTTATCATGCATTGCTTGTTCGCCTTTCTTACTGCTGCTGTATTAAGGGCTCTTTCGGGGTCAGGAAAATAAACATTTCTGTTACTGGTTTTGGCATATCAAACACACATCGGACAGCTTGCCAGGCTCTGCCGTGCGAGCGCTATATTCTCATTACTTTGTGGGGTACTCTCAGAGGGGTGGGTAGAATATTCATGGTAATTTGGGAGGTAAATCACGCGGCCGTACAGCGCCCGCTTGCAAGGGGGAAAGCTGGTTTCTGCTCTGCTGGGTGTATCTGTGTGTATCTGGGAGTATCTATATGTGGAAGATAAACAAAACTAATGGATGAGTAAAACAAAGCAACGTAAACTACTAGACCATAAGAACAAAATAGTAGTCACCAGAGGGAAGGAGGAAGAATGGGTTAAAGGGGACTGCTAAATAGCGAACAGTAAAAACTAGACTTAGGTTGCATTAAGTGAACAAAGCCTGACACAAACAGATGTTTATTTATAATGCAGTATACCCAAAACCTATGTAACGCTTCCAACCATTAATAAAATAATATATAAGGAAAAGGCATCTGTTAAGGAACTGTAGGCTCATTCTCCTACCTGTAGATTAGTTCATCTCTCAACTTCAGGTGTATGCTCATGGCTTTTCCTCCCTCTGGATCTTGCTTGAGCATTTATATTTTTCTCTACCCTCACATTTAAGTAAACTTCTTTCTTTTCTTTTTTTTTTTTTGGGCCATACCCAGCAATGCTCAGGAGTTGCTCCTGGCTCGGGATTCAGGAGTCACTGCTGGTAGGCTTGGGGGACCATGTGGGATGCCAGGTATCAAACCTGGGTCAGTAGCATGTAAGACAAGTGCGTACCTGCTGTACTATTTCTCCAGCCCCTATGTAAGTAAATTTCTTTAAAACTATTTTACTTTATCACAAATGTGTGGAGTCAGAGGCTGGGTAAGACAGAAAATGGAACAGTGTGCTAATAATTGTCAAAAGTACTAATACCAACCTAGAACTGAGCATTAAATACAGGCAAAAAGATACATATGACAACCCTTTAATGTATGTTCTGTAATCCATAGTGTGGAAGGGAAGGCAAAGAGAGAGAGTAAGAAAAAGAAATAAAGAACCTGCCATGGAGGCCGGCTGGGGGAGGGGGAGGGAACTGGGGACGTTGGTGGTGGGAGATGGGCACTGGTGGCGGGATGGGTGCTGGAACACTGTATGACCAATACCCAAATATGAACTTTTTAATTGTATATCTTTGCAATTGTATATCTCACGATGGTATAATAAAATACTTGAAAAAAAGAAAAGAAAATTAAAGCTTAAAAATAAATAAAAAACTATTTTACTGTAAGTGTTAACACAAAAGGAGATTTTTGTGTGCTTGTGGGTTCCTTGAGAATTTTATGAAAGATTTACACACAAAACTCGGAAGAAAAAAAAGCTATGTTTATTGTACAGATGATTCCAAGTCCCTCCCAGATGTCTAGGCCTCTCTAATTTTTTTTTTTTTATAGTTTGGGTTGGGTACTTTATTTTTTTTGACATGAGTATTTTTAATTTTTTTAAATATTTTATTATACCTCCGTGAGATATACAATTACAAAGATGTTCATACTTGGGTTTCGGTCACACAGTGTTCCAGCACCCACCCCTCCACCAGTGCCCATATTGGTGAACGATGTCCTGGTCCTGTCCCTAATGCTGCCCGCTCCAGTGTAGAACTTCCCTGTCCTGCCCCACGCAGTCTACTTGCCTCCCGTGAATGAGTGACCTCACTAATGAATTGTTGAGGACTCCAGATTATGGGAGGTCCCTCAAAGACAGCGTGAGCTCATAGAACAAGTCATGTGGCATTTCTCCATGTTTAGAGAGACAAGTGTGAGAATTGGTCATGTGATAAGGTCGTGGAGATGAAACTATTACATACAAATAATAAACACCATTACAGGACACATCACTTGACATCCCGTTATTCATCGATTTGCTCAAGCGGGCGCCAGTAACATCTCCATTTGATCCTATCACATGCCAGTGTAGCCCAATGGCATCTGGTTGCTTCAGGAATACAAAGAGCCTCAAACCAGGGGGCCGGAGGCGATAGCCCCAGGGTAGGCGTTGTGCCTTGCACGCGCCGGCCCATGCTGGCCCTGGTTCGATCCCCGGCATCCCATATGGTCCCCGAGCATCGCCAGGAGTGACTCCTGAGTGCAGAGCCAGGAGAAACCCCTGAGCATTGCTGGGTGTGGCCCAAAAAAAAAAAAAAAAAAAAACAAAGAGCCTCAAACCGTTCCTTCAGGGTCTTGACGAAGAAGTCTGACCATCTTGTAGGTCGGCGGTCTCATAAGCTTTTTGACATTCCATGGGATCCAGTCGGTAACGGCTCTAGTCCAGCAGTCGTCTCCAAATCGCATTACATGTCCATCGCATCTGATTTTCACTGCCTTGGCAAACTAGACAGCGTCCCTGAATCTGGAACGGCGACGGAGATCGGAGCTCTGGATTCCTTCTTTCACTTGAGTAAGGCATGATATTCCAAGCATAGCTCTTTTGATTCCTCTTTGGGAGACCCGAATAGCATTCTCATCCTGCTTTCGTAGGGCCCAGGTCTCTGAGACATATGTTAATGCAGGAAGAAAGGTGGAGTCAAAGAGATGTGCCTGGAGCCGGAGGTTCTTTGTCTTTTGGCTATTTCTTCGATGCTTTTGAAGGCATACAGGACACATAGAACTTTTTTTTTTTTTTTTTGTGCCACACCCAACAATGCTCAGGGGTTTCTCCTGGCTCTGCACTCAGGAATTACTGCTGGCAGTGCTTGGGGGACCATATGGGATGCCGGGATCGAACCCAGGCCGCCATGGACTGGCCGCTTGCAAGGCAACGCCCTACCGGCTGGACTATCGCTCCAGCCCCAGGACACATAGAATTTTAATTGCTATTTATTTATTGCTCATTTATTTATTTTTCAGTGCCAAGGATTGAACCCATATCTTTTGTTTTCTTTTGTTTGGGGACCATAGCTTCTGGTGCTCAGAAGTTACTCCTGGCTCTGCAATCAGGAATCACTCCTGGCAGTCTCCAGGGATCATATGTACTGGGATTAAAGCCAGGGTTGACTGAATGCAAGGCAAGCACCCTACACACTGTACTATCATTCCGGATTCTGAACCTAGGTATCCCATATGTATGTCAAGAGAAGCATATTACCATTGAACCACATCATTTACCCCTCAATCTCTGCTCTTATTGGTGGGGGCGGTGCTGGGACATACCTGGCAGGGCTTGGGCTTACTTCTGGTTTGGGGGTCAGGGCTCATTCCTGGCTGTGCTTGAGGGACCATATGAAGTGCTGGTGACAGAACCCGGATCACCTGCATGCAAGGCAAGAGCCTAAATCCCTATATTATCTCTCTGGTTCTCAATCTGTAATATTCAGAATTAAGGACACTTCCTTTGTATGGATCAGGAAGGAGCCCCCTAGGTTTGTAGACCTAACCCCTAATCCTTTCAGAGAATGGCCAGAGCCACACAAAATCTGAAGCAACCTAACACTAACACTTTGGGAAAGGGTTTTTTTTTTTAATTTTTTGGGTCACACCCGGCAATGCTCATGGGTTTCTCCTGACTCTGCACTCAGGAATTACTCCTGGTGGTGCTCGGGGACCATATGGGATGCCGGGGATCCATCCCAGGCCGGCATGGGCCGGCCACGCAAAGGCAAATGTCCTTTCCGCTGGGCTATTGCTCTGGCCCCACTTTGGGAAAGTTTTTAAGTGAGTGAGGTACATGTTATGAATCACATTTCATTTAAAGTGTGCAATTCTAAGCCTTGGACACTCAAAAATATAAAAAGAAAAAGATATGACCAAGCTATGTTATAGAACCATGTATTTGTTATAGCACCATGTCGCTGTTACAGAACAATATAGTTTGGAAGAAATCCCATTTTAAGCAAATGAATTCAGTTCTATTTTGTGAAGACTTTAGTCTAGTTTGGTATAGTCTGTAGATGTATACAGTCTGCATTGGCATAATGCATCTCAGAATGGTTGCATCCACATACTGAGGAATGACACTTCGATCATAAACATTTTATCACCTTAAAAATATTTCATTGAAAATGCTTCATTACACTGACAGCATTTCCAAAATAACTGAGTCAGGTTGGTCCTATCTTCCTTCTTGTACTTCTATTTTTGCTCCCGTCACATATTCTGACATTATTTAAATCCTTAGGCTAATCCCAAATGAAGGCAAGAGATGCTCTAGTGCCACCAGTTCCACAGTCTGAGATCTTGGCTTCAAATGACCATTGTCACTCATCAGGCTTCTTTACTCAAGCATGATGCTCTTCATAACCACTTGTGTGTACTATGGAGAAGGGGTGAGAGGATGTTGAGAGTAGTGGGACTCTAGATTCCAGTGTCAGTCTCTCAGTCTGGTACCTTCATGAATGCATAGACTCTGTCACAGTGGCCAATCCAGGTTCAATCCCTGGCATCCCATATGGTCTCCCAAGGATCACCAGGGATTATCCCTGAGGGTAGAGCTCAGACTAATCCCTGAACACTGCAGGGTGTGATCAAAAACAAACAAAACAACCCAGGAAAAGAAGAGGAGAGGAGAGGAAAGAGGAGAGGAGAGGTGAGGAGGGGAGAGGAGAGGAGGGGATGGGAGGGGAGAGGAGGGAAGGGGAGAGGGGAGGAGAGGAGAGGAGAGGAGAGGAGAGGAGAGGAGAGGAGAGGGGGAGGAGAAGGGAGGAGAGGGGAGGGGAGGAGGGAGGAGGAGAGGAGGGGACGGGAGGGGAAGAGAGGGGAGGGAGGAGGAGAGGAGGAGGAGAGGAGGGGAGGGGAGAGGAAGGGAGGAAGAGAGGTGGGGAGGGGAGGGGAGAGGAGGGAAGAGAAAGGGAGGGGAGAGGAAGGGAGGGGAGGGAGGGGAGAGAAGGGGGAGAGGAAGGGAGAGGAGGAAAAGGGAATGGAGTGGAGTGGAGGGTAGGTGAAGAGAGGTAAAGGGAGGGGAAGGAAGGGCAGGGGGGGGGAAGGGAGGGGAAAGGAATATAGCAGGCTTTGATTTTCTTTTTAGGATTTTTTAAAATGTCACAAAACAACTTCTAGGGCCTCACGAGGACAGTCCTGCCAGGGACTTGGTCTCTCCTAAGGAGACTCTCCCGGATAGCCGGCATCCTCTAGCTGCTCAAGCAGCTCTGGGTCAAGTCTTCCTCTCTGAGGAAGCTCACTGACAGGCTCGAGGCTGGGTCTCAGTGGACTCTCACTCCTCTTACTTGTCTTCCCAGCTTTCCACCACGCCACCTTTGTTCACATCCAGAAGGAGATCCAAGGAGGTGATTCTCTCAGAGGATAAATCAGAGAATCCTTGAATAGGGTTTCCCTATTCAAGACAATTAGCAGTTCCCGGCTTAGGGGACATTAAGGCTAAGGCTCTGACACTCTCAATTAGCAATTTCACTATCCTTCCTAACGCTCACCATAGCCCTGAAGATGTGTAGTTGGCATGAAAAGGAAGGAATAAGTAGGCAGTGCTGTGGACCAAATATTGCATTTAAAAAATGCTTCATGACACTGAGTCAAGTCAGTCTCCTGAGCAGCTAGCATGGGGAAGACTTTCTGAAATATTTACCAGGACTTCTGAATATGGTTTGTTGTTTGTTTGGGGCCCAGACCCAATAGTACTCAGAGCTTTCTCCTGTCTTTGTGCTCAGGGGACCATATTTGGTGTCAGGGATCAAATAGGCCATGTGCAAATCAAGCACCTTACCCACTGTACCATCTCTTTGATCTCGTTTTTATTGTGATTTGGCAGGAAGGCTGACAGATTGTCCTGAACACCCTTTACGAAGCTTTAGAGATGACCCACTAAGACTCTGTAGCCTTGTTTGTGTGTGTGTGTGTGTGTGTGTGTGTGTGTATGCGCACGCGCATGCGGGTGTGCATGTGAATTTGTTTGTATTCTTTTTGGGTCATACATGATAGTGCTCAGGGGTTACCACTGGCTCTGCACTCAGGAATTACTCCTGGCGGTGCTTGGGGGACCATATGGGTTGCCCAGGATTGAATCTGGATTGACTGCATGCAAGGCAAGTGCCCACTTGCTGTACTATTGTTCTGTCCATGTAGTCTTGTTTGTTTGTTAGGGAGTCACCCATCAATGACTGGTGATTAATCCTGGGAAACTCTTCCTCTTGAGTTTCATCAGTAAATGCATGAGATGAGAGCCTACTACTGAGAGTGTACCACTTACACGGTAGAGCCTGACAAGCTACCCATGTTGCATTTGATATGCCAAAAACCAGTAACAATTATAGACCTCATTCCCATGATCTGAAGGAATGGTTTGAGACTCTTCGTGTTCCCGGAGTGAGCAGATGCCCTTGGTTACACTTGCTCTCCACAGGACATACGGAGATGTTACTGGTGCCCTCTCGAGCAAATCCATGAACATCAGAAAGACAAGTGACAAGTGAGAACACAAAAATTCAGAGCAACTATAAATGGTGTTTTTGAGGACCCCAGTCCACCCCCTCGAGTGACTTCCTCCTAAACCACAGCCGAGACAGGAGTTCTGGGTGACTTTGACCTGGGAGACAATGAGCAGGCTGGGTATGAGCATAACTGTCTGAAGCCCCAGAAGCAGAATGTCCCTATCTTGAAGAGTTCCCAGGGAAGGCTGCAGCCAAGGGGCTGTGACAGAACAGTTGGGCCCAGAGCAGACGGGGACGCTGGGACATTGGGACAAAGCGGCCGTTGTGGTGGGAAGCCAAGAAGCCAAATAAAGGTTTTGCAGGTCCAGCTGCAGAAAGCCCTTATCGCCTGTCACTCTTGGGTATTTTCAGCCACACTTGCATACAGGGATAACCACAGTGTCAGCTGCATTATCCTTGACTACAAAGGACCATAGTGAAAATCTCAGGGCCCTTCGGATGTGAAGATAGCATTGTTGACTATGAATGCTTCGATTTTCTCTTGCCAGCAGAGATCCTCAAGTTATTTATGCCTGCAACGGCTCCTATTAGATCACGCCCTTCTTTTAGCTGCTTCCCTGTGACATGTCATAATGAAAGTGAGGCTGTTGTCAGATCTTATGGCCTCGAGGGCCTTAAATTGAAGTCCCCAAACATCAGCTACAGGCCACTCACTCTGGTAACCTCTTGGATTTTGCCGGTCTCCACAATTCCCTAGGGAACGGATTAAGGGCACCAAGTGCTATCTCATTCTTCATTCTGGAAAGTCGGAAAACCTCCCCCAAAGAATAAATCACTCTCTGAGACTCCTTAAACAGCCAGTTCAGACCGTGCCCGTGAGGGTTCCGAAGGAACCTGCACAAGGAGGCCTTTGTGTGTGTACACAAATAAATGACACAACTCAATGGTTTTAACACTATCTGCCAAGTTAAACTCCTACAGAGCAGCTGTGCACATTTAAAGTGACACCTGGCACAACTGGAGATTCATAAATCAGCAGCAGCCTACTTTCATCCAATTAAGAGAGTTAAAGCGAGGAAAAAATACACAAGTTAACATGGATCTAGGACTCTAGGACATGACGAACATTGTCACTCTTCTCCAAGTGCAAAGACGCAACGAAAGTCAAAAAATAAGACCTTCCAAGTGAAACATATATCAGGAGGTCTTGTCAAAGGTGGAAATTATCACAAACGTGTGGGAGTCAGAGGCTAGGTAAGACAGAAAATGGAACAGGGTGCTAACAATTGTCGAGGGTACTAATGCCAACCTAGAACTGAGCATTAAATAGAGGCAAAAAGATACACATGACAACCCTTTAATGTATGTTCTGTAATCCATAGTCTGGAAGGGAAGGAAAAGAGAAAGAGAGAGAAAGGGAAAGAAATAAAGAACCTGCCATGGAGGAGCCTGGGGGAGGGGGAGGGAACCGGGACGTTGGTGGTGGGAGATGGGCACTGGTGGAGGGATGGGTGCTGGAACACTGTATGACCAAAACCCAAATATGAACTTTTTAATTGTATATCTTTGTAATTGTAAAAATAAAAAATTCAAAAAGCCGAAAAAAAATATTAATGGATATATAAAAAATAAAAAAAATAAGACCTTCATTTTGCTAACGTGCATCCTGGGGTGTCTTTTCAGAGGATGCAAGATTTCCAGCATGTCAAATCCTGGCATATAACTTAGTTCTCTGGAAAGGTCATTTTAGGTTCTTTGTTATGTCTTTTGATAAGTTATAGTAGAGCAAAATGGAAGCCCTGCCTCAACCTGGAAAGTAGTTTGTGGCAGTGCACTGTTGCCCAGAACCTCTGCATCTTGCCTGGAGTTGCCTCCTGCAGGCCACTTTGTAGATAAAGGGCAAGAAAACAGTTTGAATGTGGCAGTATATCTGACCATGTATTCTATGTTAGCTGATATAAGTATTTTCTCTCATGCTGCCACAATCATCGTGGGACTAGATAGGTCTTACCAGTATATTTACCTGGCTATGTTGGATCTCTAAGTAATTAGACTAGAGAGAAATGCTGTTTGCCTCCAAACAAGCATGCATGGCTCTCTAATAAGTCTAAAGGTTAATATACAAAACAACTATGAAGTAAAGATGAGAATCTTGTGAAGGCTTGGAAAATATATACCTGGCTATGAAATATCCATTGATGTGATGCATGCCTTTGTATTCTCAGATACAGTTAATCTCAGAAGCCCCTCCCCCATCTACCAAGGGGATGTAGGTAGCCTTGGCTGAGGCACTATTAACATTTCAATGGAACTAGATAAGGTCCTGGGAGAAGTTACCTGAGGGGGATTGACCCTAACTGCTTTCCATTGATGTGGGCCAGTCTGGGCTGAAAAGTTATAAAAGCTGTAGCCTGCTTTCTTCCTCTCCTTTTGCCTTTTCCCCTTTTGCCTCCCCCCGTTTGCCTTCTCCCTCTGCTCTCCTCTCTGTTCTCTTCCCTGTTGGGCCTTAGCACATGGTGGTGGCCATCTTGGCCTAGGTTTCTAAACCTATACATGGCTGGGGTCCAGCTGGGAACCTAAAGCCTGGGGTTTTCCTATTGCAGGATTGTATACCAGAACAAGTATGAGTAAAGCCCTTTGAAACTTTGCTGGATTCTCGCGTCTTTCTCCGTCAGCTGCCGCCAATCCCCTGGGGCAGAAGGTGATTCCCCTATAGCCTGCTCTCAGATTTTGTTGGGTGCCCAGCATACCCCAACAGCAATTGTATCCTCAAAAACTTGGGTGTATGAGCCAGGGAAGCTGGGAACACTATAGCCACATCAGAAGTTTGCAGTCTTATCTGAGTGGCTGGTCCCTTTGCTCTGGCTTGCCCATCTATAGGACAAAACTACGTTGTAGTATGTTGGGGCACCCAACCAGAAGACTACTAGATTCAGTGTTAGCTCACCTGGGGTGTGTAGACTTGGCTAGAGAAGCCAGGTTAATCTGAAATGAAGATGCTGCAGTTGTAAAGAGAGGCACTGGGGAATTGAGTGAGTAACAATTCTTATTCACGGGGGTCTGAGGGGACGTCTGACCAAAAATTGGGGCTGGAGCTACCATACAATAGTTAAGTTGCCTGCCTTGCATGAAGCAGACCTAGGTTTAATACCTGGCATGCCCTATGGTCCCCTGAGCATTGCCAGGAATTGTTCCTGAGTGCAGAGCCAGGAGGAACCCCTGAGCATCTCTAGGTGTGTGGCCCCAAAACCAAAATAAACCAACTCTCTTTAAAAACAATAAAAAATATCCAGAAAAATTCTGGGAAATCTGCAGGTGAGTTAGTCACCATCAAAGGAGACCAAGTATTTTGCTAGTTAGGAAACCTCAAGGACCCCTTAGTCTAAAGAAGCTCACACATCTCAACTTCTCCTGAACCAATGAAAAATCAGTACCAGCACCCAGGCCCTACCCAGCTCTGTGTAGAACTGCACAGATAGCCCCAACCACATAGATGAAGCCTTGCCTCATGCTCCCTACAGTGCCATGCATGAGAGATTGAGAATTTAAAAAGCAGCCAGGGGCCAGAGAAATAATATAGCAGATAAAGGGTTTGCCTTGCATTCATCAGATCGGGTTTGATCTCCGGCATCTCATACGGTACCCCAAGGCCTGCTAGGAGTCATCTCTGAGTGCAAAGCCAGGAGTAAGTCCTGAGAACTGCCAGGTGTGGCATAAAAATTAAATAAATTAATTAAAATAAAAGAAATCAAAGTGTAATGAACTCCTCATTTTCTTTTTACTGACCATTATAGAACGTAGTCATAAGAACAGCTGCTCGCTACTAGTTTTTGCAATACACAATCAAATTTGCTTTTACTGCTTCTGCATTGTAATGTTTAAGCCCTTTATTCAATTCAGCAATATTTCTTGGGTAATCGTTGTGTGCCATAAATTCTACAGTTTACTTATATTTTCTCCCTATTAGACTGTATATGATTGAAGGACAAGATGTATACTATATCTATCTTTTATTTCATCTATCCCTAGTACACAGTTACTACGCAAAAAAAAATTTGTGGAATGAATGATTGATCAAGAGAATGAGTGACGTCAGTTCCCGTCATAATGCAGTCAGCCTTTATATTTCCTTATGAGCGCCAAGAGCCCTAGACCCCAAATCAGAGGCAAATGAAAGGCTTACAGGTGTTCCATGTTCACAGCTGGAATGCAGCCAGAGGACTGGGGTTACAGAAAGATTCTTGTGCCAGAGAGTGTTAATGTGATATATATTTAGCACATGGGCTCTAAACATTTCACAGCTGAGAGTGAAGCACGGATGAGAAGGAAGGAGTAGAGCAGCAAAGGAGACATTGCCATATGGAAAGATATATATGCTTGAGACAGAAACTCACCTTAATTAAAGTGAATTCAATAAGGGGCCGGAGCGATGGCCCAGCGGGTAGGGTGTTTGCCTTGCACGTGGCTGGCCCATGCCGGCCCGGGTTCAATCCCCGGCATCCCATATGGTCCCCCGAGCACCGCCAGGAGTAATTCCTGAGTGCAGAGCCAGGAGTAACCCCTGAGCATTGCCGGGTGTGACCCAAAAAGAAAAAAAAAATAATAAAGTGAATTCAATAATAGCATTTCTGTAGGGAAAGTATTTCTTTAAACCAGCTTTACATAGTATCATCCATGTCTAGATGATAAGTCATCTTATTTGTTTTAAATTTCATCCATCTCTCCTGATATGGTTCAGCCACTGCTATTCTCTAAGAAACATCCTTTGCTCATCTTTCTGGTTTGCTCTCGCTGGTCAGCTCCTGTACTGTCTTCACTTGTCTTCCCATTGTTCATTGATTTGCTCGAGCAGGCGCCAGTACATTTCCATTTGTTGTGAATGAGGTCCATTATTGTTACTTTTTCGGCATATCAAATGCACCACAGGTAGCTTGCCAGGCTCTGCTGTGGCTTTGGGTTCATCCCAGGGGGACCCAGTCTTTTTCTATGTCATACCATCAGCCATCCAGGGCCTACGGGGCAGAGTCCTGGGTGTAGATAAGCCCTGGGTATAGACAAGCCTGTCTCCTGTCTGCCACCTGCCAATGCAGCCAGGCACCACAGCCACACCTGCAACACCTCAAGGGTCAGGTGTACTGACTTATTTAGTGTCTATTCGAAACTCCCATCCTCCTGGATTCTGTGAAGTGACCTTTTTGGCTCCAAAGTGTTTCTGACATAGTCAAGCTAAGGTGAGATCAGAATTGTGACTTTTAACACAATAGAACTGATGATTTTATCAGTACAAGGGAATTTAGACCAGACACAAGGAAAAGAAATGTGTGAGGACGGGAGCAGAAGGATGAAGCCACCAGCCACAGGTCACGTATGCCACCTGAGATGCTACTGAAGAGCCTTCAGAAGGTATATGGAGCTACCAATACTATGATTTAAGACTTCTAACCTGTAGGATCATCAGAGAATAGGATTCTATTGTTTTAGTTAGCTCCATTTGTGTTCTTTGCTACAGTCTCCCTAAAAAATGATACAGAACCTCTTTCCTTCTAGTCCAATCTTCACACCAGAGCACAAAGCCATTTGAATGTGTCTTTTTGTGCCCATGTTTCCTTTCCCAGGCTATGACTGCTTGGGAGTGAGTTTCCCCCCCCATCCCCAACCTGCCTCTATGTAAGGCACTGTTCCTTCCTCCCTCCCTCTCTCTCTCCCCCCTCTCTCCCTCTCTCTCGCTCTCTCTCCCCCTCTCCTACTCTTTTATTACTCTCTCCTACTCTTTTCTTCCTCTCTCTCATCTTTTGTACATTGCAGTTCACAATACAGTTACTGAAAGGTTATCATGCATATCCCTTTACCTACTTTCAACACTCAGTTCTTGTTTGAACTGAGTAGATCATTTCCAACTACTGTTATACTGATGCCTTCTTATCTTGCCTACCCTCTTCCCCTGCCCCCACACTTGTAGTAGATTTCAATTACTGACCAGTCCTACTGACCTCTGTCCTCTGTTTACCCTGGTCTTGGAAATCAGTCTCATACTATATTTTATATCCCACAAATGAATGCAGCTATTCCATATCTGTCCCTCTCCTTCTGACTCATTTCATTCAGCATGATACTCTCCATGTTCATCCATTTATAGGTAAATAATTTAGGACTTCATTTTTTTAAGCACTGTGTAGCATTCCATTGTGGAGAAGTACCATAATTTCTTTATCCAGTCTTCTATTCTCAGGCACTCAGGTTGTTTTTCAAATTCTGGCTATTATGAGTCGTGCTGCTATGAACATAGAATTGCAGATGGTGTTTCTGCTCTGTGTTTTGGGGCCACCAAGGTATATTCCCAGAAGTGGTGTTGTTAGGTCAAATGGCAGATAGATTTCTAGTTTTTTGAGGAATGTCCATATTGTTTTCCAAAAAGGCTGGATCAGTCAACATTCCAACCAGCAGTGAATGAGCGTCCCTTTTTCCCTGTATCCACACCAGCACTGGTTGTTCTTGCTCTTTTGAATGTGTGTCAGACTTTGTGATAACATAGAATTCTTTTTTTTTCATTTTAGGTCACACCCAGCCATGCTCAGGGGTTACTCCTGGCTATCCACTCAGGAATTATTCCTGGCCATGCTCAGGGGACCATATGGGATACCAGGGGCTGAACCCGGGTTAGCCATGTGCAAGGCAAGTGTCCTACCCACAGTACTATCTCTCCAGCCCAACATGGAATTCTTTATGGCAAGGATGTTTGGCTTCAACTTTAGATTTTTTAAAGAACAAACAAACAAGAATCTATCACACACACACACACACACACACACACAGTGGTTTTGGGGGTGGGGTGGCAGCAGCTGCCTCCTGTTCGATTCTGGCACCTCAGAAGTTTCCCTAAGCACTACTGGCCTGACCTTCCTTCTCCTATGGCATCCCTGGCTTAACTTTCCTTGCCAGACACATCTTCCGTTATTTATTGGTTGACAGTCATGCTTGTGGTGCATACTGTTATCTCCTTGGCCACCTTCCAGACTCTTCACCTATGCCTACCTGTGTTACTTCAGTCAAGCCACCTCCCCTCCCAGAATCCATGCCCCTAATCTGGCATTCTCAAGACTGTGTTCAAGTATCCAAGATTTGTTATTGACTGATATTGTCCTTGTCCTTGATTTGTTTTTCCCTGTAGCAGACACGTGTGGCATCACCCTGTGTTTGTCGCTCTGCCTTTGACTTACCTTACTCAGCACAACTCCCTCCACTTCCATTCAAGTTGTAGGTGGCCCTTGTTTGAAAAGGAGAAAAATAAAAATCTCCTTCCCCTTCTCAAAGGGTAGGACTAAACGCAATGAACGACAGCCATTCGAACATGGGATTCTGTTAGATGCAGGTTCACTTACATAGAATTTCTTTAGCAACTTTCATTTATTTATTTTGTTTTCAGGCCACACCAACAATTGCTCAGGACCTCATCTTGGCACTGTGCTCATGTATCACCCCTAGTGGTTCTCCAGTACCCTGTGGTACAGAGATTCAAACCCAGGTCTCACGCATGCAAAGCATAAGCACTACCCCTTTGAGCTCTCTCCCTAACCCTACACAACTACAATTCTGATCAAACACTTGAACTTACTGATATCAATTATAGAAAAGTACTTCCCTCCCAAATCTTTGTGTTTTTTTTGTCATGAAGTGATGCAGCAGACATTATGGATCAATTGAAGAAAAGTTAAGTTCAACTCAGTATTTGGTTTTGCTTTTGTTTCCTTGGGGGGCTATACCTGGCATTGCTCAGGGGTTGCTCCTGGCTCTGCACTCAGGAATCACTCACCCGTATGGGATACTGGAGGTCAGCTACATGCAAGGCAAGTGCCCTGCCTGCTGTACTATCTCTCTGGCCCTAAATTCAGCTCTGTATTTGGAACTGTTCTTTCCTTATGCATGTTAGTACAATCTGTGCCTATTTCTTCGTGTTTCCATCAGCTGTGTTTCAACATCACATTTTCTTGCTGATAAAATTGGGTTATTAGGCAGGACTATCTCTAAGTTATTTATCTTTATTATGTCAAGGGAAATACTATCATCTGCTTTCTTAAAATATATCATATATGAGACTAATATCCAAAGCCAGGGAAAACAGGGGCCAGGAGGACGTGCCAGTCATTGGATTCTACCACAGGCACAACGGGGGGCAGAGGATAGGATAGTTAAGGTAGAGAAGGAACCGGTTTGACAATAACAGTTGTCAATAGTGATTCTAGTCTGGAACTAAGTATTGAAAGTAGGTCAAGGGATATACATGATAACCCTTCAATATCTGTATTACATACCAGGTTGTGTGTGCATGCATGTGCATGCACACACATGAGAGGGGGAGAAATAGAGAGAGAGTATGCCATAGAGGCAGGTATGGGGATGAGTGGGAGGGAAATGGAGCACACTGGTGTTGGGAAATGTGTACTGCTGGAGTGATGGTGTTGGAGTACTGTATGACTGAAACCCGACCATAAACAGCCTTGTAATTGAACATAGCATGGTGATTCGATTGAAAATACTATATATATATACATATGATATATTTTATATTATAATATGATATATTTATATATCTATAGATATCTACCTATATATCTTTCTCTATCTATCTATATCTATCTATCTATCTATCTATCTATCTATCTATCTATCTATCTATCTATAGATAGGTATTGCTTTGCATGTGACCAACCAGTACACCACCCCCAGCTCACAACCCAGTCAGCCATGCCACATTGGTTCCTCCGACACCACCAAGAGTGATTCCTGAGCACAAGGCCAGGAGCAAGCCCTGAGTATAGCCAGTTGTGACCCAAACTCCATCTCCCCGACAAAAGAGGTCATACCCCAACTCAAGCAAGATAAGGTTTTTTAATTACTTTATTCCTCAATCCTTAATTCTGCTATAACTTCTTTTTCTTTTCAGCTAATGCATGGCCATAACAAATTGCCATTCTAACTGGGTGTTTGCTCTGTCAATTCAAAAAACAGAGTTAATAAAGTGGGGCAGATGAGTTAATAAGCCTTTTTTGCTTTTCTTAACAAGGCATCTCAAAATCTAGATGTTAAATTACAGGCCATTATTACAAGCTTCCTCTTATTTGATGACATCTGTGGCTAAATGTTTGGGTCTTTCTTTGTGTTTAAATTATTGCATTAAATGCTGCCAGACAAAGTAAGTAGAGTATGCTTTATTAAATATGCAATCGAGTAAATGAGGTTTAAAAGCAAGGAAAAGATGTCCAAAGTGTTTTGTTTTGACATACTGTGTATGTGTGTCTGGGGTGGGGGTGGGGGGGTGTTTTGTTTCAGATGTCTGACATAGTAAATTGTTCTAAGATTACTCAATTGTACACTCTGTGTCTCGGAAGCTGGGATAATATTAGCTTGTTTTCTAGAGTGAGTCAGCGGAGAGGGCATGGTGGGAAAAAAAGGTGCTGAAGGTGGGAGTTGATGTTAATGAAAAGACTGGCTGCCTTTTGGTCTTTGTGGACTCCACACAGAAGAATCCCCAACTCAGTGCTGAGCAATTCTGGTTAACTTGGGTGTGTGGGTAAAAGGGGGCCAGGGAGAGAAGACAGCAGGAGATCTGGGCTGCTAACTCATCATCAGTCTTTGGAGATGGCAGAATCAGTGAACCATTCCAATCAACACATCCAAGACTGGAGAGAAAGCTGGAGAAAGCTCATTAGCAAAAATGCAACCAAGAAGCCCCTCTGGCTCCTACACTAAGCCTCAAAGGTAGTGCTGGCCAGACACGTGCACGCCACCAGGTGCTCACCACGGGAGTGAATGTTACGCGCACTCCATCCACAGACATGCCCATGACTTCAAGTCTATTCATCAGCTACGCATAGATTGTGTGCTTCTATGGGCAGCATAATACATTGATAACCTCCCCAGTCCCCCAAAGAGGATGCATAGAAAACCATTGTTTTGCTTTGGTGTGTAGGTGAACTTGCACGGAACTTTGTAAAACACAGAGCATTTATTGCTGTGATGAATGGTTCTCTGGGGACTCATTTTCCTGTGCCCCCCACATGGTATTGAGCGCCCTGGGCAGGAGAGGGGCAGAACATTTGGTTCTGTGAGTTTAGGAAGCTGAGGTTGTGTTCTCTGAGGGGGTGTACGAGCACCATTCTGAGCGGCACATAAGGAAGAGATGTGACGGTTCCTGTGGAATGTGGAAATCACAAAGGGAGGGAAATGGGAACAAATTATGGAAGTGCACTTGAATCGCCCAATGTGCTGAGGATTTGTCGTGTCAACAGATCCCTCTCTGGAGCAGCCAGACGCCTGCTGAGTTTCCTGATCAAATCCAGGACCGGCAGTACTGCACTGAGGCGTCCCAGCCACACGGCCACGACCGCGCGTGATGGGTGAGAAGTCCATTGGATCAAGGAGAAAGCAAGGAGGTTGTTTTGCTCTCCTTTCAAAATTTTGTTGGTTTAATTATTTATTTGGCTTGTTTAATTTTGGGGGCGGAGGGGGAAATATGCTTCTTTCAACTCCTGTCCTTGAGAATGCCAGGTTCTGCCGCAGGAGCTCGGCTCCTCTTTTCTGTGAGGGAAAAGGAAAAGATTCCTGGGCCTAAGGTTGAGTCATATCATTGTCCCTTGGTGGTGAGCTGAGGTTAGCAGGTGGTGACTGGAGGGGACAGGGGTGAGGAAAAGGAAGCTGGAAACACACAAAGAGGGTGCTAGTGGGTGTTAAGGGCCTCCGTGGTGGTGGCAATGTAGTGACTTAGTCCGCCAAAACAGTAACACGACGTTACCTCAACTCCACAGTAACTAGTAACCGTGTTACTTTCAGCTTTAATAAAAATATTAATTAAACCAGAACAAAGTTGCAAGGCGGGGGTGGGGGAACCACAGCTTCTGGTTGTCTTTTGTTATTCTTTGGCTCAACAGAGTTGGCCTCCTTCCCCAGGGCTCTGAGAAGAAATGTTCCAGCTTGTCACCATGAGCAGAGGCGCTGGGGAGCCGGGAATGCCTCACCCCTGAGAAACTCCTTCTTCACTTTTTTCAATATTTTATATTTTTAATCTTCTCTTGCTTCCTTTTTTTATTTGGTGGGGGATGTGGGGACATTGTGGGGGGCACACCTGGCAGGACTCAGGGGTTACTCTTGGCTCTGCTCCCAGGAATCACTCCTGGTGGTGCTCAGGGGACCATATGGGATGTTGGGGATCGAACCCAGGTCAGCTGTGTGCAAAGCAAACTCCCTACCTGCTGTACTATGGCTCCGGCCCTGTTTCATTTTTAATGAGGGAGGCTCTTCTCCGCTCAGGATTTCACCATCAGTCACAAAGCAAAAAGCAAATATGAATAAACAAAGACACACCACAGACCTGAATAACAAGCCTCTTCCCTTTTTTTTTAATTTTTTGGGTCACATCCGGCGACGCTCAGGGGTTATTCAGGAGGACCATATAGGATGCCGAGGACTGAACCCAGGTCTCTGCTGCAAGGCAAACACCCTACCTGCTGTGCTATTGCTCTGGCCCCAATAAGCCTCTTCCTTGCCTTCCTTCCTCTTCCTTTTCCTCTGACCTTTGCTAGTGCTCACTGGTTTCCCAAGGCCTTAACGGGCCCAGCAGTCTGGATATCTGTGTGGTGCCTTTAAGACACTGGAGGCCTGGTTGTGGACTCTTGAATCCCACAAAGGTGACAACTGGGGGGCAGTGTGCTAGAGCCCAATATGCTGCCCATAGGAACACACAAACTGTGTGTGGCAGACGGACAAACTTGAAGTTGTAGGCAAGTCTGGATGGAGTGTGTAGCACTCACTTCTCGTGTGAGCACCTGGCAACATACGGGTGTGCAAGTCACTTTGAGGTCTGGCCAGCACCTACTGTACAGGGGTTAAGGTGCTGACCTTCATGTGGCTGATCTTGGTTCGATACCTGGCACTGCACTTGTTCCCCAAGCACTGGCGGGCGAGATCCCCGTGCACAGAGCCAGGAATAATCCTTGAGCATTGGCCCAACTCTGCCCTTCCTTCCCCTTGCCCTCCAAAAAGGTGTCAACTGGAGGAAGCCCTGCAATGATGGCGATGATGATGGTGATGATGATGATGATGAAGATCATGATGATGGTGATGATGATGGCGATGATGATGATGGTGATGATGATGGCGATGATGATGGCGATGATGATGATGGTGATGATGATGGCGATGATGATGGCGATGATGATGATGGTGATGATGATGGCGATGATAATGAAGATGATGATGATGGTGATGATGATGGCGATGATAATGAAGATGATGGTGATGATGATGGTGATGATGATGATGGTGGTGGTGATGGTAATGTCATTTGGGGTGCAAAACCCAGGTAGAGATGGCACCAGGCTGGCAGCTCCTCTGTGAACCTGTGGTTGATTTTGACACTGGGTGGAGAAGATCAAAGCCTTTTAGAACTCAGCTTTGGAAGGAAACACCATTTTTTTTTGTCCAATCAGCCATTTTTTCACTGTCACCTGCCAGGATTGATTTAAGGTTCCTAGCTCAGCCTTTCATGAAACACACAAACACACACACACAAATACACATGTACATACAGAGTTCATCACTGAAATCTCTTTTTTTAATTAAACATTTTATTATACCACCGTGAGATATACGATTACAATGTTGTTCATGTTTGGAGGTTTCGGTCACATAGTGTTCCAGCACCCGCCCTCCACCAGTGCCCATTTCCTACCACCAATGTCCCCAATTCCCTCCCCCTCCAATAGCCTGCCTAAATGGCAGGTTCTTTATCTCTTTCCTTTCTCCCTTTCTCTCTCCCTCCTTCTCCTACACATTGTGGGTTGCACTACATACACTTGGAAGCCATCATGTGCATTTTTTGCCTGTCTTTAATGTTCAGTTCTATGTTGGTATCAGACCTTTCGACATTTATTCACACATGTTCCCTTCTCTGTCTTACCTAACCTCTGACTCCCTCTCATTTGCGGTAATTTCCACTTTTGGTAAGACCACCTGATATATTTATGTCATGCAAATAAATGCAGTCATTTTATGTCTCTCTCTTTCCTTCTGACTAATTTAACTAAACATGATCCTTTCCATGTCCATCCATTTATAGGCAAATTTCCATAACTTCATTTTTCCTGACAGCTGCGTAGTATTCCATTGTGTAGATGTACCACAGTTTCTTTATCCAGTCATCAGTTCTTGGGCATACTGGTTGTTTCCAGGTTCTGGCTATTGTGAATATTGCTGCTATGAAAATAAAAGTGCGGATTGTGTTTCCGCTGCAACACTGGAATCTCTTGATCAACCAAACTTCCCCCTGAAAAAAATCATCAGATCTAGGGTTTCCATTCTCCCAAATCAAAGCACCTGGTCCTGGGCCAGGGTCAGCAAGATGTTGGAATGCAGTTTGTAATGTTGTGATGCAGTGGCCAATGAGCAGCTTTACTTGACAGCCAGAGACTTGGTTGAGGTGTCTTTAAAAAACCAAGTATTTATTAGTTATGATTTTGTTTTAGTGCAGTTTGGGTAACATGGTTGCAATAGCGTTAATGTGTATGGATGCTTTGTGTCCTTGTTTGTGGGGAGATGAGGACTTTGGACCCACACTTGGTGGTACTCTAGGGCTAGTTCTGGCTCTGTGCTCAGGAATGACCCGTAGTTGGTGCTCAGGAGACCATATATGGTGCTGGAGATTTGAATCCAGGTCACACCACAGCCTCATGCAGGGCAGATGTGGCCTCCTGTTCTATTTCTCCCGTGCCTATTTGTAGTTTTGATGGGTAAAGCTTTTGCACCTTCGCCACCACAGAAGTGCCCGAGACTGGTCGCCATTGTCCTTGCATAAGCTCCTGTCCACCCCAGCCGCTCCCTCCGCAGTCTCCCTTTGCTTGTAATCTCAGTCTTGCAGTCAGAGACAAATCAAGTCTTTTCAATGTAATTTGGGGGATCCTCTTAAGAACAGATTGCTTGCATTCTGCTCCCAATTCCTCTTTTACCAATTCACACTATTTCCTTCCATTGGCCTCCAATGGCCAACATGTGGCTTCCAGTTATTGCAAAATCATGCTCTTGCTCCCCGAAAAGGATTCATTTCCTTCCATTTTTCAACTACAATTGATGAGTGTCATGAAATAATGAGAATGGAATTCATAATTCTGTAGCACCCAAGAATGTCTCTTACTATTTCAAGGGAGGTGACATTTTCAATGATGAAATTTCTCCGAGTTCATTGACATAGTTTTAGACTTGGAATTAGCATTGCTTGGGATTGGGGAGATGATTCAAGGTTCTTCCTGCTGGGTCCCCTCTTCTCACCTTCAACCTTGCCTCCACATCCCAGAACCTTACTCCTGTACAGCTATGTTGACTGAGATGCAACTGCAAGAACAGAGAACAAACCACGTTGGTATTTTAACAGACAGAATTGGGAACTGTGGCCATAGTTCAGCAGGGAGGGCATTTGCCTTGCATGCAGCTGACCTGGGTTTAATCTCCAGCATCCCATATGGTCCCCTGAGCATTGCCAAGAGTAATTTATGAGTGCAGAGCCAGGAGTAACCCCTGAGCATCACCAGGTGTGGCCCCAAAATAAAATCAAACAAAAAAACACAACAGATGGAATTGAGTACAGAAATTGAGTAGAAGGAATTTGGTACAGATGGTGGAGTTAGGGGTTGGGGGAGAGCTAATAGAGAAAAACAATGCTAAGATGACAGAGATGGAGAAAGCAGCTTCTGCTGGAGGGAAAAGGTTCTAGTCAGCAGAGTTAGAAGCTGGGTTAAGGCCATATGGGTTGGGGACCCAGGCTGTGTGGGACTCTGCCAGTCTAGTCCGGACATCCTTAGGAACCAGAGCCCCAAGTCCAGGGACACTACCTGGAGCCACTGCTCCCCCAGAAAGAGCACAAAAGACTTTCTCGTTCCAGCCCCAGCATTGCTCACCAGGACCTGTCCCCAAAGCCACCAGTGGCAACCAAGTCCCAGACAAACTGGGAAGCAACTCAGGGAAACTGTGAGACTCAGTCCCTGAGCCATCCCGGCTGTCCCATGCCACAGGGCGCTGCAGATAGCTGCTCACAGAGCAGAGAGGGATTGATTTACATTCAAGGAGCTCATTCTGTTTCAGTCTCTCTCTCTCTCTCTCTTTCTCTCTCTTTCTTTCTCTCTTTCTCTCGGCTTTTGAGTCATACTTGGCAGTATCAGGAGTGACTCCTGGGCCTGTGCTCCTGGATCACTCCTGCAGAGCCCAAGGAACAATAGAAGGTGCAGGGGAGGGAACCCAGGTGAGCTGAGGGCAAGCAAGCAGTGAACTCACTGTACTATCTTTCCAGCACTATTTTATCTCTTGTAGAAAATCTAATAGAAACACTATATGATTCTATTTGTGGTTTTTGCTGTTTGCTTTTTTGTCGTACCTAGCAGTGCTCAGGGCTTACTCCTGACTGCACTCAGGGATCACTCCTGGTGGGCTCGGGGGACCATATGTAGTGCTGGGCTTCACACCCAGGTCGGTTATATGCAAGGCAAGGGCCTGACCCGCTGTACTAGTGCACTGGACCTGCTTAGGAGGAGAGAGTGGCCACAGGCTGAGAAGGCTACAGTGCACACAGTCTAATGCGGGAGTCGGTCTGAGGTCACCAGGTGGCAGAGGCAGGCAGGAGGATAGGGAAAGGTGGTCTGTGGAGGCAGATGGGGGAAGGAAGAGCCCAAATGGGAGAGAGAAGAGAGGTAAGGAGGAAGGGGAGGGAGAGGGAGGGGAGGAGAAGGGAAGGAGAGGAGGGCAGTGCAGACTAAGGAGAGGAGAAGAGGAGGGGGCAGGGGGAGCAGGGAGGGTCCAGAGCAGAAGGCAAGAGGGAGTAAGAGAAGGAACTACTAACAGAAAGGAAAGAGAAACGAATTTTTAAAAATACCCAGCTCAAATCAAAACAATAATGAGGTATCATCTCACACCACAGAGACTGGCACATATCCAAAAAGAGAAAAGAACAACAAGTGCTGGCGTTCATGTGGGGAGAAAGAGACTCATCTATTGTTGGTGGGAATGCCAACTGGTACAGCCTTTTTTGGAAAACAATATGGATATTCCTCCAAAGACTAGAAATTGAGTTCCTATTTGACCCAGACATACCACTCCTGGGAATATACCCCTGGGAAGCCAAAAACACACAGTGGAAACACCATCTGCACTTTTATTTTCATAGCAGCACTATTCATAATTGCCAGAATCTGAAAACAACCAGTGTGCCCAAGAACTGATGACTGGATAAAGAAACTTTGGTACATCTATAAGATGGAATACTATACAGATGTTAGGAAAAATGAAGTTATGAAATTTGCCTATAAGTGGATAGACATGGAGAGGACCATGTTGAGCGAAATTAGCCAAAAGGAAAAAAGTCAGATATAGAATGACTGCATTTATTTGCATGACATAAATATATATATTTATATATATTTATGTCATATATATAAATATATATATGACATATATATTTCACTGCCTACTTTAAATAATAATTAAAATATGCTTATGAGGGGTCATAGCGATAGTACAGTAGGTTGGGTATTTGCCTTGCATGCAGCTGACCTGGGTTCAATCCCCAGCATCCCATATGGTCCCCCAAGCACTGACAGGAGCAATTTCTGAGTGCAGAGCCAGGAGTAACCCCTGAGCATCTCCATGTGTGACCCAAAAGAATATATGTATATATATATATATATATATATACATACATATACACTTAAGAATGAAACCGTGTTTTGTGTACTATACAAATGTCTATTACTTACTTTCTGTGGTCCAGATTTTTTTTTTTCTTTTTGGGTCACACCCGACAATGCTCAGGGAGTTACTCCTGGCTCTTCGCTCAGAAATTGCTCCTGTTGGTGCTTGGGGGACCATATGGGATGCCAGGGATCGAACCTGGGTCGGCCGCGCCAGAGTAAACGCCCTACCCGGCTGGGCTATCGCCCCGGCCCCTGTGCTATCTCTCTTCCCCCTCGCCTGAGTTTTGATCCCCACCGTATGTTTCCCTAAGCACTGCCAGGAGTGACCCCTGAGCATAGGGCCAGGAGCAAAGCCCAAGCACAGCTGGGTGTGGCCCCCAAATAAAACCCCACAAAATCTGCTTTCATGGAGTTCATATTCTCATATGTGTGCTCATGTGTACATTTCTGGGCAAGACAGATAATACACAAGCAAATGAAAGCAGCATTCTGTGAGCTGGTGATAACTGCTCTGAAGACACAGAACGGAAATGAGCATGAGGAATGTGTGGATTGGGAGAAGCAGGACCGGGACATTTTCATTAGGTCATTGAATCAACCAGATGCCATTGGGCTACATTGGCACGTGATAGGGTCCAATGGAAATGTTACTGGCGCCCGCTCTGCAAATCGATGAATAACGGGATTCAAGTGATCAAGTGATCAAGTGATCATTTATGAAGACCTTGAGAAGGCGACATTCAAACCAAGAACTGAAGGTGGTGAGGTAGTGAATTCCCTAGATCTCTGAGCCTCTTTCTATGCCCATTATGTATTTATTTTTGATGACTTAGGACATTTTATTAAAATTATAATGTTCAGAGACCAGAGCGATAGCACAGTGGGTAGGACATTTGCCTTGTATGTGGCCTACCTGGGTTTGATCATTGGCGTCCCTTATGGTCCCCCAAACACCACCAGGAATGTGGTGCTCCTGAGTGCAGAGCCAGGGGTAACCCCTGAGCATAGCTGGGTGTGATACAAAAAACCATAAATAAATAAAATGATAATGTTCATTTAACTTTTTTTTTTTTTTTTTTGCTTTTTGGGTCACACCCGGCAATGCTCAGGGGTTTCTCCTGGCTCTGCGCTCAGGGAATCACTCCTGGCGGTGCTCAGGGGACCATATAGGATGCCATATGGGATCGAACCTGGGCCGGCATGGGCCGGGCCGCTGCAAGCGCAAACGCCCTACCGGCTGGGCTATCGCTCCGCCCTCATTTAACTTTTGTGAAGGCGGGACACAACCACGTGATGCTCAGGGCTTACTCCTGCCTCTGCGCTCAGAAATCACTTCTGGTGGTGCTCAGGTGACTCATATGAAATGCCAGGGATGGAACCCGGGTTAGCTGTGTGTACTAACTGTTTGGTATTATAGGAAAAAAATGCAGTGTTTATCTGAATTCCAGATCATTAGAAATTATGCCAATAGCCATGCTGCTTGATATATTTAAAAATATCCATTTAGGCTGAAGAGCTAATACTGGAGGGAAATACTTTGGATGACCTCAGTTCAAATCCCCAGCACCACACATGCACTTGAGTATTTCTTGCGCTACCTCAGTAGCATGGAGCCAGGAATACCCTGTTAGCACCAAAGGGTTTGGGCCAATTCCTGCTTCCAATATCCTTTTTTTTTTTTTTTTTTTTGCTTTTTTGGGTCACACTTGGCGATGCTCAGGGGTTACTCCTGGCTCTTTACTCAGGAATTACCCCAGCAGTGCGGGGGTGGGGTGGGGACACCATATGGGATGCCAGGGATCGAACCCAGGTAGGCCACATGCAAGGCAAATGCTCTACCCGCTGTGCTATTGCTCCGGCCCAATATCCATTTAGAGCCCAGGAGTAGAGCTCACGGTGAGAGCATGCTTTGTTTGGTTCCCTGGTACCAAACAACAGTAACTGACTTGATTATTTTAATGTCTTAATATTCCTTTGAACTAGTCCATTTTAGCTTACACTTTATAAGGAAAACAAAAGGCCTCAGGGGAATTTGGTAGTCTCTGTTTGGCATATGGCATCCACAGTGGGAGAGCATCAGCTTGTGGAAATAAGAAGGCAGGCCTGGAAAGATGAGGAATTAGGGATCTGTGTCTCCTTGGGGAGGTGAGGAAGGAGTAGATGATAAGGCTCAGAGAGGGGCCTAGTGTCTGGAATGAAAGACCAGGGAAGGAAGTCTACAAACTCCAAAGTCCTCATGAACAGCGAGTTAGGGGCCGGAGTGATAGTCCAGTGGGTAGGGCGCTTGCCTTGCATGCGGCCGACCCAGGTTCGATTCCCTGGCATCCCATATGGTCCCCAAGCACTGCTGGGAGTAATTCCTGAGTGCAGAGCCAGGAATAACCCCTGAGTGTCGCTGGGTGTGACCCAAAAAGAAAAAATATACAGCTGAGTCTACCATCTTTGTTACTATTATAATCATAGCCAGAGTCTCTTTACACTTAAAAAAATTTCGGTTTATCCCCAGCATCCCATATGGATGGGATGCTTAGCACCTCCAGGAGTAACTCCTGAGTGCAGAGCCAGGAGTAACCCCCTGTGCATCGCCAGATGTAACCGAAAAAGGAAAAAAAAAAATTGGGCCAGAGCGATGGTATACAGAGGGTAGAGTGTTTGCCTTGAATGTAGCTCACAGACATGGGGGCAGAGCTGCTACTGGCTCTCCCTGTGCCCAGCCGCTCACGAGATGGCAGGTTCTAGCCCTGGCCCGCCACCCCAGCAGAGCCTTGCAACAAGCCAGACGACCCCCCCACTGCAGGAGGGCCTCCATTTTCCACACATCTTTCTCTCGTCAGAACTCCACCCAGCAGACCAGCCTATCACAGCCTGGCTCATCGAGTTCCAACCTGCAGCAGTCTTTTTTTTTTTTTTTTT